>OX104114.1:58348165-58948165 GCA_944474755.1 Limnoperna fortunei | reverse complement strand
CCTGGTGGCGGATAGGATAGGCCTTCTCGTTGAGAGGTGCCTTCTCGTTGAGAAGTTGTCATAGCCTCACCAGGCGCACAGTGGGTAACATATATCTAATAAGTATATTGGTATGTACTTTCCTAAATAAACGACAAAAATGTGGATTGCCACTGAAAAAAAGGAGCAGTTAAGAAGAGTCTGAAAATAATAAGTGTCGAAATCGATCAGGTAGGTAAAATTTTTAACGCGATTACTTCATAAAAATGTTGTATTTAATAATAAATCGGACCACTGAAATTGCTGTAACGTTCAATTACAAAGATATTGAATCCACGATATTGAAATCAAGTGTTTCTTACTGTTACTTATAGTAACACGTTAGGGTTTATGTTATTACCACATGTTTGAGACCATAATTAGGAAACTTCTTGGTGCTCGACAACAGAGCTGCACAGTGCATCCCCAGGTGGCGGATAGGAGAGGCCGTCGATAGGTTGTCAGCGCCTCACTTAGCGCACAATGGGTAACATGATTGGAGAGTTCCTAGCTCCTTGAACGCTAAATAGCCTTATTGTCGATTTCGGGAAAGGACAGGCTCATTATATAGGGGAAATTTCCCTTTTCTTTTCGATACTCCATTCTTGTATTCGTGGTAGACGCTTGTTTGTTGCAAGTTTTCAGTATACCTGTTTCTTTCTGTGGTGGCGCGTTTCTTGTATGGGTAGTTATATAAGGAATCTTTTTATTTGTTTCAAAGAAACGATATTGTTTATAACAAATGATCACATTCAAGAAACAAATCAGAATAAATATATTTATGCTACATTGATGAACTTGGCAGACGCACATCTCTCTTTGATGATATATATTTTTTAAACATTAGATTGATACCTTTGCTGGAGGAATGAAATAATAATTGCTCGTTTTAATGTGATCGCCTTAAATTTGGAAACTGTTTTAATTCTTAAGTTTCTCTATTTCCAATGTGTACATAGCCTCATCCGGACTTGGAAAAACTTTTAAAATTCTGATAAAATTGGAAAGTGGTTTGCCAGTCCTTTAACATTTAAATAGTAAACCTTTCCAATTTTTTTTTGGTTTGATCGCCACCGATTAATTTTCATAAGATAAAACTTGTGTTGCATGTTGTTTTAAACCTTGTTTTCTTTTATGGAATTTTATTTGTAGCCACACTTGAGGTTAGAATATTCATATGAAATCGATTTATTTACTGCCATGCATTTCTTTCTGAATATGGATTTTTTGGCTGTTTATTATATAACAAAACCAACTGTTACATACAATGAACATATGTATTGTTTAATTCACAGTTAGGTTTATATAGCACTAAACATAAATAAATCAAGGGAATGCAGGAGACCATCCACGCAATTTCTGGTAAAAATCTCAAACTAAATATGACATTTATGGTAAAATATAAATATTTCCGCCATTTAAAACTCTGTTTCCATAAAGTTAAAATAAATAGTAAAAGTCATACCTATAGTATTACTTCAATTAATTAATCGTTGAAATATTAAAGAGTTCGGTATAGACAAAATAATTAAAACGATATTTTTAACAAGAGAGGTAATTTTGACCACAAATACCATTTTTTGCATAATAGACAAAACTTTATCTCAGAACCCCCTATTTTTCTTTCCACTTAAATGTATACCAATTGCTTGACATTATATCAAAAAGGAAAAAAGTTTCATTGGACACAATTTTTTAACCTATTATTTTAATGTTTTTTACTCCTTTCTCTGTATTATCTATTAGAAAATTTGAAATTTCGATGCTCAACCCCTCGAAAATAAGTTCTGAAGCCGTATCTTTTTTATTTAAATTATGAGAAAACTAATTATATGGCAAGTTTAAAGATAATTAAATGACATTTTGACAGTGAAATTGTCTTGAACCACCTTAATATGCATTAATTATTATGAACACCTGTAGTAACGTTACACATTCCGTAGTTTAATTCAATATTTTGTATAACTATTGTGCGATAGTTTAAATAATGTAATAATTGACAAAACAAAATTTTGGAAACAGATTGTAAAAAATATGTACAATCAGGAAGTACAGGTAATGATAGTAATATGTGTCGCTATAAAGCTCTATTTTTGTATCTATGTACTTTATGTCATGTAAACATGAAAACTATCAATATATAAAGTGAGATTCCAATACCAATAGTTCTTTGAAGGTCATAAAGTTAATATCATTAGTCAGGGAAGGCAATTTAACATACATGTATATTAAAGTTGTTGTAAGACAATAAATTTAATGGAATTACCTGTACTGTTCTAAGGATCCGTCAACAAGGAGTAATAGCTAGGTTGCTTTAATGAATTTCTGTATTTGATCCGTTTCTGAAGTAAACGAAAATACAATAAAAAACACTTTTGGTATGATCTTAACATTATTTTTTTTTTGTATTTATATTAACAATTTAAAATGTTATGTTATTTACTTCTAGCAATCAGTAGTTAAGATAGATGAGAAAAAGTTAACAAACCATAAATTTAGCCTTTCTTAGCGGCTACAACGACATTGACAAAAAGGGTATCTTTAGCGTGCATCAAGCGTGGCATTCTCCAAACACGTCACCCACTGTGATATGCGATCAGGCTCTTCGTATTATGACCGGACAATCCCTCAACGAAAGAACATTCCCTGTCCGCCACCTGGACACGCATGGCAGGGTTGAGCATTATGATCCTCACAGTATGGTCACATTAAAACATTTTAAGAGTGAACCTGTATAAACAGAAAGCATTATAAAGATATTTTAAAATTTCGATCTATTCAATTTCAACAGAAAATAATAAGACCAATTGACAATATTGTGTCATTTGGAATTAATATGTTGACTATATATTAATATATCTTGACAAATTATTCTATTTTAACAGAAATGGCTGCTTCCCCATTAAAAATATAATATCATAATAGCAAGCATCCCAGATGCGAGCTATACGATTACATGCATGTGTGTAAATAAGGTCACGTGATCCATATGAACAAACCCTTTTCGGATGGTAGCTGAGCTGTCAGAAGAAAATATCGTGGTCGAGCACAAAAAATAATTTTAAATTAGACAGAAATAAAAAAAAATTTCGATCAAATTAAAGTGTTTTGAAATAACAACAAAAATGTCCGACAATTTTTTGCAATCTCAAAAACGCTGTATTTATTTTTTTACATTTTTTGTGACGTCACCAACACATTAAAGACGTCACGTCGCAAAATGAATGCAGAGGCAATCTTAGGGTGCTCTGAAGTAACGCCATGAACCATAAAATATGCGATGCTCGCATTTAGGCTTTGCCTATATTCATATTATATTTGTATATGCGCCCGTAACACAACATGTTCAAATTAATTGACTGATTATCGCGACTGTTCTGACAGAGATCGCTGAAGTATACATTCCTCCAGAACGGGTCACACTAACAACCATCATCAATCAGTCCGAGGACCCTAAGCAGCCATAAACAGTCACATGTTTAACCATTAGTAACAGGAAGCCTGTCCTTAGTGAAGCAGGCTGTGGCCATCTTTCTAGAACACCAATGTGTTTATTTGTGTAAATTACTTCCGTGTAGTATTTTTTATTTAATTATTATGCTAGCCTTTGTTTTAAGTTTGTCCTTGAATTTCATACTAAGACAAAGTCATGGTATCTTAAAATATTACACTATATAAAGTTTATTTAAAAGGTTTAAATGCCCTCGTTCAAATGTAAAATGTATACTTTAATTGTTTAAACGTTATATTATACGTTCACTTAAATGTTCCCACAAAAGGTGCATAAAGTATAAAGACTAGCAGGAAGTAAACGATCAAGGCTTTCTACTAAATTATGAGATGTTTACATTTGGGCTTACAATTCTTTGTTCGTTAATTTACATCTCAGAATGTAAGTACAAGTTTAAACTAAAGATTTGTTTGTATTTGTTTGTGAAAGTTTGTTGTTAATTTTCGAATACTTCATATTACACAATTATAATGAAACAAAATATTGAAAGAAACTCTTATGGAATTATTTCTTTTAGCATCTGAAGTGAATGCTGTAATGAAGCCCGGACCAACAGCCTTGGTCAAGGAAGGCACATCAATGTACTTTTATTGTAATGCGATGGTAAGAAGTGATTGGCGTTCAACACATTTCTACATCGAAAATTTCAGAAATGGAATCGTTCAAACCGGAGGACTTTACAATGCAACTAGTCAATGCGAAGTTTTTACCTACTCACCTGAATATATACATTATTGTTACAATACAATTGGTCGATACTTGTTGTATATAAGAAACGTTACGACGGCATACAACAACACACGAATACAATGTAAGGTCCAATACAGTACTGACCTAACGGTATCAGCAGAGACAACAATTTATGTTTCAGGTTGTATATTTTTTCTCTTATTGTGTACAAGATAAATAGCATTTAATGTCACTGACAAAGTTTGTATAGTTTCGTTATTAGCAGAAATAAGAAAGAAAAGATTAAGTTGTTCCGAAGATACTACTAAACAAACGTTTGTTTCGCCGAAATATGAACCACATATATTTTATCTCTTCTTATTTTTTTCCATTTATATAACTACTAGAAGATTGTACCTTGGTCTTCATTAAATATTAATCTTATATGGTCTGTTTGTTAGGTGTGTAAAAGTTGTATGTATTCTGAAATCTGGATCCTCTGTACATGTTTAGCATTGTTTAGTTATTTCTAAATATCGCATTCAGAGTTGTAGCTTTTGTAAAATATACTGGTCAACTCGCTATTACTATGCGACAACAATTACATTGTTTGAAATAGTGAATGATTGTGTGTAAACCATTTGTTGAAACTTTACTTAATATTATGAAATAATGTGATACATGTAACCCGTTGGTGTCAAGCCTAATACGTAATTATTTGTCTAGCCAGAGCCTAAATTTTGACTTGATCTAGAATAGCATCGTTACCATTTGCATCAATCTAGACCTGAACAGACAGATCGAATCTAAAAAATAACTCGAAAAGACTAAACCATATCGGGACCTAGTCATGGATGAACATTTTTCGACTAACTGAAAAAACTAAATTAGTTTCCACCTGCCGTCGACTGGTTTTGTTATTGTCTGAACCGGTCTTGACCGATATGAACAGACCTAAAGCGTCCTGAGCTTTTCTCGACTGCTCTTGCTTTTGTCAGTCTCAGTATTTTCTGTCTCAGTCTTGACCAATCTGGAAGACTTAATGAATATCCACCCTTTCGTTTGAAGTTAAACTTGTGCAAAAAAAATGTGTGTACAGGTTTTTGTAATTTATATATTTAATATAGAGTACAATGAACTTAATAAGTAAGTTTATTTCACAAAATAATTGCCACTTTTTAAAAATATATTGTTATATATGACATATTTTTTCTCAATTGTTTCTTGTGTTAACTTAACTGGAGTTATTAGGCATCTATTTGAAAGGCTGTGAGATTGTTTGAATTTGACCACGTTGTATTAAAAATGTGATCAAGAAATTTAGAAAAAACTTTTAAAATATTTACTTTAGTTTCAAAATGATTTAAATAAAAAAATTGTCAATTGTTTACTATTTTTTAAATCATTAAAGGCAGTAAAATATGTTAACTTCAAAATAATATTGTTAGTTTATACCGATATTTTTTATTATAAACAATGTTCGTACTAAGAAGGTAAGAACACAAAAAATAGATTTTAATATATATGACTATAGACTGTTATTTAAAATAGACAACAATGAAACCATCTTGCTTGAAATTAAAAAAAAATCCTTTGATTTAAATCAATAGATGTATTTAAGAAAAATAGGAAGAAAACCGACCGAACACGAAAATGTGAAAGGCAGAGGATGATTACAAATCCGGATTAAGACAATATATGAAACACGAAATAAAAACGTAAAACACAAAACAAAAAGAGAGAAACCAAAAACCAAATAAAAACCACGGGGGCATACAGGTGCTTCGGACTAGTAAGCCGTTTCTGTCCCTCATTAGACACCTGTCGAGTTACTCATTGCGATGTACAGGAAAAGGTCAAATGCAGAAATATGAAAAACTACAAATTACTCCGGTAATATTTGAGAGATTGACTTTCCATAACGAGTCAACTATTAAAGTGCCTTGTATATCTCTTTTTGAGGCAGTATAATAAATTAGAACATTAGAACGTTTTTCATCTGTTTTAGACAGAATAAGTCCATTTGCAAACAATTAGATTTGCATTTTGTGCTGTAGTTACTATATTTTTAGTTGTTGGTTCTGGAGTTGCCGGTTTCTCGCACTATGATTTGTGGATTGTCCGTTTTGACAATTTCATCGGTGTTCAGTATTTTGTTATTACCTTCAGTTATATACATACATTTGCATATAAAAAATAAAAGAATTTTAAATAACTGGACCATCAATGTTTGACGTGCAACAATGTCAAGACTAAAAGTTTCTTCACTAACCTCCCCATTAAATATGAAATGGTTTCTTCCTAAATATGCCTGTTACAAAATAAAGGTTGGTTGATGTTATTTAACATATATATTTACCTTAAATTCAAATGAAATTTAAGTACTTTAGGGTAGTCAAACATAATGATAAAACAATTAAGATGCTATATTTTTAACAAATATAAGTGCATATTATCAGAGGTAATCAAACATCATATTTAGTGTAATGCAATGATAATGATAAACCGTATACATTTATATCGGCCAATTTGATGATGTTATGAAAAGCTGTGGTAAAGGAATATTACAGTATATCTGAGATAATAACCTTCTACCTCTTTACCAAATTCTTCTCTGCAAATGAGATTAAATATTTTCATTTATCAATTATTCTATTCCAAATGTCATTCTTGGACATTTAGGATTTTCAAAATTATCAAGAATGGGATTATTTGAAAAAGATTTAAACATCTATATATGTTTTCCCATAATAATATAATAATAATAAAGAGGTTTAAATGTCTAATAAAGGTTTAAAAGTTATCTTTCCTTGATCTGCAATTCGTTGATTTATAGGAAAACAGAACAGTCTGTGGCAAATATGGGATGTCATCAGGCGGTTGGCAAGTTGTAATAAGTAATTCCGCCCATACCTAGTTCTTTATACTTCTTTAGCACCACTCAAAATATTTTGCTTTATCCATCCCTTTTCAATGTTGATTTATTGGTTTACGTTTTTAGATTTTGCTTGGCTACTTGCACGATAACGCCCCTTTTGTAGATTTCAAAAAGCAAAAGCTCATTGTAGCCGCTACAAAGGCCAAAATCTCCGTCCGTAACCAGCCATCCATACTTTCCACTAGCAGACCTTTTTTTCCTATCGGTCTATCTCTTTCAAATTTACTATTTGTAAACTTGTTCTAGTCATGCACATATCTGAAATATTGTTTGTTGTAAGTTAATAAATCAATCAACCAATCATTCACCCAATCAATTAATTAAATGTTGCGCTTAAATCAAATTAACTGAAATGTTTCATTAGACAAGCACCTTGACATTAAACAGTAACAAGTCTTAATCTTTTACTAGAAGGTCTTAACATAACTACAGTAGTGAAATTGAAACACAACGACATATACTTTTGTAATCCATATTTTTAGCTTAAAATATATTGTCATAATATTACAAATATTACAAAAAATATTGTATTCTATATTTCGAAATGATAATTACATTTCACTAAATAAGTGCAAGACTTTTAAGTTTATATACTAGTCAAGTCAAGTTTAATTCATTTTCAGCATTTTAGAGTGGTCGAGATAGGATAAAGACTTATTTAGTCTTTTGAAATAGACCAAAACTAGTTGAACCTAGTAAACAATCTGGTCGAGATTAATTTAGACATTAACAAAAATAGCCGAGATTGACTCGACATCAGGAAGAGACTCATTCATTCTTTTCAGACAGGTTGAGACTGACACTAGACGAGATGAAGACTCATTTCGTCTGTTGAGGCAAGTCGAGACTAAATATAAAAAATAATAGCCTGATTATCAAAGACTCCTTATTGTAACTAATGCCCTTTAATGACCGCCTCTCCGATGTTTTGTAGCTTTATTTATCATTGAAAAATATAACAGAATTTCAGGAACGCTTAAATAATTATCAACACCTTTAATACTTTAGTGTTGAACTATGTTCTGAACCAAAAGAGATGCAATCAGAAAGGATTATATGAAAACAAAAATCGTTTTACCCAGGAATAAGAAAGGTTTATATACTATGCTCAAATTAGGAAAATATTGTTCATATTGCTTAGAGCTTTAAATATTCATTTTGTACTTATAAAGGGAAGATATCAATATAACTAAAACAATGATGTGCTTAGAGACATAAAAACACAAAGAATGTAGCAAATATAGGTTTAAATTGCATATATTTAGGTTTGCTTGAATATTGTTTTCAGCAATTGTTAAGCTATATCATGGCGTCCAGTTTTTTTTGGGGGGGGGGGAGGCATAGTATCCGGAGAAAACACCCGCCTACGGTAGGAAAACTAGCAATCCTTTTCAATTAAGACTGAATTCGAGTACACCCTGTGTGAGCAGGAAATTCGAACCAGCAACCACAGTGTTGACAGGCAAATAGTAAACTCACTTCCTTAACCGTTCGGACACCGAGGCTACTGGCATATATTTAAACATATTGTGAAAATTTTGCAGGTAGCAATTACATTTTATATTTACAATATATGTCAAGGCTTTACAAATGAATTCAAATCAATTAAATCGGTGCGAATAGTAAATTTAGACACTGGTTAACACAAGTTCTAAACTAATTCATCCTTTTCAGACTTTTTGAGACATAATTCAGTCTTTTTAAAATGCCTATGACTAGCCAAGCATGGGTTAAGATTAAATTGATACTGTTCAACCTTTTGAACAAGACTAATAAAGGCAGGAACATTACTAGGTAATACTGGGTTCATACTAATCGAGGTAAAGTTGAGACTTCTTCAGTCTTTTGACTGGTCGAGATTCATTCAGACAATAATGAGACTAGTCGAGACTGGGTCGAGTTTAGGTCAAGACTCATGCAGAATTTCTAACTTAAGATAAAATGAGACTGATACAGACTGGATCGATTCCAGGTCGAGGCAGATTCATACAATAATCAGACTAGTCCAAACTTGGATGATTACAAAGTTAGGCTATGTTAGACTAACTCGGACTTTAAATCAAGTCGAGACTATTGTCGAGTAAAGTTAAGTAAAAATCATAATTCAGTGCAAGAACTAACCTTTTCAGTCTTTTCCTATTTTGTAGTGCTAAAGTGTCAAACAATTGTTTTTATTTTTAACAAACGTGTTATTCTTTAATATATTTTGAGGTTCTATTGTTGTAGTTATCTCTATGCTCTTGTTGAAGGAAACCAAAAACACTCCGTCAAATACGAAATTTTATCAAATGCCAAACTGCATAGCATGATAACTCAAGGTCACCAAGGTAATTTGTCATCTCACATTGATTGAATATTGCAATCGTTTGTGAGATTCAAACATTAAGACATGTAAATAAAGATATTATGATAAATTTAATATGTCTGTGCATCCCTTGGAATATTTAATATCAAAACTGGCGTCGTATCTGTAAGTATTGAAATCTTGGCTTCATCTTTCACCATACTGGTGTCTTTCTCAAAAGACATATGTTTACTCTTTTATGAACATTAATCTAGAAGAACTTTGCTATATCATTTGTAGATACAACTGTAAAATAAGATTTGCTTACATTTTTTTATCTTAGTCAAAACGTGCTACAAGTTTCGTATTATTGCAAATAAATGCAATCAAAGATGTCGTTTTATAATTTATTCAAACTAAATCAAGTCTTTGTAAACTTTAAAAAAGGGTCTCCAATAAAAAATGTTTATAAACATCTTAATGAAATGACAAGCAACCCAAACTATATGCTAATTTCTCTGTTATAGAACACTACAGAATAAGCTCGTCGTCGGATGTTGCCGTTATCAATGGAAATGTTTCTGTGGTTTTAACTTGCATGACAACTAATGATAACTATGCCATAACATGGAAGAGGAATTCTGTTGTAATAAGTTCTTTATATTCTGTCTTTTTGCATATGTATATTTAATATATAAATATGCATGCGATCCAATAAATCAAAGGTATTACTTAACAATCCCAGCGGAGGACATCACACAGAAAGGGATAGATGGCAAGTGGGAATGTGAAAGTTATAATTCGAATCGCACCACCAGCACTCCAATTACACTTTCAATCTTAGGTAATTATTTATAGGTATTTATTTATTTTAATTACATATGACCCTACATAGTTTATTTACATATGACCCTACATAGTTTTTTTTCAAAAACACATATTCAATCTGCGTTTACACAAAATTGCCTACAATTCTATATCACACTTTCAACGGAATAATCAGTTTATGATATGTTAACAACAAAAGATAACAATGGGAATAATTTTTATTGCTTTGCTTTTGCAAATATTCGAACATTATTGTATGTTATTTATACAGATCCACCAAGTCTTCTCATTACGACATCGGGAGAATGTCAGACCTCAAATGTCATAGAGTTCTACTGTACGCTAAACACCACTTACGTTGGATATTATGAAATTGATAGTTGGGTTCACTCATATAGAGGGAAAATTATCAGAGAACTAAAAGGAATACAAGTTGGTAAATCGTCAAACCTTCGTATTCAAATCTGCAGTTTCCAAGATATAGGAGATTATACTTGTGTGTGGAAAACAGATTTACCCAGTTTTCCTATAATGAAAGTGTCAACGATGCTAATGGTAACAGGTAGGTTTTAATAAAAACTGTATAATGTTGAATCAAAAGTGTTGCGCATTAAAACTACTTTGTTACAACATAAAAATTATTACCAATACAAAACTGTGTTTTTTTCAAAATATTAAACAGATACGGATAAAATGTTGTTTGCTTGTGTTATACAACAAGCTATATTTGTTTACCGCCATCGAAAACTCGAATGAAGTACCATAAAATCACCTGCTATTGCCTGTTAAGTTTTATTAGCAGACTATGGTTTTTAATGCACTTGAAGACTAAGCGAATAGTATGTAAATCTAAATAAATACTCTACAAATTTCCCAGTTATTTTAATAATCTTAATATTAAAGAAATTCTTGTGTTCAGCCCACAATCTGTAAGTAGTTTTTTCTGTTTAAAATAAGTTCACGAATTGTTTTAATTCCACTGATTTATTACACAGAAATATACGTGGGAACCTCATCATTTGCCAACATTATGTAACGATTTAATCAATTTTAATGTCAAACCCATCATTTACCTATATACTGCATTCTCCAAAGTAAAACATAAAGTCTAGTTTTCTTGTCGCAAGTACCATTGCAAATGTGTATATTGTTTACCTACCTTACATATAACCTACGTTTTAATGTTTCAATGTTGTTTCGGACGTGTACGATTAGAGTACGTAATAATTTATAAATAGTCACTTAGTGACTATATTTTTTACGAGTCCTCAATGTGGGGAAAACCGTACTTTCTGAAAATAAATAAAATGTTTCCCTTTCTAAATTACAATAAATAAAATGTTTATCTTGGTTCTTACACTTAATTAATTACCTAATTACAATTAAGAACTTTTATGCATCTTATGATTTAAATCATAGGTATTTGTCTTATTGAGATTCTAATATTATATTATAATTATTGCTATTTATTTCAGGTACACCGATCATTTTGAGCCATAACGTCACTTACGGAGGTACACATTTTGATATTAATATCATGTTTTTTTCCCTTCCGATGCCACGATACACAACCTGGGTTTTCAATGAAAAGTCAATCGAAGTAGGATTAAAATACATGAATGCTACGATCATCTCAGACATACCACACGTTCTGCACGGCGTTCCGGTTTTTATAGAAGGCTATATAACGAGACTCACCATTCGGAATAAAACTATCTACGACGAAGGAGTTTACACCTGCATTTTACAAAACAACATAGCAACAACTACGCAAGATATAAACATTACCACTGTTTGTATTGGTATGTACTTTTTTTGAATTATGCATAAGCACACATTGCGAGAATATTTAAATACATATATATAATTAAAAAAATTTCCAGAAGCAAATATATACTTTTGTGTGTGCTTTATTTGAATTTGTATATGTCACAATCCTCCTAAGACAGTAAACGGTTTGAAGGAAATTATATCGTTACACGTTTTATGTTAAGTAATACTTGATTTATTATACTACTTTTAGATAAGATTTGCGCAAGTCAGTCGTCGGAGAATACAGCAGGTGTAGCAGTTGGCTGCATTTTTGCTACATTTAGTGTTACCGTGATTGGACATGTTCTTTTCCGGTGGTTTATGGCAAGACGGACAGGTAAGTTTAGTTAGCATCACATTTACCGACATATTAACCTTATGACCTGCAAAGATAATGCAATGTTTTAACCAATGTAACAACTAATTGTAAATTAACCAAATGGAACGTAAGGTTAGGAAGGTTGCATAATAAATACTGGAAAAAGTTTTACTTGTGTAACGAATTCTACATTTTTATTTTAGTGAAAAAGAAAAGCGATACTGTAATATGATGCGTGTACAAATATACTTTCGGATTTTTTTATATAATACTTTGCTGCCTGATTTTAAGCAAAACATGGACCATAAATATGTAACACCCCCAAACGTGTCCTTCCCCCCAAACGTGTCCGATCCGCCCAAACGTGTCTACCGTACGCCGAAACGTGTCTAGAGAGGTCACACGCCGAAACGTGTCTGATTTCAACGACGCCAAAACGTCTTCTTTTATTGTGACGTCAATTGCATTTTACAAACTCTATGTGTTCAACAGACATATAGAGTGTAATAGAACGGTTGAGGAAGGTTTATAAATATCCTGACTAAAGAAAGTAAGAGGTCGAAGCCATTGTGTAAGGATGTCAATGATGAGGTATCAAATGCCGGACATCAAACAATCTATTAAAGCTAAAGAAGAAAATCCAGAGGGCACCTAGGAAAATAGCAGTACATTTAAAAGAATGCTTCTGACAGAATGATAACAAAATATCTGCTGCTGTATTTCTTTGACAAAGAAACCAAAAAAAATGTTCCGAAAAAGTGCAAACGTGCACGTAAGGCACATGAGTTGCGTCGACATGGAAGATCAATATTGGAGTTGATGAAGACAAACCACGCCATGGACCATAGAAAATGTGACACTATATACGAGAGCATACTGCATGCAGTGTTTCCAGTTGAAAGAGAAAACATAAGAATCCTTTTTTTGTAGAAAGTAGTAAATCAAACCAGCCGCAGGTTTGGGTATTTATACTTGCAAATTTAATTATAACCGAAATTTAAGAAATTGGGTTTAATCACTAAGTCCACAGTTAAAAGTCGAACGGACAAGATTCGGTACAACAGAGAATGGATACGTCTTTATAAGCGATACGAATCGGACACGTTTGGGAGTGTTGCATATATAACCGTACGTGTTGGGGAATTATAACTACTTTTGTATACATTTCAATTCTTTTTGCCGATATCCTATTGGCAATGCATTTAAATATGTGTACCAATATCTGTTAGTAAAAAGGCAGTTATTTAAGAAGTTAGAGCTATTAGAAAACACAGAAACATGAATAATATAATCTTCTAAAACGCAACATAAAATAAGAAAAATGATTTTGTTGCATTTTTCGTAGGCATCAAAGAAATTGTAAACAGGAGAAATACGTAAGTTTGATTTCTTACATTCTATTTTTGTCCAGGCGTGTTTTATTTAAAAAAAATCTAAAAGTAACATTAATTGTTACGTAAACCTCTATTTAATTAATTACATAGCTTACCATTATAACATTTTATAACTATTAGTGATAACCTTATTTTCTACAAATACCATGTCTTCGATCGAAAATAACTGAACGGTGCATCAAGTTTAAAGTCTAACAAGAATGTTCTGTAAAGTTTACAAAATGACATCACAAATACAGCTAGTTTCAGTTGTCAGATTTATAAAAAAAACTGCTGCTAGTCAGTAAAGATTCGTACAACATCTAAAACTAGATAAATAAATTTGAATTCGTTTCACTTATAAAATATGTGCGTATCACATAAACTTCATATTAAACAAATTCATCCAGAATTACAAATGTTATGCCAAGTGAAATTATAACTACTTTGGTTCCTTTAAGCACTACTTTTAACTACGGCATCAACTGATTGACTATTTAGTAGAGTGTAAACATAAGAAGCACATAATTACTCTTCCACCGGAATTTAACGTGTAAGTGTAAAAATGTGTATAATGTATATATATATATATATATATATATATATATATATATATATATATATATATATATATATATATATATATATTACATAATGCATTTTTAAAATGATTTCTATTGGTCAAGATCAGCCAAAAACCATGACCGTATATTCTGATATTGTTTGATTAAAACCAATATTGACTACCTTTTTCGATCACATTGTTGTCAGGTTGCTTTATTCTGATATTGTTTGATTAAAATCAATATTGACTACCTTTTTTCTGTCACATTGCTGTCATGTGGTTTTATTTTTGAGTTTTGTTGTTTTTGGTTATAATTATGATAAACTAAAAAATAGACTGTTTTTTTTTACTTTTAACATTAAAAAGTAGAGACTATTAACAGTAAATAGGTTGATGAGACAACATAATATGAATGCAAGTACATAAATTTCATACAAAAAATATTAATTTTTTTTGCAAATGTCAATGAGACAACAAATACTCCCTTTGTCTGATTATGTAATAAAACAATTAAAGTCTTTTGTATCAGCCGATATAAGTTTTAATAGACTCAAAAATTAATATTAACCTGCGCCTTTGGCGTCGGTCAATATAAATATTTGAGTCTATTAAAACTTATATCGACCTCTACAAAATACTATAATGGTATAATATATATAAGTCTAGAGAATTATGCAACGATACAAATATAAAGATTGATTGATTGATTAATGGTGTTTAACGCCCGAGCAGCAATATTTAAGCTATATTCAGGCGATGAACATGAAATGGATGATAAAATGAACACGAAATGATGATGAATGAAAATGGGATGGGACACAAGGAAAAATAGGGGTAACGGATTTTAGATTGCCACTGGCAAATGGGAGGATGGATAGGGTCGGGCAATTTAGCCTCCTGTAGCGGGATCGAAATCCCTACTCATAGCGAATACTACAGCAGCGTTCTTTAACCTGCGAGGAACGTGGCATTTTCCCAACACGGTGCACTAATATGGTTTGCGGTCAGGTTTTCCGTATTATGGCCTGACAACCCCAGCTTGCCAGGGGTACCCCATTCAACCACCTGGGGCACACATCCCAGTCGGTCTTTAGGCAAACCGACCTGACACGCCGGTCAGGGTACTGGGCGCTACCCAGATAGCAACACTACGTTGGCCTAACGATGGCCATTTGTTTGCATGGTTGGTAAATGGTTGGCGTTGGCGTTCTAACATCGGCCCAACGTTGGCCCATCGTAATGTGACCAACTGTTGGCTTTCCAACATCGACCCAACGTTGGCCCATCGTAAGGTGACCAACTGTTGGCTTTCCAACATCGACCCAACGTTGGCCCATCGTAACGTGACCAACTGTTGGCGTTCCAACGTCAACCCAACATAAAATGTGTACATAAAAAAGGCAGTTAATCATATGTTTTATAACCTTGTTAATTAATTAATTCAACACATGTGGGACATCTGGGATATATATTTATAGTTAAATCTGATGACCTATAAATTGTAAGAACAATTAGTGTGCAGATTAGTCGCGGGGCATTAGTATCATCTGTGTCAGGAATTCACATCGGTCGCCATTTTGGACAGCTTGGAGTATTTTATTTAACACACAATAGAATGTAAGTACATGAATTTATAGTTTAAATTCTCAGTTTTTTATTGTTAACCATGTATGTTTTAAGCTAACATATTCAGTTTTTTTTAATTAATGAACAATGTATGTTATTTAACTGCATCCTACTTTTCCACAGGCTTATTTTGTTTGTTTTCAACTTGTGTTTATTATATTTCGTAACATAATGCAAATATAAAACATATACGTCTTGTACAAAATATTCTAGAAAATATACATGGAAGAATTAACACATTTGTTTTATTTATATACTACAGTGTATTAGTATTCCTGAGTAAATCATCGAGGCCCATGTTACAGAATAGGATAGGCGCACAATAGAGAGTTATGTTAAGACAATACCTGTACGCTAGAAAGGGCAAGGGATAAAAGATCCTTCGATCGGAATGTCCAGTAACACGTAAGTTCATCTACGTTTTTAGACTATATCTTTGTTTTTTATGTTCCCTGTTGATGAATCGTTTAAATTAAAAATTACCCTAATAACAAAAACAAAATGACAAATGAAAATACAATATTGAAGGTATTTTTATGACAAAAATATATTTTACATTCTATATTCCATTTTTTTCAGGGTATGTGAGGAAGAAGGGACTAAGTGTTCAGCTAGTGACAGTCATATTGACAATGTACTCAAGGACTGGTTAAAATTCGCAAGAGATATACATGTAGAGTGGTTAGAAAAAACGTCTTTTGTTAAAAAGAGAAGATAAGCTGCTGATTAAGCTGAACTGGAATAAAGTTGATAATAAATTAAATGTTCTTGTAATTGACAAGCAACCAAAATATACATTGTATATACTAACACAAATTTCAGTGTTTTATAGCAGATATCACTGATCCTTTGCCTTGATTAAAAAACAATAAGTACAAAACAAGCAGTTATGAGCTATTGACTGAGAAAATCCCACACAAACTTGTTGGTAAGATGTTGGCAAACTGCCTACTTAGCAGGCTAAATCAAGTTGGGCCAAAGTTGGCCCAACCTAAATTCACACACAAGCATGTTGGCAAGATGTTGGCAGTGTGCAGTCTAAGTTGGCTATGTCTCATGGGGCCAACGTTGGCCCAACGAAGTCGCCATTATTAACCCAACGTTGGCCCAACGTGTGATTGCTATCTGGGTATTTAGTCGCCTTTTACGAGGTTTCTACTATAAAATAATTATATTAATAAATATGACAAAATTTTCGACCAACTGATGGCCTTCTTCAGTGTCAATATCAATCTATAATAAACGATAAAATTTGGTTATTGATACATCAGCATCCGGTGGTGACGTGATCGGATCTCATTTTATTGATCTTGAACTTTCTCGGATCACATCTATTAGTCATTACATAAGGGAGTACTGTACAGTTGTATAAACCATCTTATCTTTAACTTCTTGATATTTATGAATTTATTATTTATATTTTGAATGATATTTATTGTTTTTTTGTTTATTCCATTGGGGTGTACAGAGCAGAGCTCTTTGATCCAGAATCTCTCTCGGGACTCCCGTTCAGAGTCTCGCCACTTGCAGTTCTGCTCGATAATTAGGATTTTTATGTGATCAAAATCCTTTGGAGTGTGATCGGGCAGTTTGAAGTGTTGGCTTACGGGCAGAAACTGTTTCTTAGTTTGGTCACTTCTGTGATTATTCAGTCGTTTGTGGAATAGCTGTTTGGACTCGCCGACATATATATATATATATATATATATATATATATACAAACGTCTAAGTATTGTGACAACCATATAATATATCTATCCAGCGGATTTCTGAAACATCAGAAATACAGGGTTAATATCAAATATTTATATATACGTCTACAAATTAAGCCCAACACTGTTTGAATTAGATTTTTAACACTGTCAAATTTTTGCTTTCCCTCAGCGGGATTCGAACTCACACCGTTGTGACACTGTGACCCCCTAATTCAAACAGTGTTGGGCTTAATTTGTAGACGTATATATAAATATTTGATATTAACCCTGTATTTCTGATGTTTCAGAAATCCGCTGGATAGATATATTATATGGTTGTCACAATACTTAGACGTTTGTATATAATTTACTTACTGTGACTGCATGACAAGTAACTTTGTCATCCTATATAATATATACAAAAATGCTGAATTAGATTACTGTCAGATTAATACGTATTGGTTACGAAAATTCCATCGTCACACGCTAGTACACATGTACTATGTCTATGTCTAAGATTCACCCCGGTTAATGAAGCTATATTTTTATATAGCGGATTTGGCCGAGGGGTCTAGACCGCTGGACATAGTGCAGGCGAATTGGTGCCACAGTGTCACAACGGTGTGAGTTCGAATCCCGCTGAGGGAAAGCAAAAATTTGACAGTGTTAAAAATCTAATTCAAACAGTGTTTGGCTTAATTTGTAGACGTATATATAAATATTTGATATTAACCCTGTATTTCTGATGTTTCAGAAATCCGCTGGATAGATATATTATATGGTTGTCACAATACTTAGGCGTTTGTATATAATTTACTTACTGTGACTGCATGACAAGTAACTTTGTCATCCTATATAATATATACAAAAATGCTGAATTAGATTACTGTCAGATTAATACGTATTGGTTACGAAAATTCCATCGTCACACGCTAGTACACATGTACTATGTCTATGTCTAAGATTCACCCCGGTTAATGAAGCTATATTTTTATATAGCGGATTTGGCCGAGGGGTCTAGACCGCTGGACATAGTGCAGGCGAATTGGTGCCACAGTGTCACAACGGTGTGAGTTCGAATCCCGCTGAGGGAAAGCAAAAATTTAACACTGTCAAATTTTTGCTTTCCCTCAGCGGGATTCGAACTCACACCGTTGTGACACTGTGGCACCAATTCGCCTGCACTATGTCCAGCGGTCTAGACCCCTCGGCCAAATCCGCTATATAAAAATATAGCTTCATTAACCGGGGTGAATCTTAGACATAGACATAGTACATGTGTACTTGCGTGTGACGATGGAATTTTCGTAACCAATACGTATTAATCTGACAGTAATCTAATTCAGCATTTTTGTATATATTATATAGGATGACAAAGTTACTTGTCATGCAGTCACAGTAAGTAAATTATATACAAACGTCTAAGTATTGTGACAACAGCGGATTTGGCCGAGGGGTCTAGACCGCTGGACATAGTGCAGGCGAATTGGTGCCACAGTGTCTCAACGGTGTGAGTTCGAATCCCGCTGAGGGAAAGCAAAAATTTGACAGTGTTAAAAATCTAATTCAAACAGTGTTGGGCTTAATTTGTAGACGTATATATAAATATTTGATATTAACCCTGTATTTCTGATATTTCAGAAATCCGCTGGATAGATATATTATATGGTTGTCACAATACTTAGGCGTTTGTATATAATTTACTTACTGTGACTGCATGACAAGTAACTTTGTCATCCTATATTATATATACAAAAATGCTGAATTAGATTACTGTCAGATTAATACGTATTGGTTACGAAAATTCCATCGTCACACGCTAGTACACATGTACTATGTCTATGTCTAAGATTCACCCCGGTTAATGAAGCTATATTTTTATATAGCGGATTTGGCCGAGGGGTCTAGACCGCTGGACATAGTGCAGGCGAATTGGTGCCACAGTGTCTCAACGGTGTGAGTTCGAATCCCGCTGAGGGAAAGCAAAAATTTGACAGTGTTAAAAATCTAATTCAAACAGTGTTGGGCTTAATTTGTAGACGTATATATAAATATTTGATATTAACCCTGTATTTCTGATATTTCAGAAATCCGCTGGATAGATATATTATATGGTTGTCACAATACTTAGGCGTTTGTATATAATTTACTTACTGTGACTGCATGACAAGTAACTTTGTCATCCTATATAATATATACAAAAATGCTGAATTAGATTACTGTCAGATTAATACGTATTGGTTACGAAAATTCCATCGTCACACGCTAGTACACATGTACTATGTCTATGTCTAAGATTCACCCCGGTTAATGAAGCTATATTTTTATATAGCGGATTTGGCCGAGGGGTCTAGACCGCTGGACATAGTGCAGGCGAATTGGTGCCACAGTGTCTCAACGGTGTGAGTTCGAATCCCGCTGAGGGAAAGCAAAAATTTGACAGTGTTAAAAATAGTTAAGATAAATGATATATATAAGTGTCTAATGAATTAACCAAACAATGTCGTTGTAATTTCCACTCTGAAAATCATCTGTACACACAGATTTGATTTTTGAGCCGTCCCACCTCGGGAATCGAACTCGTGTCAGTTTATAACATCTATGGCTACCGCGCCTAGCATATAAAGACAGAGGTGTAACCTCTAGACCAGATCCGTCCGCTAAAAAACGGAGTTTCACTGGCCTAGTGTTACTTTTGGTTGAACATGTCATTTACATACACATTGTGTATGTAAATGACATGTTCAACCAAAAGTAACATGTAAATGACATGTTCAACCAAAAGTAACACTAGGCCAGTGAAACTCCGTTTTTTAGCGGACGGATCTGGTCTAGAGGTTACACCTCTGTCTTTATATGCTAGGCGCGGTAGCCATAGATGTTATAAACTGACACGAGTTCGATTCCCGAGGTGGGACGGCTCAAAAATCAAATCTGTGTGTACAGATGATTTTCAGAGTGGAAATTACAACGACATTGTTTTGTTAATTCATTAGACACTTATATATATATATATATATATATAGATAACTGACACGAGTTCGATTCCCGAGGTGGGACGGCTAAAAAATCAAATCTGTGTGTACAGATGATTTTCAGAGTGGAAATTACAACGACATTGTTTGGTTAATTCATTAGACACTTATATATAGATAAATATATATATATATATATATATATATATATATCCAGCGGATTTCTGAAACATCAGAAAAACAGGGTTAATATCAAATTTTTATATATACTTCTACAAATTAAGCCCAACACTGTTTGAATTAGATTTTTAACACTGTCAAATTTTTGTTTACCCTCAGCGGGATTCGAACTCACACCGTTGTGACACTGTGGCACCAATTCGCCTGCACTATGTCCAGCGGTCTAGACCCCTCGGCCAAATCCGCTATATAAAAAATATAGCTTCATTAACCGGGGTAAATCGTAGACATAGACATAGTACATGTGTACTAGCGTGTGACGATGGAATTTTCGTAACCAATACATATTAATTTGACAGTAATCTAATTCAGCATTTTTGTATATATTATATAGGATGACAAAGTTACTTGTCATTCAGTCACAGTAAGTAATTTATATACAAACGTCTAAGTATTGTGACAACCATATAATATATCTATCCAGCGGATTTCTGAAACATCAGAAATACAGGGTTAATATCAAATTTTTATATATACTTCTACAAATTAAGCCCAACACTGTTTGAATTAGATTTTTAACACTGTCAAATTTTTGTTTACCCTCAGCGGGATTCGAACTCACACCGTTGTGACACTGTGGCACCAATTCGCCTGCACTATGTCCAGCGGTCTAGACCCCTCGGCCAAATCCGCTATATAAAAAATATAGCTTCATTAACCGGGGTAAATCGTAGACATAGACATAGTACATGTGTACTAGCGTGTGACGATGGAATTTTCGTAACCAATACATATTAATTTGACAGTAATCTAATTCAGCATTTTTGTATATATTATATAGGATGACAAAGTTACTTGTCATTCAGTCACAGTAAGTAATTTATATACAAACGTCTAAGTATTGTGACAACCATATAATATATCTATCCAGCGGATTTCTGAAACATCAGAAATACAGGGTTAATATCAAATTTTTATATATACTTCTACAAATTAAGCCCAACACTGTTTGAATTAGATTTTTAACACTGTCAAATTTTTGTTTACCCTCAGCGGGATTCGAACTTACACCGTTGTGACACTGTGGCACCAATTCGCCTGCACTATGTCCAGCGGTCTAGACCCCTCGGCCAAATCCGCTATATAAAAAATATAAAAATTACTTACTGTGACTGAATGACAAGTAACAAAAATTTGACAGTGTTAAAAATCTAATTCAAACAGTGTTGGGCTTAATTTGTAGAAGTATATATAAAAATTTGATATTAACCCTGTATTTCTGATGTTTCAGAAATCCGCTGGATAGATATATTATATGGTTGTCACAATACTTAGACGTTTGTATATAAATTACTTACTGTGACTGAATGACAAGTAATATATATATATATATATATATATATATATATATATATATATATATATATATATATATATATATATATATATATATATATACTTCTACAAATTAAGCTCACACCGTTGTGACACTGTGGCACCAATTCGCCTGCACTATGTCCAGCGGTCTATTAATCTGACAGTAATCTAATTCAGCATTTTTGTATATATTATATAGGATGACAAAGTTACTTGTCATGCAGTCACAGTAAGTAAATTATATACAAACGTCTAAGTATTGTGACAACCATATAATATATCTATCCAACGGATTTCTGAAACATCATTTTGTTTTTGTGTTTCGGGTTTTTGTTTCGTGTTTTATATATTTATCAAATCATGATTTGTAATCATTTATTTAGTCTCTTGTCGTTTGGTCGGTTTTCATGATGCATGTTTAGTTAGTTACAGGTCAGTATCCAAGTCTTATACACCAATCATTGCCAACTGTTAAGATTCGGTGTGGTCTAAGCAAACCCTTAAGCTTAAAGCACGTTGCGCTATGAATCAATGTATACAATAGAGAAAAACAAAGAAATATATTTAATGTATTTAATTTTTTCAAATTTGAATGTTGTTTTCTGTTCACAAAATTAACTTATTTTTTATAACCATGTACAAGTTTGCATAAAACAACACAGAAAATTTAAATACTGTTCGGATTGATTGCACTAAAATCTGTTACCTTTAATTACCAAAATGGTTTGAAGTTGATTAAGGTAAAGGCATTTCCCGATGTCGCATCGCATAGCAAATTAGAATATGCCAAGAATAGATAGCTTAGTTATCCGTCTCCAAGCTATAAAAAGAGTGGCCCTCTTTATAGATTGTTAAGTTTTTAATACGTAAAGCCTGCTAGTGGAGAATTATAGGTTTCGTAATGAGTGAGTATTGTGTATCGCTTGATATAATCTCGAGTTATTTCATTTCAACGAAATAATAAACGAGCCTATGACGAGTTTATTGTTTTGTTAAAATTAAATAACGAGAGATAATATCACGCGGTATACAACTCTCACATATTTCTGTTATGATGAAAAGAAAAATGTATTTGTGTGGCTAATTTTGTAACGCTGAAACAGGGCAACGATGAAACACAGAATAATATGCAAGATGTAATTCCTGGCTATAACAGTGTAACGGAGTGTAACATAAAACAGAGAAAACATATATAGAATGAAAACATTTTTTCAAATTTAAAAAAGCATAATAAGCAACATTTGATCAAATATAACAATAGAAATATTTTCATACGCTGATAATTTCTTTCACTCCAATGAAGTGTCGTCACAATGTGTTTTTCAAATCTCCTGCCCAAGTTGCGCGAAATAGATAAATAAGGATAATCATAAGAGAAAAGGAATAACGAGTTTGAATATTGCACACTCCTCTGCACAATAAACATTAATATTTTCGATTTCCTGAACCGTAGGTGCATTGTACATGTAGCCGTGATTTAAATTTTTCGTCCCTAAGCAGCTTCTTACACTTTTTCGTGGCAGACACGTTCGAAAATTTATGTTATTTGTTCTAGTACTAGAAAACTGAAATAACGCTCGCAAAACGTTGAGCAACCAACATTCAACGGACAAAGCTTGTACCAAAAACAGCACAATATCTATCAACTGGCTTTATTATCTATCATTTCCGTAAAGTGGCATAGACTTCATTTTACGTTACACGAGAAAAGATGCAATACAATAATTATAATTTTGGTTGAGGCTGGGATTTCTAAAGCACATTGACCATTTATGGGCACATCCAGTTGTTCTCAAATAGTCAAACACACTTACATGTTAACACGAGGTGTAAAATAAACTGTGTCGTTTTTAGCTTTGCATGCGCCAATCGACATTGCATCACTTTATTCAAATCGTTTCTACTACTTGTTGTAATTTTATTTTAATATTTTGTTCAAGATTTGTTAAATGTTAATTACACAAACTGTATAACTGTCAATTGTATGGCCACTACAGGTGATACTGAAAAACGTGTTATTAAGTATTTAAAAATACCCGATGACATAGTGTGTTATTATAAATTATTTCATATCAGTAAAATTATGTTTGTTTTAATTGGATAAAACAAGGTCAGCTGGTATAAATTAATCTGCAGTAATTTGACGTAAGGGCATTATCACGCCGTGATAACGCCCGTGGGCGTTATCACGTCGTGGTAATGCCCTCTCCAGTAACAAGCAACATAAACTGTTTTTTAAATATATAAATAGATATATGTAAATTTGCAACATAAATAAAGAAAAAATGTCATTCAGTTTAGAAAACTGACTGTGTATATTGTGAAAATGCCGAATGATAATATATAATAAGGCCAACATCCAAATCATACAGCTACAAATAAAATAATACAGTGTAAACTACATTGAATCTTAATTCTTCAATGAAATAAATACAATAGTTGCTTATATAGCTGGCATTGTCATGATAATTGACAGCACTCGGGACAGTGGTATTGCCTTCAACATTGATAATGCCCTCGCCTTTGGCTCGGGCATTATCAATGTTTCAGGCAATACCACTCTCCCTTGTGCAGTCAAGATATCATGACAATGCCCTCTATCTAAGCAACTATTGTATAATTATTTCATATCAGTAAAATTATGTTTGTTTTAATTGGATAAAAGAAGGTCAGCTGGTATAAATTAATCTGCAGTAATTTGACGTAAGGGCATTATCACGCCGTGATAACGCCCGTGGGCGTTATCACGTCGTGGTAATGCCCTCTCCAGTAACAAGCAACATAAACTGTTTTTTAAATATATAAATAGATATATGTAAATTTGCAACATAAATAAAGAAAAAATGTCATTCAGTTTAGAAAACTGACTGTGTATATTGTGAAAATGCCGAATGATAATATATAATAAGGCCAACATCCAAATCATACAGCTACAAATAAAATAATACAGTGTAAACTACATTGAATCTTAATTCTTCAATGAAATAAATACAATAGTTGCTTATATAGCTGGCATTGTCATGATAATTGACAGCACTCGGGACAGTGGTATTGCCTTCAACATTGATAATGCCCTCGCCTTTGGCTCGGGCATTATCAATGTTTCAGGCAATACCACTCTCCCTTGTGCAGTCAAGATATCATGACAATGCCCTCTATCTAAGCAACTATTGTATAAATAATCACTGAGCTATACACGTCATGGATGCATAAATTCCATCAATATCAATTATGCACGATGACGTCAAGAAAAATTGTGAAACGTTTTTGTCAATTCGAGTCTGAAAACAAAAAAGATCTTTTTTTTTCACGAACAAAGTCAAAATCACAATTTAAATAAAAAAATTAATGAAGATTACATGTATTAAATAAACAAATTTCCAAAATAACAAGAAAACCGACAAAAGAGTTTATGAGTTTGAAGCTGACAACTAAAATCCCCCTTTTATCACAAACAATGTCTTATAACGATAAATCATAATTGTACAAAAATAAAAGGAAGCTCACAGTACTTCCCCAAAATTTTAAGAAAATTAATGAAAGCGTTTTTGAGGTCGAGTTTGAAAATATAAAAAAATCCGCCTTTTTACACGTAAAGTCCAATAATTCTAAAACAGAAATTAACCACAAAAAGTACACTAACATTATTAACAACTGCTTGCATTTTGAAGAAAGTACGTTAAGGTATTCTCAAAATAATGTGCGACAAGTGTACGACGAACGGATATCTGTAAATCATAAAACCTCCGTCATAGGCAAACCTATAAAAAATATTCTATAATCGTAAGTTCTATTGCCGAGATTACTTGCGACTTACCTAAACTTTTTAAGGATATTCTGATTTCTGCCTAAGAGCAGTGGTTGTCATGGGGTTCTACGGCTGTCCTACAATGAAGCACTGCTAGACGTCCTTATGAAATCGAGTTTAGAGAAACATTTTAACAATTATATATTTTTAAGATTTATCTCCCTTTAATCACATAACGAGAAACTAAAATTAAAATGATACGATTCCCTTATGAATATGAACGCATATGGTTTACATTGTTCCTTTGTGAGCCTTTTCTATGTAAACCGACAATTAAAAATAGATGGCATGTGCAAAAATATTGTTATATATTGTTATAAAGCACTGGCAACTTTATTACATTAACAAATATATCTACGTACGTCGCACGTCTTAGTTTATTTTTTTAACATATTTTGGTGCAGATGTATATGTGTTCATAAACTCATTCAAGTTTGCCTAAAAAGTATTTCATGACTTCACTTCTCTCAAACATCTAACACGTGTTATTCCATACAATGTAGCAGTTTTATTCGACGGCTATATAACTAAACTCGCAATAACGAATTACTACACACGGATAAGGTTTAAACTTTATTCTAATATGACATGGTAAAACGAATTTATACACCTAATCAAAACTCTATATTGCGGCGTTTTCGTAAGTTTTTTACATATTTTAAAGACGACACAATTTTTCTGTCCGAAATGACTGTCCTGCAACTCATAGGTTACGTTGTTGCATGAATGGGAAAGAATTCCGGACGACTGCACTCGCCGATCGTTTGAATTTATGCTGAGACTGCTGCGTGCTGTTTTGCAAGCAATTTGTTAACAAAACATTGGAGTGAGCTCGTTTAAACGCTATGGATTTAGATTTCTATAAATAAAATAATTTTTTTTTAAATTGACATAATATTATATTTTTTTATATGTTAAGTTTCTTTTCCTTTTTTATTCTGGCGGGGCTGTGGGTTAAGTATCGTTTCAAAATAATAGTTGTCTGGTCTTAGATATTTAGCTAATTTCTGGTATGGGAGTCTACAGTGACTTTTATGGAAAGTACAGGCCTTGGACTTAAATTTTATCAAAATAATAGTTAAAATTGTCTATTAAGGCAAACAGAACCTTACCAAGAATCTACCAAGGTAGACATTTGTTCCTAGCTCAGTTTTAGTCTATATCGTTTGATACTCATCCGAACACACATGGAGGCATCATTTGTTTCTCACAGACAAATCATTTTCAAGGTAGTGCTAATTTACTATCAGTTATAATACAGCTGGGTCAATTTAGTGGGGCATTACCTTTTTTTGATTTTTTTGTCAATTGAGGTATTAATCGATCGAGCATACCGCGCCCGATATAAAGCTAAAACCCGCAACGTCCGTGTTGACAGACACGGGATCAATAATAGATGACTAACCACCTTAACCGCACGGCCACCCAGGAAACCATTAAGTCATATTTTCATTATTCAATCGATCTATTTTCTTATTAACTTTGTCTCGTCCTGAATATAGCTTAATTTTGGCGAAAAGCGAAACAATAGGTTTCAAAAGCTAAACCCATTTTAATGCGTCAGTTTCACAATGTCAAAAATAGAACATGCAAAATTCATATTTATTATTAGAATGTGAGTTTGCCTATAATACAGCGAAGTTAAATAAGTATTATGCAATTACTGCACTTGAACGAGATCAATATGAGGTTTTATTCTACCCTGCTCCATTAAACCTCATATTGATCAAGTTACATAATTTATTGAGTCATGAAATGGAATATACACGATTTTTTACTCCCTAAAGTGACTGTCTTTCATAATGTTTGTCTCTCGAAAATCGGTAAAATATCGACATAATCCATGACGAAATGTTTGAAGTGATTTTTTGTTGTATAATGTCCCATCCATCCTCAGTCCTTGCTTCTACGTAAAATTTACAAAGAATTGAGTCCAATTCCTGAGGATCCGCCGTTTCCAAACTAACCGACACATATGCAACTATTTCGGCCATAATTAGGTTCGATAACTCTGTTAACGACTTGATTATCATTAACAACAGAATTTTAGAATATATCAGGCTAGGATTAATAATACTTTCTTGTTGTTTTACCTTTTTTTTATTGGACAAATGTTTTTGTCCATTAATTTTTGTGTATATTTTTTATTTAATTAGAAAGGAGTTTCGCATTTATATTGTATTATTATTTGAGAAGGGTTTTTTTTGTTTCGTCATTATTTTTTTCTTCAAAAGTATAAATATATTTTATTATGCAAAAAGGCACATAGAATTAACTATAAATTATGATTACCTAATAAACATTTGTGACAGATTTGTTATTTAGAACACCTTTAAAGTCATGAAATTTAACCCACGCTGTGTTGTCCTGATAGGGCGTGTTTCATAAACTTGTACATGATGTTTAGTTAACAGTTTATTTCTAAAAACGTGCATTTTGACAGCCTTTACGACTTCTAAAGTGTCTTTTGCAATTACTTTTATAGAAACAAATTCACAAATTTAAAGTTCATTACCACATGTTTTACACATGACAAGACAAATTAAGCACATGCAGTTAATTACACTCTTTCTAAAGACATTATTCGATAAATCAAATAATTCCAAATAGCTTTTTAAATCTTAAAACATTTACTTCTAATTTAAAAGGAACATAAATTTCATTAAAATAGTTGGGTCATAAAAATCCGCACGACGTCCTGTCTATACGGACATGCGCAGTCGTATAGGAAAATAAAGTTCTGCTTAAAATTTCAACATCTTTATACGAAATTGGAAGAAAGAAAATCAAAATTTAAACTGATAAAAACTATATAAATTAAAAGCTGAACGTGTCTAGATTACCAAACAATTGCACACGCTTATTATCATTAAGTTTTGTATTACAAATATGGATTTTGTAGCATGGGTATAGCGATTTTTATCGTGTTTTATATGGCGATCAATGTTCGTTTTCATCTGTCAATATGGTCAATTTTTAAATGGATTTGTAAGAAACTTTAATCTTCAGAAATTAAACTTATTTAATTGTAATTTTCGGAAAGTTAATTTATCGCAGAAACCCAAACAAATTGCACACGATCGTTTAGAAAAAAACTATAAGTTTGTATTTTAACTTTTTTGTAAAGGTCATATTGAAACTTTATAGGCAATCGAAAAACAACATGGTTACACGATTACGTCATTAAAATCACGTGATGTACTCTATGGTTGGACATGTATCTGTTTCATGTAAATATTTCGTAAAAAACCTAATCGCTTGCTCTGTCGATTTGCGAGTGTTGACAAGCGTCTCTTTACTTAATGATTTAATTAATTTCCAAGTTAGTAATATATGCAAATCTTCGCTTTTTAGCATTAGAACTGTCCGTATTACGTTCACTTGATGACGTTACCGTGTTTACAAACAACAATATAATCCGAACATCAGTCAGAACAAGAATTTTGATTGGTTTAGAAGATTAAAGAAAGAGGTTTTGATTGGCTATTGTATTTCCGTTGAAGGAAACAGCACGTGCTAGATATTTCCTTTCATAAATTTATGACGAGAGTGCGATATGGTTTTTTATTGAGTAGAATGAGTTTTTTGCAAACCAATATGATAAGAAATGGAAAGTCACGTGTATTGGTTTATGTAATAAAGCAATATATTGATTGTGAAGATGTTGTCACATTGGTGAGAATAATATATACTTAATGCGCTTAATATCATACGCCAATGAAACATATGTACCAACAAATGTTCTACATGTACTTGATAAATACATATATATATATATATAAAGATCAGCAGTAGAAAATTGATAGAATCATTTTAATTAAACACCTATTAAACTACATCTATATATAATACACAACTGTTGAAATAGCAACATACATACTATTTGTTCTTTTTTTTGCACTACATCACGAATAACGTAAAACAAAATGTAAACTGGAAGTACATCTACTATTTAATTGTTTTTTCAAATAAAGGAAGCACAATCAGAAGTTTAGCAAGGAAAATCTATGCAGACATGTAACCAATTAATCAGTCTGCTGTTTATATAATGTAAAACTAAAATAATATATCCGCATCCGGTTTATATTTTTACATAATCGAGTAAAGATTCAATTCAGGGATTAACGATATTTGTGTATGAAATTGGATCACATCCATTTAATATGAAACGATAAGAAAATATCTTCTATAAATAGATAATTTCTAATACATTCAGCATGCCCGTTGTTCAACAATTAGCATAGTTATTGAGATATAAAATGTAATGTTCATTTCATATCAAATTACAAACAATAGATGTTTTAAAATATCTATTGATCTATATTTTACCTTTGAAACTATACATCCATTATAGCGACTTCCGCTTATGCTTTCTGTCCAGACAGGTAGAAAATATAATAAACAATAAATCAACTATTAATTGAAATTCAGCTCGTGGTTTTATTTCTTGAATTGTATAACTTTTGATATGCCAATATAAAACAGATTTTGCTGAGTACTTAAACAGTTCTTGGTGTATTTGTGGAGGAACAAATTCATTTGTATTTATCTTGCCTCACTGGACACTGTATATTAGTGAAGGCGACACGCTTACGCAACAAATCTATGCACGAATTGATTAACGACAATGCTCTTACCATATGCTACATGCATGATTATATCCAACGAAACGAATTTGCAGTGTTTATAATGTTTTTGACGGTTCCGTCAGACCTTCCGTCTTATTCTCGTAAGCGCACTTCTCTTTTAAAACTACTGATCAGAATTTTATGAAACTTGGTAGGAATCCTGAGGATACCACATTTAGATGCTCATATCGACAGGAAATTATTATGCGATATTTTTGTAGGAGTTATTTCCCTTTTGAGCATAGAATTTTATCAAAATATTCTTGTAAGCGCAATTCCTCTGTAACTCCCGATAAGAATTTTATGAAGCTTGGTAGAAATGAAGGATACAGTATGTAGCTGCTCATATCGACAGGAAATTATTATACGATATTTTTGTAGGAGTTATTTCCTTTTTGAACTTAGAAATTTATCAAAATATTCTTGTAAGCGCAATTCCTCTGTAACTCCCGATAAGAATTTTATGAAGCTTGGTAGGCTTATACTTAGAAACTGATCACAATCTTATGATCCTTGACAGGTATGTGGGAGCGTAAGGGTATGTAAGCGTGCTCACTAAGGTTCTTCCATTTTTTATGGCTGTCAAATTTCTACGCAAGTTGACATATATGATTCAGATAGGCGAGGCAGTCTCGCTGGGGTGCGGCCTTCGGAATATTTTTACCTTGACCGCTGATCATATTGAAAAATATGTTTGCAGAGTGACACGCTCCTTAAACCATGAGAACCCTTTTGTAGATTTCAAAAAGTGTAAGATAATTATAGTCGATATAAAGGCTAAAATTCTCCATTCTTACGTAATACTCAATTCTTTTCCAGTTGCAGTCAAAGTTTGTTCCGTTGGTACATCCCTGTACCCCCATTGAATTATATTTTGTCAACTGGTTCTCGCCCTGAATATAAGTGAAATTGTTCCCTGAACATCAATCAATAAACTTTATATATATGACGGTATTAGAACGTCAAACGATGTATTAACCGGTATATTCCCACTTCGCACACGCGCAATACTCCTTGATGTCACAATAGGTTTAACAACGTCACAATATTAACGGCTAAATTTAAAGTTCTGATTAAAAATAAAAGTAACAAAATAAAGACATATCGAGGACACGTTAAGGTAAAATATTCAATAAATGTTTTCTTGAAGTGTATTTTTCATCATGAAAATGGCGGCTAGAAAATCATGGCCTATACGGCCCGCTTGAATCGCAAAACACGAAATTTTGTCATATTAGAATTGGAATAATTCATTCAGGGTATAATGTTGTACTCATTTACACATGGGTTGTGCCTTTATATTCATATTTTCTACCTCGCTATCGTAAAAAATAATCGAATATAAAGGCCCAGCCCATGTGTAAATGAGTAGAACATCATACCCCCCATGAATTATTTCTTAAGTAGTATGTAATGTAATACTTTATAAAAGTTAAAGTTGATGCACTAATCCAAATTTGTTAAGATTTATTTTTACTTTGGTTAAGTTGCACGAATATGTCTCATTTTCGACCAAAACAGCTACAAAATATATCCATTCTGTTCACTCTGATATAGGTCCTATCGGGATTTCTCAACCAGAGAAAATGTAATATTTACCGAGCCGCTATGCTTTATATGAATAAAACAAACATATCCTTGTCTATCGTAGCCAATCTAGCAGCAGACATGTCTATGGTTGTTTACAAGGTTTGAATTGAATACATTAATTGGATGATTGAGGTTGAGACGTTTATTTTATTTGGCTTCTGAACAGTCAATGATTGTAGTTTGCTATTTATTTTTGGGTAATGATTCCGCTTGCTGGCTTGTAGTCTATTTTTGAAAAGAAACTGCACGGCGGACAAAAAACATACTTTGATGCAATTTTAGTACAGTAAATATTCCCATAACCCAAAGGTTTCAAGAACACACAAAACTCTATTTATGTAACAATATGACCTATACTTAGTTTTCGTTGAGTGTAAAATTTAATGCAATCTCTTCCACAAAGTTCATTACCGTTTCTTTCTAAACTTGGTAACTTATTGTATATTGCAATTATAGTTTGAGACGGAATTGTTTTGACGTATTTTCCGGAAATTTGCCTTCAACGACGGAAAACGCAGATCTGTATGTTAAAAAAGTTATTGATTGTCTATACCAACAGACGTTTTTATCAAAAATCACCTTCCGGGTAAAGTTAATGAAATTCAATGTCTTCCTGGTTCGGTAAAATTGTAAAGTACATGGTCAGGTGTAAAAGTTTCTTGCAATGTTGAAAATTACATCATAACACAAGGAAACAGATATACACTAGGACATTCTCTGGGGTCCATATATATAAAACACAAAATTTTATAAAAAAATCAAGCATTTAAACTGCAGCTTAAAAAACGACATAAGTGTGTTGTTTGAAAATATAGCCTTTGTATTCAGCTCGGGTAAAGTTAAATTGTCCACGAAGCCTCGCATTTTACCAGTCCCTAAACCTCAATCAATATAAAACTTATAACTTTAGAAAAAAACACGTATATATTTAGCTGATCAGCAGTAAATGTTACAAAAGAATATAAATATTCTGAAGTTCAGTACTTCAACTTTATGTATTGAAAGAAAAACGCAGAAGAAAGGTTTTAAAGGTTGGCCTCTTGTTTCTGTTAAAAAGTGTAATGACGTTCAATATTTCGCTTTCAGATTAATTAAAAACTCTCTATTCTTATTTTTTAAGTATTACCAATATTTTAATATAATAAAGCTAATCATACTAGTATACAGAATAATCTATGGAGCGCAAAAGCTGCCTTACGTTACGAGGTATACTTTTTATGCGTCCTGCTAAGTAAGTATTCTGTCTGAATTTACGAGGCAGAATGGAATATCCACGCGATTACACAAAAACAGGCCGCCAGTCTATATACGACCTGCATATATCAAACCATTAATATAGTCGATCTCTATTTTCTCCTCTTTTAATTGACCGGCGAGTCGATCTTCTTTTATTTCTACTATTATAATTGTACTTCAAGATGCACTTCCGGTGAAGTCAAACATCATTGGTTGAAATTAAATTAAAGAATGTAAACCTCGGACGTATTTTGTTAATTTTCAGAGATAGAAATTGTGATGATGTAATAATATAAATAAACAAATAATATTGCAATCACAGTCTTTATCATTAAAACATAAGTATATTCTGAGCCAATATTCACCGTCAATTCGTTCATTCCGCCATTTTTTCAAATGTGTTTAGCCTCACAGTTTCGTCCGATATTTAGTTATTTAGATGCAAATAATTTAATATATGCAGATCAAACTTCATCTTGTCTGTTGAATTTTAAATTTGCATAAATTCTAAATCGCTTTATGAAGGTAGTCTAACAAGTTTAGCTTTGCTAAAAAGCTAGCCATATCTGCATTAACCCATTTTAGTGGTATTTATTATATATATGTTGTTTGTTATTTATATGTAGGATAAGTAAGCAATGCATCCTTTTTAGGGACGTTGTGTTTACACTAAACTATTTACCAACGGTGCTTGGAAGATTTAAATACCTGTCGTCACTTCACACGTGCTTTTTGAAAAATAATTAAACAAAAATTCACTCAATAAGCAAATGTTCAAAATGCGCGGTAAAAATATGTGTTGTTCTATTTACATCAATATCAGAATGAAAATGAAGATATATAGAAATATCTTTTTTTCCAAACAACCTTAATAATAGGGAGATTATAGTGCAATGTTTACATTTTAACTTGTTCACTGACCGATGCATTACATGAAATAGAAGTCAATATGTGGAAGTTACATTCAGACATTACTACACAAAAATACTGATTTCAATCCCGATTCAACCCAAGAATATATCGAAATTTTAGTACACATACTAAAACGATCCTGACGTAAACCAATGATGTGACAAAGATATTTATAGATTTAGTGAACCAATCAAGTAACAGATAGTCATTCACTCTCATTTGAGTATGATGATATCTGGAGTATTTCATCCTGTTTCAAAATGTTTGCATGCATATTGCCCAAACTCAAAAGGTATCAGTTAATCATCCATATTTCTACCTATATAACAATGATTCTGTGAACATTACAGTAAATTAATTATCACACGAATGTTTATTAAGTAACATAGAAAAATTATGTTAATATAAAGAAGAAGTATCATGATGTGCCTTTATAGTTGACGTATATGTATAATATAAAGTATGTGCATATACATGTATTGAAAAGTATAATAAAATTAATTATATATACTGTAAGGCATTTACGGCTTTTTATATGTACCAAATCATATTGAAACTGTACATAATTTTAGTGGGACTGATCGAATATGACGAAAACACCTACACATTCAATTATCATATCAGTTACAAAACATTTAAATCACAATAATTTTAGAATGAAAACTACCACATTTATTACAAGCACAACTGACTGCGTGAAAGCGAATAACACCACAAATCATGACGAAACCACCACTATAAAATGCAAACCATGATGCTGCTAATGCATATCAAGAAGGGTCTTCAGGTGGTCGAGGGGTTAGTTCGTCTACATGTACTATTGATCACGTGGTCTGTCAGCAGTGACATTGCTCGTTCGGGTTTCTCTCCGGGCAGCGTGCGCTCGACTCAAATCTTAATGGACAGTTTTCCTACTGAAGGTCGGGGATTTTCTCTTGCTACACTGGCGGCGTACTTCATCTAAAACTGGACTCCATAATATAGTTTAAAACTCGATGAAAGTGTCATTAAACAACGCTCAAACAACAACAAAAAAAAAGAAAACAAACATATCACGAAGTACCATCCCATATCAAGATAGTATAACCTAACATTAAGGCAGCTTCGTATTTCAATGTACATAAGCTCCACCATTTGCTTTCATGAATATCATTTAAGTAAATCCGACATTGAAGGTTATGATATTGACATGCGTTCTGTTGGGATACACAACTAACGGCCATTCTAATTTCTTAGTATTTAATGTAAGCTGGATGTTGATGACTTTATTTCAATGCCGAAAGAATGGACTGTATGCGTTCTGCACTGGAAGACTCAATGACCTTCAATTAACTAAATAGTAAAATATGTCTATAATCATTGAAACTTTCCGTATTGCACAACATTCCGTTAATCGATTACCTTTATCCCTAGGCTATTACATAATCGTCTAATCGTGTTGATTAAACTTAAAAATCAGTAGCTGTTCAGCTTGTGTGCATATAGAATTGTGCGTGTTTTAATGGTGTTTAACGCCTCTTTCGGCAATTTTTTCTGTTATATCATAACGTCCAATTTTTATTGGGGAGGAAGCCAGAGAAAACTTCGATTTTGGCTATGCCTGTCCTTCAGGTTTGTGTCAATATATAGACTGTGATTGTAGAAGTATTATTTTTCTGAATGATGTATAATTATTAACCTTCAAATTTACGTCAATCGTTGTTCATATGTTATGTTTTTGTTTCCTACAGGTTACATAACTCATGTAAAAAGTGTCTGTATGCGAAATAATTGTGATTATTTAGTCGATGTGAATGATCGGGGCATTTATTTATGCCACGTACTGTACGTATAAGAATATTCACTAGTCAGATTTAAAATATCGATGTTTTTTTTTAAAGTTTTCGTTTTTGAGGAAATAACGCAGTAACAAAATGAACAAACCATAACAGTTAAATGAGCTTATAAAGAATTAAAACATAAGAAGAAAAATCTTGCAATCTTTCGGAAATACTGTATGGAACGGATATGAAATGGACTGCTGATATCATACTATGAGTGTGTCCGGTACTCAACCTCCAGAGGTGCCGAGTGGATCCACGGGGGGCGGATAGTGGAAGCCCTCTCGTTGGGTGTTCGCAAGTTAAAATACGGGAAACCTGACCATTGACATAAATGGGTATCGTGTTTGGAGAGTGCCACACTCTTTGCAAGATAAAGACACTTTTTGTGGATTTCAAAATATATCAGGTTTAATTTAGCGTTACAAAATGGCTAAATTCTCCGATACTGCCCATTACTCACTACTGATACAGAAGCAGTTGCAGTCAACATTTTGTTCTAGATGTCCCTACCCCTTTTCCGTTAATTTATTGTTTGTAAACTTGTTCTGTCCTGAATATAGCTTATATATTTCTCGATGGACGTTAAGTAAATGAATGAATCGATCAATCATTACATGAAAAGGATGAAAATAGATACTTATTACAATATTTCAAAAAGACATTAATACGTGACCAACACACATGAACACAACACTTATTTTAACCAAAAAATACAAACAGCACAATGAAAGCTAATTTTGTGCAAACGAAGCTAAATATTGAACTAATATTACATAAAAAATCAAATATATTCCTGTCGGCATTAAATGTTAATTATCATAGTCATGTGGTTTGAAACAGCTGTAAGGCTTTGTATTATTGAGTTGTTTTAACTAATTGTGGTTAAGTTTTATCAGTACTTTTGCAAACCAGATTTAGCGAGAGAAGTACAAAATGCACTTAATCAAGGACTACGTCAAGAACTTCCTTGTAAGGCTTAACTGGCTAATGTAAGAAAAGTGAGTTTTAAATTGGAAGCGCAATCCGTCTCCATAACACAGTACGCTACCAATACCAGGTAATGACTGACAAATAAGCTGATTGAATTGATGTTTGTAGTATTTAAGAAGCAAAATAACAGTAACATCTGCAGTTTCTTGTGCCATAATTGATAGATTGAATTGATATATCAAACGTTGTAAAGGATGTGATTAAGTGTCAATCAATAAGGCAAACATGTAATTTAAATGGCTGGTTGCTTGTTTATGCTTTCCATGTCAATTGCTTGTTGAATGTTTTCCTTGTCTGTTGCTTGTTGAATGTTTTCCGTGTCAGTTCCTTGTTGAATGTTTTCCGTGTCAGTTGCTCGTCTAATGTTTTCCTTGTCTTTAGCTTGTTGAATGTTTTCCATGTCAGTTGGTCGTTGCTTGTTGCGTTCGTGAGTTTTCTGTAAGCCATAAAATCTAGCACTTGTTTTACTAACGAACTAAAAAAAATTTCAGAAAATTTAAAAGAAGAATGATACTTAATAGAAATTCTTACTAAACAAAAAGAAAACAGCTAATTAAAATTGGCAACTGTGTCAGCAGCTGGGCTGAAATTCAAAAAAGGGTTCCACAAGGGTTGATTTTAGGACCCTTACTCTTTAATGTTTTTATCAATGATATTTTTTATTTCACCAAAAATGGGGATTTATACAACTATGCTGATGACAATACTCTTTCCTTTCATTCTCCTGATTACAATCAGGTAATTGATGTATTACAGTCAGAAAGCAATGTATTAATTAATTGGTTTAAATTCAACTGTATGCAGGCAAATCCTGAAAAATTTCAGGCAATAGCCGTGGGTACCAAAACACACACTAAATCTCCTGTTTTTGATATTGGCACATCTAAAATCACATGTCATGACGTTGCTAAACTTTTAGGGGCTGATATTGATTTCGAGCTAAACTTTGATTTTCACATAACAAACTTGTGTAAAAAAGCTGTTCAGCAATTAAACATTTTTAAACGTATTGGTAAAAATCTAAGTAAGTTGAACAGGCTAACTATTGTTCACACCTTTATACAGTCAAATTTTAATTTTTGTCCATTATCGTGGCATTTTTGTTCCGAAGAAAACACAAATAAAATTGAAAAAATACATGAGAGAGCTTTAAGATTTGTATACTATGATTTTGAATCTTCTTATGATAATCTGTTGGAAAGAGCAAAACTAATCACTATGTATGTAAAAAGAACAAGAACAATGGCTATTGAAACTTTTAAGATATTGTATGGCTTAGCACCACCTGTTTTAAGTAACTTACTGCACAGGAAAGAGACTAGTTATAATTTTAGGTATTCTAATTTGCTACAGGTGCCAAGAGTAAACTCTACAAAGTTTGGTAAGAAGTCTTTTAGGTATGCTGCCCCTGTACTTTGGAATTCACTACCAGAGAAATTTAGATCTATCACTAACTTCAATTACTTTAAAAGTCAGCTGTCTTTTTGGAATGGAAAAAATTGTACTTGTTTGGCCTGTCAAAATTATGCTTAATTTTCTTTTTCTGGTGCATCATGATTTTTCGTCTTCATTTTCTAATGCAACATACTCCATCAAAATTACAGTTGCTTCAGTAGTTCATTTCTTTTGCTTGCTAACTATTTTACAGCTTTTAGTTCTGCTTTATTGTTTATAGTTTTAATTTAGTATAAGTTTTTAGTTCTGCTTTTTTAGAGCTTTAATTTAGTATATTTGTATTGATAGCATGCTGCTTAGTGCTTTCTTTTAGCTGTGCTTTATTTTAGAGCCTTGCTTTGCTACATTTCCTTTGCTCTCACTTTTTACTTTGTTTATTATGCTGCTTTCATTTTATGTCAGTTATGTAGTGCTCTATGTACGCATTTCCCTTTTTAGTTTTTAAATCTTCTGCATGCATGTCTGAATGTGGTATATCGTTTGTATATGTGTATTTATAATTTTTATTTGTTATTTGTATATATGTTTGTCGGTTCAAAGGCTCTTGAGAGCCTATGTTATCTGTTAGTTGTCTTGCCGACTTTAAATAAAGATTATCTTATCTTATCTGATACACTTGTAGCTGCAGACTGGTTATATTTTAGCCAAATCCCGAGTATTTAGGAAAATACTGACTCGTTTTACAGTTTAAATGCGTGTTTATGTCAAAATGCAGATTGTTTATTATATTTTCCGCTGTAAACTGATAGCCAGCCGTTGCATAATCACGTCTAATTATTTAAACTTAATACAGGTAATCCGTGATTGATTCTAATCACTTATTACTTGATAACTTATATGAATTGATTGTTTTTGTTTGTTTGAAAGATGTTTAACGCCACTTTCTGCAATTTATCCGCTTTATCATGGCGTCCAGTTTTTATTGGGGAAGCCGGAGTACCCAGAGAGAACCCCGACCGTAAGAAATCCTTGTCAATAAAGATTGGAGTTGAGTATATCCATCTCGCAGTGAGACTCGAACCCACACCCTCAGTGTTGACAAACCACGTGAACAATAGCAGACGACCTACCTTAAACACTCGGCCACTGTATGAATTGAAACAAAAAGACCAAAATATTTTTAAAACGAACATAATATTCTATACTTCTCAAACTTTTACTGAAATATATACCTGGACCATACTGTGAGTGTTAACAGTGCTCGGCCCACAGAGTGCCAAGCGCGTCTCCTGGTGTCGGATTGGAAATCTACCAACTTTGGAGGGGGTTGTCTAATCATAATATAGAAAGCCTGACGGTGGGTAATGTGTTCGTAGAGTGCCACGCTCCATGCATAATAAGATTCCTTTTATTGATAAGAGTAGGCCCATTATAGCCGCTGCAAAAGGCTTAGTCCCCCATAATTGTCCAGTGGCATTCAAATTTTTGCCCTAAAGTCGATCTTACCTGAATTGATGTAATAGTTGAGTTTATAGATAAGTACAAGGAAAAAATATATATCAAATAACGATAAAGTCGAACATACAAACAAGGTGACATAGAAGTAATGGAATATACAAGGTGTAAAATATAAAAGATTAGCGTACATTTATTCGAAGATTATTTGTTTACATAAACAAAAAATGTTATTATTAGTCGGGTATTAACAGTCTAAATATCGGGTTATTATTTTCATCACTACTGTATTGTTTGTAAACTTGTTCTGAAGACAGCTGAAATACTGATAGCTTGACGGAAGGCAATCAATCAATCAATCAATCAATCAATCTAAAATTTATATTAATTAAAAAATATATTTCAGAAAATACATGTATAATGCGATTAAAATCGCCATTAATGTAATATAGGTTAAAAAACGAAGTCGTGAGCAAACATAATTAAAGGGAAAACATTGGAGCAAAAAAAAACCAGACAAATACGAAAAACTATCACTTGGGACAAATACAGAAAAATACAGCGAAGAAACACTTACACTTCACTTTAGCGAAGAAACACTTAAACTTCACTTTAAAACTAGGGGCTAAAGTCAGGTCATTAGGCGCTTCAGCTTGAGATTATCAGGAAGCCACAAAAACTCCAATATAAAAGAAAGCCCAGAAGCAACAAGAATTTTTATTCAGTAAAAATTCTCATCTTGCCGTTAAATCATGTTCGTCTATAACAAATTGAATCTTCCATCAAACCTTTAACAAAACATAAATATTGACGAAAACTCAGTCTTAACAGAACTTTGTAACAGCACAAATTTATATTTCTAAACCCTCATAAGTTACTTATATGTTTGATATGACAAAAAACTGTTTCACCAAGGAATTTTTTTTCTTTTCAAGTGAAAATTGCACTAAGATTATCAAGTAATTTCAGTTTAGATTTTGCAAAAATATAATTTAGAGCAAATAACTAAAATATATATTTTTACTGTGCTTGTTTCAACGACCTTGGTTTACATAAAATAACCCTTGATTCTGATTTGCCTCAAGTTCAGAAATAATCATTCCTGTTTAATAATAACATAACTCTAAATATAAATATAAACATTTATTTATGCACTCTTAGGATGACTTGAAGCAACATGTTGCTTAATATAATATTCAAATTGAATAATTGATAAATTATCTTTCATTTACATAATTTGTATCGAAGGAAAAAAGGTCAACTGAGCGATTTGGAATCATGAACTTGACCTTGAGAACTGCGTGTGAATATTAATTAGTACCATTTTAGCTGAAGTACACTATATTATTCTTGTTTGTTGTAAAGTAAATCTTTTTGCGTTTTTGATGAAAATTTAGACCAGCACTGGTCTTATAATAGAAAAAGAAAATTATTTAAAAAACACAAAACAAACAATAAACTAAACAAAACAAACAAACAAAAACAACCAACAAAAAAAAAACCAAAAATAATAATAAAGTATTAAACGAACAATCCAACAATGAAAAAAACAAATAGCATATTTCAGTTTTTTATGTAAATACTCAAGTTTACTTTAGTGTTTGAATTTACGTTTTGATTGCATCTCTGTCATGTCTGATATTCGGCTTTTATATTGTAACGAAGATGCTTGCTGTCTAATTATGACTTCCATGTAATGTTTTTTTTCAGATTGTTTCTGGTAGCATTTTATCAAAATTAAAGTGCATATACGTGTAATGTGGCTGTCTGTCTTTTATAAATCATTTCTTTGTATATACCAAAGTAGTATGAATGTACAACTTCGTAAATGATTAATTTTATACAAGATATGTTTTTAATGAATTGCAAGATATTCAAAGCATTTATAAACTGCAGTTAGGTGGATAAGCTTAAAGCTTAAATTACTATTAAATAGATATTATCGTTACATGTAAATCTCCGTAATCTGCACGAAGCAGACCAATAAGTTTTTCTTTCAAGAAAATCTAGCAACTTGCACATTTTAAAGGATAATGAACGCAACGCATCGTCTTTTACGGGATACTAGAATAACAAGCGAGGAGTGGTAATAGCTTTATGTCATGGCTATAGTATGTTGAACCTGAATCTTTTAGTTTTTAAAGATCTTTTAATTGTCTATTGTTACCCGTTCACGTTTCCAGTGATTGATTAAATTATTTCTGAGTTAATATATTTTTTTTAATTCATGTTATAATGCCAGGTTTTATTGTTTACGAGCGAATACTAGACAATTTTTGGAATTTCGTCCAATCAGATAAGTTTTAACATAAATTGTTTCAATAACAGGAGCCAAGTCTAAGATGTCTTAAGCCTAAGACATATCCTTAGACCAACTTAGGACAAATCTTTGTCTCAAGCCAAAGATGTCGTAAATTAGGACAAGTCATAATTTTATAACGGTAGGATCGTCCTAATTTAATTTGTTTTAATTTTTACATTTTTAATTGGACAACGTGAATAATTTTATGGCATTAATTCCGTCATAAGTTAACGCAAGCGCAGACGTAGTTTCCGGTAAATAAAAATTCCTAAATTTAAAGATTTACCGGCATCAATTGGTGATTTGATGGTCGGAAGCATCCGCTTAGTAAACTCAATTTCCAACCATCAAATCACCTATTGATGCCGGTAAATCTTTAAATATACAATACAGTTATCTCTTAATTGAAGGCATATAACTGTGCTGTTATTTGTTGTATATTTTCAACCTCCTCTGATATCATTGCACAATTTCCTTTATTATTTTTTTGGTTCCTTCATTTTAAAAAGCGAACTGATATATTATTATCATGGAGTATTTTATATTTTAGCATGGGGTTTGAAAGGCAGAAATGTCCAGACAGAACATGAATAATAAAGGGACCAGTATTCAACCACATTTGACATGTGACAAGCAGTATGAGCTCGACACCCCCCCCCCCCCCCTACAGCCCCACGCCCGTGAACACCCTACCCCAACATAGGCCATTCGGATTACATTTTATATCCAATGACTTTGAACAGTTCTGGTCAATTTTAGTGTTACACATGTAGTTGTTCACTATCAACACCAACTTGCGATCATGCATATCTCCAGCGACGCAATAAGTATGATTTGTAAAACATCCTCTGTATTGTGGTGGTTTAACAATGGTTTTACAAAATGTATTACGCAAATTTTAATGTAATATTTATTGTCATTACAAATGCGGAACATTGAGAACTAACTGAGATGACGATTTAAAAATAAGCATACCGGAAACGCAAACGAACAAAAACCCGTATCAACTTCATCAAACAATCAACAACGGGAAGCAAACAAATAGCTATTAAAAGCAGACGATTGGTATGATTTGTACTGGTACCCCAATGTATAAATAAATTAGATAATATGTAATGTTCAGCAAGGTAAATATTTAGATATATACAATACAATATAATAATAATTCAATTTGTACCAGCTATAGCGGGAAGAGATAATAATTACTAATTACTGCATACAAAATGTTGTATCTGGTGCCTCTAGTCAGTCAATACACGATACAAGACGAGTCAGTCAATACATGCACGATACAAGAATTTGTTCGCGCATCTCACACACTATTTCTATCTCCATCCCCTTAACTAACTGTTAACCGAATTTATCCCATCATGTTAATAATAAATTCAGTTGTAGATTCTGATATTAAAGTCCGTTTCTGTAAAGATTTATTGGAAAATTCCAAGTGGGTTTGTTTCCGAATGGATTTGACGATTACACCACATATATTGCGTCTTAGTGTGACTTGTTTAGTTAATATACAATATGATTACACTTACTCGAGATATATATGACAGCGGCCTTGTTGATGTTAATAAAATACTTTCGCATCACTTTATAATATTATGATTGATTGATTGGATGTTTGCTTTACATCCAGCGAGCAGTATTTCAGCTATTACATCAATTGAAAAAGGTGTGGGATGGGACATAGGGAACAAAATGTTGACTTCCACAGACAAAGTACGAAGTATTGGGTAGGGTAGGGTCGGAGAATTTAGCCTTTTGTAGCGGCTACAATGAGCCTTCACGTTTTCGAAATCTACTAAAAGGATCTTTATTGTGCAAGGAGCGTGGCACTCTCCTTACACGTTACCCACTATGGTCCGCGGTCGACACAATATTTTGTAAACTAAATCAACTATGGCATTTTGTTAATTCAAAGTTTTCTTCGGCAATCCTTCCGTTTTTCAGATAAGTACATTTCGTGTTCATTAATTACTTTATGCAGGGGAGGTTTATTGCAATCCTTCCGCTCAGCTATAATTTTACTTCCTTGTTAAAATATAAAATTTAATTGAGTTACTGTTTTCTAATTTTTTGCGGATTATACTTTATTAAAGAAGTGCATTTTTTCGCAACATCAAATATATATTTTGTCTTGCGTTACGAAGGAAGAAACATGTACATATTAAGCATAATTATTCCCAATGAACATTACCGTACCTCGAAGGTAAGTAAATATTTTCAGTGCTACAAAATGAACATTAAAACACTAGTACTTTAGAACATTAATAATAGCAAATCTTGGTAATAGACGCCATCGCGTCACTTAAAGAATCAATAGGACCATCTCTCTAAAGGTCTGAAAATGTTATAAATTTGCGACAGTAGGCGAAAAAGCCAGAGAAGATTCTAAGGTATTAAAATGCTATGAATTATTATATAACTAATACAAAATATTTCGTAAAAACACAAACGAGTATCACATTTTGTTGTGCATTTATCATGTTGTAAATGCATTTCTTTGGCATAATTATCAATTTGTAGATACTCAAAATAATTTTTCGTTCTTTAATTTATGTATATTTTGCACGTTATATGGTAGGGTTGTTGCGATTCTTCCTCTTACTTTCTGGTTTAAAATATTGTAAGTATTATACGTGCCACCTTTTGTCGACTCATTGTCCGTGAAAGAAGTTAAATTTTTCACTACATTATAGCTAGATTTCTTATGTCTTTGTGTCATTACCTGCATGTAGGACGAAACATGCTAATAGTTATCATAAACTATTTTAAGACTACCGTACCTTAAAGAAAATAAAATACAATGACACAACATCAGAAACGTACTTTTAAAGGGATACGCTAGGAGTGAATGAAAGTTGCTAATTGTGTTTGCAACATTAAACATTAAAATAGAACCGAACAGTGGTCAATTATTGATTTTAGGCGGAAATGAATGGAGAGTTAATGTTTTAATCTAATTTTGATCCAAGAACTAAATGAAGACATACTTATGTCACTAGAAATAAATAATCGGTCAATAAATTCTCACGGATATGACATAATTATTTTGAACTCGCTGATTTTTACACTTCGGACGGCATACATGTGATACTGTATAGCTTCACAGTGAAATATGACTTTTTAAGATAATAGTATTAATAAAGTCTATTACCATAATCGTTGTAAACATCACTTTCATCTTTATAGTTAATTCTGGTAATTTTAATCCTTGAAACAATTTTTGGACACATTAACAGGATTACTTCCTGTAAAAGGTGGCGCTGTAAGGCAGACACATTTCCGGTTTCATTGATCTTGTGATAGTGGGAAGGGACAGTACAGAACGTTTAACTATTCCAAATATATAGTTTGCTTTATTTTCTTTCATTTTCTATATGTAACCAATTAATTTATAAAAAAAGACTTTTCTTCATTTAAACTAAAAAAAAAAAATATAAAATATAAAAAACGTACTCCGGTTTTCTACCCCCAAAGTAAACCAAATAATAAAGCTGGAATATCTCTAAGTGTGGCCAAAAAGCATCATTAAAAAGCACTTACAGTAATAATATAAAAAGATTCAGAATAACTCAGTTTATACTAAGTGACTTATGTAGTCTGAGCATATTATGTGATTCACTTTCTGTATAGAATACTCTTATTCATTTTACATGGTTTCTATTCTATGTGGTACTTTGCAAAATTAATTTTAAGAATGAACGCACAGTATATAACTGTGGGTCTAGTTTAACATGTTAGAAACGATGGATTTTCTAGCATACAATTATTGAAAGAAAATATTCAGGTTTTTTCGTTAAATAATTTATTTCATGTAAAACCCCGATTCAACTGAGACTGTGAGTGCAATGTTTTGCATGCACATCTAATAAAATTAATCACAAAAATATTGTTATGCAACAAAATATTGGTTTGTCATTTGGCAGATAGTCCTTCAGTATCACTAATTAGCAGTAGAAATAATTCTGGACTCCGTTGCATAATGTCAACACTGTTACAACGAAAAATCAAAATATTGTTGTAAGAATAGTCGTTACCAAGGCGACACTTCTAGATAGATGTTCCGCACTTGTTTGGATTGACAGTTTTGATTGGTTATGTTGTTGAATTCACCTGTCTTTTGTATTTACTTGCTGTGTCATAAGACGACGCATCCATACTGACATTAAGCCTTCGTAGCAATCTTGAAGGCTTACACGGTCCGGACATCGGTACGGAAATCTAGTGTTGCCTTCTCTCTTCTTTATTATTATTACATCTGAAAAAAAACCGTACTTAATGACACAATAGTATATTTGAACATTTGTAAATAATAATAATAATAAAAGTAGTAGAAGTAGACAATGTTAAATCTGAGGACTGAACATTAAACTGTGTAATTGTATTGCAAAAAATTAACAAACAATTACGAAATAATTTTTTATAGATTTTTGTTTGTTTGTTTGAATATTGATTAACGCCACTGTCAGAAATTTTTCATGTATCAAAGCGTTCAGTTTTTATTAAGGGAGGAAGAGTACCCGGAGAGAACCCCCGACCTGCGGTAGGAAAACTGGCAATCCTTGTCAATAAGGGTTAGAGTCGATTACACCCTGCCTGCAATGAGAATCGAACCCGCAATCTCTGTGTTGACAGACTAAGTGATCAATAATAGACGAACTACCTTAACCACTCGGCCACCGAGGCCCTAGATTTCGGGTAAATTACGCACCAATTCTATGTTGTTTTAAGTCGTATATTAAGCGTGGATTACTGTCAGTAGGCTGTATTAAAGAACCTTAGTTAGCAAGCTCACAATACCCCACGCGTTTCCAAAACATCAAGGTGGTATTTTGAATTTAAATTGGTATAATGAAGTTTCATGAAAATCGATGAAGAAATGAAAACGCTATCCAGGCGACAACATTGAATATACATGTACATGAAAGTTGACTAAGTCTCCTTCCCAAAAATTGGTCCCCCTTTACAAATTTCCCCCAAAAACAATCCCATCCAAGCACCTACTATAAGTAACAATTTCTTAAAGTTTCATGAAAATTCATGAAGTAATGAAAGCGCTATCCAGGCGACAATAGCATGTGCTCTAATGCAAGTATCGAAGGATACAGGTGACATGGTCCAAATACATCCATCTTTACAAAAAGAAGATAAACAGTTTTATTATCCAGGCCTGCATATTAAACTAAAAAAAATTGTTTTAATGAATTACCGTACAAAAATTTATAATAAACATGAAACTCAAATCTTCCGACCAGGTTTTAAGCTTGACACAAAATGTTAGTAATAAACACTTAAATGAGTAAGAGGAAATTAATTTATATTAGTCTATTGCTATGTGTAAATGCTGTCAGTGCAAAATAATAATCATGTGTGCCTTAAACACTTAATTGTATCAAAAAGTGACACAATTAGCAACTACAGACGATGCCGGATTCTGCCGAAACCGTCGGTATATCCGTAATTTATTTCTAGAAATCCAGAACACTGAGTAGTAATGTACTTAGTGCTGATTTTTATCGTGCTAAATTAAAGCGATTAACACGTTTGCAGACGTCATAAGTTATTTCTGTTTGTTCTATTCGAGTAAAGATTGATTGATTGATTGATTGATTGATTGATTGATTGATTGATTGATTGATTGATTGATTGATTGATTGATTGATTGATTGATTGATTGATTTACAAAGTAAACGATTTACTTATTCTTCACAAAAGATAGCTTCATCTAAATTATTTTTAGACTTACACCTGGAATATGACACCAACGGTTATCTTAGCACAAAAATTTACGACAAACGAGACGATTTTAATTTCAAAATAATAAAATTTGTTCAATTATGCAGCAATACGCCAGCTTTTCCTACATACGGTGTATTTATTTGTCAATTGATCAGGTATTCAAGATCGTGCAGCGGGTATATAGATTTTTGCAAACGTCACAAATTTCTTCGGGATAAACTTGTTAACCAAGGTTACAAGGTAAAAAGACTATCCTTGTCGAAAATTATCTCGTTTGAAGATATGGTTGCAGTTAGTTGTCGCAAGTTTCAAATTCAATATGCAGTGAGTGTGCTACGGTGATTATTGAATACATCTATTACTGAATTGTGGTGTATGATACCCATCCATTTTAATCAACAAACCAACTCACATAATACAGTATTCGAAGCGTTAGGTTTGACATGCCAATAAAACCTGGTTTAACGCACCATTTCTAGAGTGTACCGCTTTCTCTGACTTTGATTGGGGTATTGTCGTTTTTTACAGTTTCCTCGGTTTTAGATATTTTTGTATTACCTCCATTCATATACTAAAATAGTATACTACACAACAATATGGGCATGTATACAAATTAAAATGTAGCTAAATAAATAAATACGATGTAACATTTCTTAATTGACAAAAAAATTATATTTTAATATATCAATTGATTTCCTTTAAAATTCTAAAACTATTGCCATCGACAGTTTTAACAAAAATTATTATGCATATCAACGGCATAAAAGGGTTGCCAAATGTTAGCCAAGTCGACATGGTCCATCAAGATATTCTTAATGATAAAGTGACTGTCATGACTGTTTGGTTTGTTATTATTTTAACTATAGGTGTCGTCCTGGTATGAGTAAGACTGCTGTTTGTTAAAATAACTTGGTCCCGAAGACCTCAAAAACATGTATAAGTTTTTTATGAAGTGGTAGCTTACTGCGGATTCTCATGAACATTCTTCCACAAGTTAAAAATATATTTAAAAAAAATATGGTCTAAAAATCAGTAAAAGTGATGAACAGCGGTTATGTCAGCATGCAAACTATTCCTATACTATACTTGTTAACGAATGTGTTTCCATGGATTCCCACATGACTAGAAACCCCCAAAATACAACCTCTTTAAAAAATAAATCGATTCTTATAATTCAGTTTTAAAAAAATATCTAAATTGTCAGAATATATCGGCGAAAAGAAACTGGTCTCTCGATTTTTCTGGATGTTTTAAAGCTCGTTCTCACAACGTATATACATGAAAATATAACTAATTGGTAATACTTAAAAATGTAATGTCAAGAAATCTACGTTAAAAGTTTCAATAAAGTTTGTAATGAATTAATTTCATTCTTCTATAAATTATGGACGAGAATTGTTCCTGCCTTTAACCGTCATATAAACCAAGCTTAGCCTTGACTTGACCTTACTTTCAAAATAAAATTTTCAAATTTATAATTCGGATTTAACTTTATCGCAGCTAACTTAAGTTTCGACTTTTTACAAAAAATAAGAAACATTAAAACCTAATTCTTATTTTTTTTTCAAAATAATCTATATTAAATTAAATATTATCTAAATTTGCAATAAGATCTTTTAAATGATGCTGTCTGGGGAACAGTTATTTAAGACGTATGTAACTATTAACATGAAAAGTATTACGCGTTTTTTAAAATAAAGTTAAACTATTAAAATGTATACAAAAACATTATCTTACCTGATAATCGACTTCCTTCTGAATGCCATGCAAAACTGAAAACTATTGCTATTATTACTATATGTGTATTAAAGGTAAATATTCCGGACATTATTATAACTAATTGACCGTCAAGAATTCTTCATAAGGACGGAATAGTCTTACTGTATTATATACATCAACTATCCGAGGTCAATTTAAAAAATCCTACAATGTCACAGTCAATTTATTAGAATATTTCATTCGTCGCCAGTTCAAAGTGCGAGGGCGTTCGAATGGTGTAATACGACAATTATTTAATTCATAAAATCCCATCTAATTCCAATTTCTTTAACAATGTAAAGAATATAGTTTATATTTAACTAATTAGTAACGTAATAACAAGTTTTAAGGTGTGCTTCAATGATAGATTACGTTAACAAATTTCAACAGGTAAACAAAATATATATCAAAATGTTTACCGGACTGTAGAACACAGGATTAAAGTGACCACAAACATGATGTATGGTTACGGAAAAACAAGGAAGTCTTAGTTCATGGTGAGGTGAAACCCTATAGCTGTGTACATACGTATTAAAAGTGGTTTCTCTGTATATATAAAAAAACCTTACATAAAACATTTCAAACTATACCCAGCAGAAAAACGACAGAAATTGGTGAAGTAATAAACAAAAGGAATGAGTCACGTGGACCCAGAACAAACAACATAAGCAGTAAATTATTGGTGTTTTTAGTGATTAAACTAAATCTTCTGAACGTTTAATACAATTGAACTTGACGCGAAATAGAGGTGACAGTTTAATTTGATTAGTTTTTTTATGTTTGTTTGAATGGTATTTAACGACATTAAAACTGGGAAATCCCTCAATCCTTGTTAATTAAGATTGGAGCCGAGTGCACTCTGCCCGAGAAGAGACTCGAACCCGCATCATCATTGATGACAGGCACCTAATAAATCGTAGATGATCTTAACCAGTCTGCCATCATTGGGTACTGCACGAACAAATAACGTTGCACACCTGATAAACTAACAAAATAAGGTAACAATGTTGTAATATGATTGAATTTTTGAATCGTAGTATATTAAGCGCATTTTTTATATTTTTGTCATACGTTTCGGACAGTGGAAATAATCGGTATTGAGGTTTTACAAAACACGAGATTCTCCATAAAACGGATATGCCGTATAAACACTATCTTTTATTTATATTCAAATTATATTTTGAGAGTGGGGAGAATTTTAAGAATGGTTATTTAAAAAGTCCATTGATTCCAGTTTTTCGCTGTATTGAAATCTAATTTCAGGAGAAGATACTATACAATTACTGTCTTTTGATGAGGTAAATGTGTGGAGTTATTGACTTTTGAAAAAACTGTTATTCACCGAGCCCAGCGGGCGAGGTGAATAACAAAGAGTTTTTTCAAAAGTCAATAACTCCACACATTTACCGAATCAAAAGACAGTTATTGTTTTATTCAATAATGCAACAAAAATCAAATATCAAATTTATGATTAAAATTACATAGTGACAAAATAATTTTTTTTTTGTTTTGTTTTGTTCTATAAATAACAATCGCATGCGAACAAAAAAGGGAATAACCGGGATTCTATAAATAACAATCGCATGCATTTTCCCGCGGTGAATAACCATTTTATTTTTAGTGAATATCCTTTTTTATTCAAATTTTTCAGTCACATTATTTGTATACAAAATGTTTTATATATTATTGAATAATGACATATATAAAATGTAATATGTGTAACTTACAACTATACGACTCATTGTATACATAGGTATGTTCATAGCAAAAGTACCTTTTCACGTTATAAATCGAAACGTAAAGGAAACCCCAAATAAGCATTACCACAAGTTTGATTGGAAAATGGTTTTGTCTTCCTTTTTGTATAGATGTATTATAATGCTAAGCATTTACTTCTTTCGATTTTCTACCTGGAAGCTTTAAATATTAGCTTAAAAACGAAAACATATTCAGACGTCATTTTTTTTGGTTTAATGATCATAGTATTTGCATAAGCAGTTTAAAACCTTATTATTTTAATATGCATTAAAATAACTGGAAACTACACATTTCGCATTCAGATATTCTACATTTTGCACTTTTTGTTAGAGCTGATTAAGGGTCTGTTTTATGAAACAGTCTTAGGATATGTCTTAAATAGTCTCTTAAGACCTAAATTGGAATTATCAGAAGACTATCGAAGTACACGCCTGAGAAGGCATAACGAACCAATCTTACGATACTTTTGTCTGAATAGTCTTATAAATGGTACTAGGACGAAAAAAACATGCATGCCCAGAAAGGTGCAAAAACTCTTTTGCGAATTCGACCCCGATTGCTTGGCTAACTTCATTTGACGGGGGTTGCCAGTTTTCATGTCGAAAGTTTAGTTTTTTAACGTTGCTCCGGCTGTTTATCCATCAAGCATCGAACGGGATCCTCTATCCCAAAACTCAATAATATTTAAAACCATGAAATATTGAGTATTATTGAAAACACTATTATAGAATGATACAATAACGTTTTTTAACTGATGTAAATGTTTCCAAAATGTTTTCGAAATCACGCACCTTAATGCACTGATCACAAAACCCTCGTTGAACTTTTCATTAATATTGACATGGCTGCAGCGGTCACGTAACAAGATGTAGCATTTGTTGTCAATTATGGGACCGGCGCTTACTACTATAAATGAAAACGACTGTAATAATTGGTGTGATATCTTGCAGAAATGCTGCCATAATTAAAACGGAAGTGAGGAAATCGCATCAGACTAGATGGTATTTCAAAATAACGTTTTGTAAATATGTACTGGAAAAGGCTAGTTCTATTTTCGGACAATAACACTCACTTTATAGCTGTTTTGTGCGATTAATTGAGCGTTGATTAATTCAGATGCAATAAACACTTCAAAAAAAATTGTTAATAGTAAGAAAATATGCTATATCGGTTTAACGCGACGATCATTGCGTGTTCAAAATTATTGTTATTATGAACATATCGCAACCTATGCACTGTAATTTCTTTCAAAACCGAGCCTCCTGTCTTCGATAAATTCTATTGAATGAAGTTTGTGCATTAGAAATAAAGGACATAACACTCCTTATATGGCCAACATAATTATTTAAATATGGAACTAATGGGTTTGATGTCCTTTTTATTCGATATTATTTATTCGATTATTAATTTTGAAAAATAATATGTCCTGTAAACGTGGGGTTAAATTCTTTTTGATATAAAAAAATCCCCAGTCACAACCAGAAAACAATTTTCGGTCTCTAGACATATTTTATTAATTGGACTCATCAGTCAAAATAAAATATGAATAATTAACAATAAATAACGATTAAAGCCAGAGAAATAATTTAGAAGGGAATATAACAGCCAAAGGAAAATGAACGTGGGAAATATTGAATTACTTTCTTTTCACATAGAAAAGAAAATCGACAGCGCCAAATAGACAACTTGATCGAGAGTATTGGAGAAAGGTTTATGATTGACAGGTTAAAATGAACTAGAATATAGTTTTCCATGCTGATATTGTCAAGTTAATTAGTATGTTTAAAATTTATCTAACATCTGTCGCTATTTTGAATATAAGTATTTGTTTTTTGCTTAAGAAAAAGTTTCTTTATATGTACACCAAACATTTCGACAATGACAGTATCGGCAAGTGGAAGTTAAAAAGAATTTCTAGCCGGATACGTACCACTCTTTATTTACATGTATATTCATTATTTACAGGAAGTTTATGATTTTTTTCCATAAATTTTATTAAAACCATATTTTATAATACCGGAAATTAATAAATTTTGCATTAAGGCAGGTCTAGTCACAAAGCGGATGTTATTGAAATATAACACATTTATCAAAAGTTATTTCCTTGTTGTACACGTAATGGGAAAAAAAGTTTAAATTATATCATTAGTTGTAATTACAAAGTTTCATGAAACAACATTTTAAGTGGGCATGTGATTGTGTGGTTCCCTAACGTCCAGCGGCCAGTGCGGCAGGAAAATTCCGGACAAGAACAAAGGATCAAACGTTGGGGGCGTTTTGACCTGCATCCTCAAACAATACTTCATTTGACCTTCATTTGATTGGTTGATTGATTGTTTACTCTTACCGAACATTATTTCAACTATACTCAGGACGAGAACCAGTTAAACAATTAATCATTTTGGTAAATTGGATGTATTAGTTAGCAATATTTTATACTACCACTGGCAAAAGTATGTTATACTAGTATACGGCTAGGGATGGAAGAGTTGTGTCCTTTGTCGCGACGAAAATGAGCGTTTCTTATTAGTAAATGCAGGGTGAAACTCCACAAACATATTGCCCCTGTGTCCTAGCGTAAGGCTCTCCATAATTTAACGTAATAATCAACAACGAGATGTCCTCATATATCCACTACACCAGCACAGACGCTTGAACAGCTCGGTGGGTCGAGTACTTGGAGGAATCAGTATACATAGAACGAGTGTGGATGATTAAACAAGACTTGATTTAAATCTATTACATTCATGCGTAGCATGAGTATTTTGAAAAAAATACTGTCCATGTTTGTTGTTAATCTATAAACATCAACTAGACAGATCACCGTATCCATCAGTCATTAGTCACACGACCTTATTTAAACCAGATACCACGATACGTTCGTTTTTAGAATGATTATTTAAAACAAAAACTTTCTGGCAATTAGCATTGTGTCTTTGAAATATATGTCATCTCAGCGCATACAGGTGACATTAATGTATAATCACTATGGACTATTTTTACTCTGGTTAGTTATAGTTAATAAAATAATAGAATTACTACATAAAAATATAGCTTCATTAACTGGGGTGAATCGTCAGCATAGACATAGTACATGTGTACTAGCGTGTGACGATGGAATTTTCGTAACCAATACTATTAATCTGACAGTAATCTAATTCAGCATTTTTGCATATATTATATAGGATGACAAAATTACTTGTCATACAGTAACAGCAAATAAATTATATACAAACGTCTAAATATTGTGACAACCATATAATATATGTATCCAGCGGATTTCCGAAGCATAGGATGCTGAATTAGATTACTGTCAGATTAATTCACTCGTCTCACGTTAGTACACATGTACTGTGTCTATGTCTACGTGTCACCCTGGTTAATGAAGCTATTAATAATAGTTTTGTATAGCGAATATGGCCTATGGGTCTAGACCGCTGGACATAGTGCAGGCGATTTGGGGCCACAGTGTCACAACGGCGAGAGTTCGAATCCCGCTGAGGGTAAGCAAAAATTTGACTAATTCTACCAGTGTTTGGCTTAATTTGTAGCCATATATATAAATATTTAGTTTAACCCTGTATTTTAGAAGTTCCAGAAATCTGCTGGATAGATATATTTTATGATTGTCTTAATACTTAGTCGTTATATATTATATATATAAAGGGTCTTAAAAATTTACCAACCAGTACACTAAGTAAGTATCGGATCGACAAATATGACGATACAGCATAAACAAAAAATAATATACCAGCTGTCTGGAAGATTATGCAACGATACAAATGACGATGTGTTTGTCAAAATTATAGACACAGACTGACCAACGAACGGACTTAGTCATTGAGTATCAATATAAATAAATAACGTCAACCAGTCATAAATATTGATCTTGAATTTTCCAACTACAACTGAACTTATAGATATATAAGCAAACGTCTAAGTATATATATACTTAATATATCTATCCAGAGGATTTCTGAAATATCAGAAATACAGGGTTAATATCAAATTTATATATATACGTCTACAAATTCAGCTTAACACTGTTAGAATTCATTAGATTTTTAACACTGTCAATTTTAGTTTTCCCTTAGCGGGATTCGAACTCACACCGTTGGACATAGTTCAGACGAATTGGTGTCACAGTATCACAACGGTGTGAGTTCGAATCCCGGTGGAGGAAAACTAAAATTTGAAAGTGTTAAAAATCTAATGCATTCTAACAGTGTGAATCGTAGACATAGACATAGTACATGTGTACAGTAAGTAAATTATATACAAACGTCTATGTCTACGATTCACTCCGGTTAATGAAGCTATATATTTTATATAGCGGATTTGGCCGAGGGGTCTAGACCGCTAGATATAGTGCAGGCGATTTGGTGCCACAGTGTCACAACGGTGTGAGTTCGAATCCCGCTGATGGTAAGTAAAAATTTGACAGTGTAAAAATCTAATTCTAACAGTGTTGGGTTTAATTTGTAGACGTATATTATATAATATTTGATATTAACCCTGTATTTCTGATGATTCAGAAATCCGCTGGATAGATATATTATATATTTGTCACAATACTTAGACGTTTGTATATAATTTACTTACTGTGACTGTATGACAAGTAACTTTGTCATCATATATAATATATTTATAGGATAATTAATTGGGCGGAGTGAATATCGAAAATATGATCACGAGTGCCGCGTAACGCATCTGATTAAACGAGTTTAATCTGATGCTTTATGCGGCACGAGTGATCATATTTTGGATATTCACTCCGCCCAATTGATAATCCTATTTATTATATAGATCAAAATTGTTTTCTTAAAATTCTCATGCTTAATCCTAAATTTTATGAACGGCGTTTGAATATCTGTATAGTACAAAACCATTGTGACGTTTTGGCGGGAAAACACCCGAGAGTGAAAATAAACGATAATTTTCACATGTGATTTACCGCGATTTCTGTCACTCGGAAAATTCGATATTTCATCTCTATCTATATAATAAACAAAATTGCTGAATTAAATTACTGTCACATTAATACGTATTGGTTACTAAAATTACATCGTTACACGCTAGTACAGATGTACTATGTCTATGTCTACGATTCACCCCGGTTAATGAAGCTATATATAGCGGATTTGGCCGAGGGGTCTAGACCGCTGGACATAGTGCAGGCGATTTGGTGCCACAGTGTCACAACGGTTGGAGTTCGAATCCCGCTGAGGGTAAGCAAAAATTTGACAGTGTAAAAATCAAATTCTAACAGTGTTGGGTTTAATTTGTAGACGTATATAAAAATATTTGATATTAACCCTGTATTTCTGATGATTCAGAAATCCGCTGGATAGATATATTATATGGTGTTCACAATACTTAATATATATAACAGCACGGAACTTCCGCGGGTGGCAAACTGGGAAGAAACTATTTTGGGTTAGGTTGGATTGAGAAAGTTTAAGATCAATATGTTATGAATTGTTTACGTCATTTATTTATATTGACATTCAATGACTAAGGCCATTCGTTGGTCAGTCTTTGTCTAAATTTTTGACAAGAAACGCCGTCATTTGTATCGTTGCATAATCTTCTAGACTTGTATATTTTTTTGTTTATGCGGTATCGTCATGTTTGTCAATCCGATACTTAATAAGCTTGCTGGTTGGTACATTCTTTAGGCTTTTTATATAATATTTTGAACTACCTTTAATGTGTATTTACACGATCCCAGTGCACTTATATTATTCCAACCCCAAATGAAAAAATACTTTAGGCATTTAGAGTTAAACGCCACTGATGAGTCTTGAGTAGATGAAACGCGTGTCTGGCGTAATGAATTTGTCACCTTGGTAATTTTGATTACATCTTGTTGGAATATTTGAGCAAAGCAAAGTAACAGCACGGCACGTCCGCGGGTGGCGGACTTAGAAGCAACTATTTTGGGTTAGGTTGGATTGAGAAAGTTTAAGATCAATCTGTTATGACTTGTTTACGTTATTTATTTATATTGACATTCAATGACCAAGTCCATTCTTTGGTCAGTCTTTGTCTAATTTTTTTACAAGAAACACCGTCATTTGTATCGTTGCATAATCTTCTAGACTTGTATATTAATTTTTGTTTATGCTGTATCGTCATGTTTGTCGATCCGATACTTAATAATATAACGAGATGCGTTTTCTCAATATCTCATCGAAGGGCGACAGCCCTGAGATGAGATGACGAGAAAATGCACCGAGTTTCATAAAACTTAGATAATCTGTTTATCGTAACCTGGTCTTCTGATGCAATATTTTTTTTCATTGACGCAAGCTTCACTTCAAATATAACACCAGGTAAGGACCTCCGATATAAGGATTTTCATTGGTTGATAAAATGACGCCATTTAATATCACATGCACATGTCAATCTTTTTTTTAAAACTGTGAATACCTTTTTCTTTATAAATTTAAGTATAAATTACATTTTAACTTTACGTTTCAATTTCTGAAATCCTAATGTAAACTCAGCTGAGAAATATAAACATTGAACGTCATAAAGAGAATGACGTCATAATACGTTCGGTCTACTTGAAATTATCTACAATACTATATGGTTAGTCTAGAGAATACCCGAACGTCAAATTTCAACGCTCTCACCGTTGAAATCCAATGCTCCTGATCTGACAATATATCCGAAGGCCGCTTAGGCTAATGAGGATATCATCGTCAGGGTACCAGAATACTGTTTATCGCTGTTTTGTAACATTGTGAGGTCATGCAAAGTGTTTACTTAACGACGTCTTGACAGCGAGCTGAGATGGGCCCATCTGACGCTAGTAGAGTAAGATGGAATAAAATCGCACACAAAGATAAAAGAAAAATACTGCAAAATAGCGATAAAAGATGTTATGATTTAGTCATAGTAACGCAACGTCATAGAGTAATTGTTGAACGTCTTAGTAACGTACATGTAACGTCACAGAATAACTTAAGAATACTGGAATTTGTTCTATTTAAAACATGATTATATTTTAAAATAAATACTTTTTCTATATTTATACGTTGTTCTTCTGTTGTTTTCGGTGCACATTGGTATATCGGGAAAATTTAATAGTTGGTATTGTTGATCGGGTTCGAATACCGTTGAGGGTAAGCAAAAATTTGACAGTATTAAAAATCTAATTCTAACAGTGTTGTCCTTAATTTGTAGAAGTCATATGTTTCATTCGGTAATACTTGGCCGATTGTTACAGTAGATAGTCAACGGAGTTTGAAGGATCGAGTTGTGATGCGGGCTGGATGTAATTGACTCAGGTCTATGTTTAAAGGGTTTGCCAAGTTTTTTCTACTTAAAACGGGGTTTCACAGTGCACTCAGGCTACTGTCCAAATTTATAACTTTGAAGTAACTGTCGTGAGAACGTGCAGTTTGGCTATATTTATAAGTGTGTTATTCGTCAAACTGAATTAATTGAAATTCTTGATTTACTTAAAAATGAGACGAATTAAACTATTAAATATCCAGAATCGATGACGTCATTAAACTAAGACAATTTATATAGTTAAACTTTTATATTCTACATGTAAGTTAACACAAAGTTTCAAAACAAATAATGTGTATAATAAATAAGTAAACGCGTTATGACAACGTACTCTTACATGTATAACTATTTACATTACGAATGTCTTTTATCTATATCCTAGATTTTTAGTGGTTCAAACCGTTCAGGATGACGAAAAATCATTTCTTTCATTTCTCAATGAAACGGTAGCCATGAAGTGCACGCGCTTTCTTGACGGCACCCACAGTAAACAAACAACGCGTAGTAATTTAAATCAACAAAATACATTGTGCACGATTTAAATCAGGACCCCGGTATATTTTTTAATGAAATGAAATGTAAATAAAAGAAGTAAATGCATTATTGTAAGTTTCTTTGATGTATGAAAGCGTTTACCAAAGCACATTTTCATCATGAAGCGCCTCGGCGCTAAATTGAAAATGTGCTTCGGTCAACTCTTTTATGCGTCAATGAAACTTCAAAAAGAATGCATTCAATTCTTAAATAATATGCATTATTATTATTATTTATTTTCTGCTTGAATATTCGAAGCAAGCTCGTGCAGTATGTAGTAGGAAGAGGGTTAACAAAATTTCAGCTACAGCGTGTTTTAATTAGATCAAATCTAGAACGAAAATCAGCATTTCCCCTTAATGCATTGTGCTAGGTCTCACCTCTTATTCTCAAAGAAGAATTAGTCCTGTGGTGTACGTTTATATAGTTCATTGATCTTCATTGCAATTTACGCTCAAGTACGTTTTCTTTGTTCGGCTGAAGCAAGTCAGCAGTTTATTAATAATAATAAATAAAAAAAACCTTATACAATCGATATAGATGACACAATTGCCATTAATCTATTCCTGTACTCACCGATAAAATAGGTACAAAAATTTAACATTTCATTAGTGCATATATTTACACTGTATATAAAAATATATCATGACAAATCGGAATTTCCGACATCGTATTGTAGTTACTGTTACCTATTACATATACAAAATAGTATTTAATAATTATAATTCATTTTCTAAATATTATCCTATGTGACTATATTTGAAATTATATATTTTATAAATGTAACCTTTGTTACCATTACTGTAAATGAAAGAAAAAACATACAAGCTAAGTCACCCATGTTAACTAGTTGATGTCATCATACTTTCTGGCATTTCATGTAAAAAAAACTAGTTTGGAGTGTCCAGGTAAGTCGCTGTCATTCATTCATGACATTAAAACATATATGACGTCACAACGACAATACACTATTAGATATATATGTCAAGAACATCAAGTATTTCCTGGTCGTGATTTGAAAACCTTTACGTACTTCAAGTGTAATGTAAACATACAAACTCATATAGGGGGTTGATTTTTTGAAAATGTTTTGTTCAGCTAAAGTTAACATTGTCTTTTACTGCAATTGTTTCTACAACTAAAGCAGGATTTCAAATCGCCTGCATTCTACTATACGTTTCCACCAATTCAACAAAAAAGAGTTAGGTGTTAACTGGTTATAAATAAGTTAATTCGTTGCAATTTTATGCGAATGTACGTTAACATTTGCTTCTTCCTCAGTATAAAGTGGACGGCATGATTTCTCTAAAATATAGTACTCCCCATTACAACAAAAATATAGTAACAGTTGCAATATTTCCAAGTAAGTTTCTTGCTAGTAATTGCTGTATTTATTTTGACTGCCTGATTAAATGAAACTAACACTCGAATATATTTTTCTTGTAACATCAGCATTCTGTTCTTAGCTTTACAACATTATTGTTAACCTTTTAATCATTTAAAAAATTACTTGGTCAACTTAAAATTTGTAACACTCCTAATCATCATATTGTTGTAGGTAAATAATTACCAATGGCCAATATATTGAAAAGTAAAGAAAAACAGAATGCATGAAAAGCAACGTCAAAATACCGCTGTTAGCACGTTAACAATAGACGATTCATGTCCTTTATAGACAACGGATGATGTTTGAGGTTTTTTGCCACTTTTAGCAATTTGTTTAGCTTAATAATTGCGTCCAGGTTTTTTATCCCACCAAACAAAGTGGCGGAGTATTATGTGATACCCTCTGTATGAATATGAATGTCCGTCCGTCTGTCGGTTTCCAGATGATAACTTAAAAACGTGTCAACAGATTTTATTTAGACTGCGCAGCTATTAAATACCATAAAATTTAGATCGATTTTCAGCACAATCCAATTTGTAGTTTTCAAATTAGGCCAATTCAAGCATTTTTTTGGTCGAAAGTTTGTGGTTTCCAGATGATAACTTGAAAACGCGTCTAAACTTTGCACAGCTATCAAATACTTTAAAATAAAGATCAAGTTCAATTTTCAGACCAATCCAATTTGTAGTTTTCGACATAGGCCAATTCAAGGGTTTTTCTCAATAATTGGCGATTTCCAGATGATACCTTGAGAACGCGTCAACTGATTTTTTAAAACTATGCACAGCTGTTAAGTACTATAAAATGAAGATCAGATTGAATTGAGATCAGGTTGAATTTTCAACACAATCATTTACGTAGGTTTTAAGTTGTGCCAATTAGAAATAATTTGTATAGGTCCAGGGTCAAGGTTAAAACATGTCTTCTGAGATGGACTGTTATCAGGCTCAAATGTTCCTGTATGCTGATATGTTATTCATTAAAATGTGTTCATGAATATTAAAAACAATTCAACGTTCCGGGGTATCATTGAATGTCCCATTAAATGGGCTATTTGTACTAAGTGAGAAAGACGGACAATGTATAAATCCGATCTTTGAACGACACCTGGTAATCACTGTAAGTTAAGGTTGGATTCTACCAAGCCATGATCACACTCATAACAAAATATTATGGTGATCTTCGAAAAAGTCCAACTTTACCCGAGTTAAATAGAAAAATAGATGATTTGATCCATGAGTTTGAAACGGGATCGACAGAAAACAATTCAAATCGGTCGGAAATGAAGGTACAAAAACAATTATTTTTAAGTAATGTATCTGAGTATAGAAGGAGAATAACATGCATCTGAATAAAATTGAGGCGGACTTTAAAAGTGAGTTACATGTTATTTACGATGTTTGTAAGCAGAAACATAAGCAGAGCCAAGTTCGTATGCAAATGATATTCAATCAGCTAGTCCAGTGGAGAACAGATATTCTTTCATTAACTAACTTTGGGTCTGAATTTGAACGGTTTAAGGGTAAGCAATTTCTTGAAGGTCATATTGGTGTTCTGGTTTCGAACAGCAGAAATGCATGTAAAGGTTGTTTGCATAAGGTGGAGTTTAGACCATTGCATGAGGTAAAGAAGATCGACAAAAATCTTCCGTGTTTTGGGAGTTTTGCGACACCTACTGTCTCTGTCGGAAAATCATTGCAATCTGCTGTTGAACCAGGAGGCGCATTGCTTTTTGAAGTGGACACAGGTCGCAGGGAAAACACGACAGCGTCATTTAAAACAGATATTTTCTCCGAAAAAACTTCGCTGTCATCTAGATGTTTTATATCTGCTGATGACATTCTCTTATCTGATTACTGGGGTAAAAAGCTCTTTCTGTGTAAACTAGATGGATCGTACGTTAGAAGAGTCGTACCAGATGCCTGTCCAAGTGACGTTAAATTGTATGACAAAGCAAGGGCACTGATTGCAATGAGATATGTCGGAGTGCAGATTTTACACCTGACAGCACTTTCTTTTGGTAGATATGTAATACGTTGCGATGCGATAGAAATCTGTAGTATCAACGACAACATTTTGATCAGAACATGCTACAAAACAATGCATGTAATTGACCTCAATGGGAGCATTTTAAGGGATATCAAACCAGATTTTTATATTTGTTCAACTTATCTTGATAAATACGGGCAAATCTTCTGTTCAACGTTGCTTGGAGACACAGTATATAAAGTTTCACATAATGGTACGCAAGAACTGTTCTACAGCGACCAACGGTTGAAGAACACTTGTAGTCTAACTTCCGATATAGATGAAGATTTGTACGTAGCAGGAAGGGACTCTAATAACATTCATAAGGTCTCGCAATTTGGGCAACAGATAGGAATTGTCCTAACTGTAGAAGATGATATCCTAGACCCGTTTGTCCTGTCCTATAATACCGAAACAAGACAACTGTTGGTTGTCGGCAATAGCGGGAAAACAGTAAGCTGCTACGTAACAGATAAATAAAAAAATGCAAAGTATAATGCACTTATTGAATGGTTCAGTTTTAATAGTTCATAATTTCATACTCACTGTAAACTCACTAAATCTAGGGGTGACTAGTGTAAACGCAAAAAGAACCAACTCAATAAGAATTTTTTAAAACAGTATTGTAAAAAGTTAGTTTCCCATAGGTATATTTATCATAGATTAAACACAAGAAAGGAATGGAATCCAAAGTTTTTAATATTATGGTAAAAAGTTACTTACAGTCTTGCTTTAACTTTATCACTCATACGCACAATTATCATGTGTTTTTATTATTAATGCACGAATTTAATAGAAAAAAGATCTTCCTATTTAACCGCATTAATTTTCATATACCTAACGAAGATTTGTATAATAAGGTCACAGAATTTATTGATCTTATTAAGAAGAAAAGAATCGAAAATACCGAGAAATATTCATCAGAATTCAAAGACAAACAATACCATTATTAAACAAAAACAGCAAGGGTAGAACAACATAACACACACTAAACAAAAACCAAAACATAAGTAACACAATCCGCATGAATAAAGTAAGTGAGTAAGTAAAAAAACTGCCGCTGCACGCGTGGCACCTGTCGTGTCAGTAATTCATAACCGTGGTAGTAATTGAATTGTGTTATACATTTCAAATCGTGCAATCATGGATCAATATTTCACTTTGTAGACTTAGTATCAAGGACACATACCAACACGTGTTAGTTTAAAGATGTTTTGTAGCCGAGATGTAGATGGCATAATTTTTATTTTTAGTATGCTTTTTAAGACATATGATAATATGTCTTCAGCATCTTAAAATTTAGTTTCAAATATTTATGTTATGTTGGATCGTCGTCACCTATAAGTTACAATAAAAAACGCACCTGTGACATAGTAAAGTATATAACTTTGGTATAGTTTTTTACAATGTTGGGTCGGTAACAGCGCAATGTGGACTGACTGATAGTCCTTAATGGTACCTAAACCCGGACGTCACACGTCAATACTCTGATATCTTTATGTCTTTCTAGTCATAAATTTACTGACATACATTGTGTATCAATATTTAATGTTTTCAAAGCGGCAAAACGCGCCAAAGCATTCTAATTAGTGGTCTTACAATATTTGTGATTGATTAGACGAAATGTGAGTTTCAAACAGAAAATTTTTATATATTTGATGACTTTTTTTGCAACACTCGACACATGCCTCTGTTGGTGGACAATTCATCGGCGAAGGTGTTAGCGGTCCTATAGTTACATCTGAGCCCTTACACGCTTATCATTTATTCATTGATGTAGTCATTATTTGTTTTTACTATTCTATATTATTGAAAAATGTGTTTAATTTGGAGGTTGTTTTTTTCAAAATATATAGTATTATTGTTGACACTTTATTTCCATAAGCACACACCATAAGTAGGTACCTCATACTACTAGTCATGTTTAGAGTGTTATGCTAATGGTAACATTTTGAAGTTCGCTTGCAATTGACTTTATGGAGATACAAAAGACATTCCTTAAAATCTTAGAATATGTAGCACACTTATGGTCAATTAACATCACATTATTTTACTTTTAAATTCAATAAAATCTAAAAATATTATTAACGAACGACTTAAAAGTATACCATCATATTAATTTACCTATAATGGAAATATAGTTGTCAATAAAAGGAGTTCACAACTATTTTTTACAAAGAAGAAAATTCTTTTCAAAAACCCCAATTTTTAGTACTTTTGTATTTTGTTTTTTTTCAGTAAACGACAATTTAATTGAGAAACCTCCTTTTTTATTTCCACAATTCAATAAATTAATCATTAAGCGCATTTCTATTTTTTCTTTACATCAATTAGAATATCTGCAATTGTGTTGCTCAAACCCTCGAAATTAAGTTCTAAAACCGAATTTTCGAATTAACAAAGAACCTGTAAGCAACCACTATTCATTGAATGGACTAAGTCGGTAAACAGGAAGAAGATATGTGACAGACCTTAAATTGGTACTCGCAATATACGACAACATGGTACGGTCACATATAAAAGTTAAATGGTTGTGATAAGTAGTTGCTGTGAAAACTTACGAAAATTATTTTGCTAACGGAAGGACGAACGGACAGAGGTAAACCAGTATACCACCTCTTCTTTAAAGCGGGGGTATATCTGTTATCAATACTTATATAAAAACTTAATATACATCTATAAAATGTTTGACGAAAATGTATTGGATTTTTTTCGGTATATATATCCTACACCTTTATGGATATACATTGGCTCATTCAAATTTTGACGTCATTATGCATAAATTGTTGATCAAAATGAGGAATATTAACTTTATCCAATGGACATTCAATGATATTTGTGTGGTTAAAAGTTTTGTGAATGATTCCAGTTGCATTGGATGCAAGAAAAATTAGGTCACAGCCACGATACTACCGAAAACGCATGTCCAAAAAATGCAATCAGACTAAACAGTCATTAGTAGAATCTATCTTAATACAAATGAATTATATTAAGCATATCACATATGTTTCATTACAAGTAAAATTCCAGTCAGGTTCAAGTGTAATGACATTCGTGCGTTACATCGTTAAGAAGTGTTGTTATGAAAACTGATTCATATATTCAAGAAAACTAATCATTGTTTCATAACTCCAAAGTTGGTGTAAATGCATTTCCATAGAACGTGTGTTTTTTAGAAAAAAAACTATTCCTTGAATGTTTGTAAGGACGGGTATTGGTGCTCATTGGTATCATCTAACTTTTCGTTTAGATCAGTGATAGGTGTTGCAGTACCAATCATTTGTGCGACCGGAAAACTTCTATAATCTTTACTTTCATCATGAGCAATTTCATGAGTTACTTCATCTGCAAATATACTGGTTGGTTGCCGTATCAAGATATCGTCTAACAAATGTTCTTCGACACTTTGATCGAAAGAGTGGCGCACTTTGTAATTTCCACTGGCTCTTGTAAGTAAACCGCCTGCACGTCGCCTCCGATAAGCAAGACATAAAACTCCAGATAATATCAGTATCCCTGTTACTGGTAGGAAATACATGATAACCTCACGAGCTAGCATATCTGAAAAAAAACCTTAGATAACTAATATAACTTGCATAAAAGCCTTACATTTGTCTACACAAGTTCCCTATGCATATAGGCAATAACCTTTACACGGCACTTTGCCAATGAAAGGTGTAGTTAGTAATGTTATTGTAACAGCCTATCTCTTAATAAATTACAGTACTATTTCAAAGAAAAAGAATGTGCATTACAACAAAAATAAGGTAATAATATACACCAAATTGAATCCTATTCATACGCACTATTAACCTCAGTTACTAGTACAGCAATACTGTTCATTTCTTGAAAGCAATTTTTAAAGTGTTCCCAAAACATATAAAGCTCAAGACTGAAGTTCTAACTTGTTTGCGAATTGTTCAAACACTACCCAATTGTCATAACCCAACTAAAAGTGATCTGCACAGATATATGTTGATCGGGCCAATGATTTACATAGAGGGTAGTGCTCGATAAACAGTAATCACTTAGCATAACGACGCAGATAATTTGCGATCTGTTCAGCTTTTTTGTTTTTTGTAGTGTTTATTATATAACATTTAGAACATCTTGCTGATATTCAACTAAATGTTATTATACTTACGTAAATTATCGATTTCTGCAATCTCAATTATTCCTGTTGAATTTATGTCAGCTGTTTGAAGAATAAAGGTGCATCAAAATTATGCTTGTCATTTATCTTAAAACAGACATAAAATTATCTGAACAAATATCATGCCTATGTTATCTTAATGCTTACGTTTTATTATAAAAGTATTGCCTTCTAATGTAGTACTTTTCTTTATTAAAGATAATATAGGTTAACGAAAAATGTGCTTGTATGTTAAAAAAGGTATTATTAAAAAGTTGTTTTCTTCGCAAATTTAGAGCTGCAAGTATTGTTGCTTGTTAGCTCAAATGTTGGACTGTAGATAATTACCTGATGATACAGTAGGAATTGACGACGAATCATTTATGCATCCATAAATATGGTGACATCTGAAGTTAAAATTTGCAAAACAAATATTAATGTAAGATAAAACTCATTTAAAAGCCTTTATTCACTATCTCTTTTTTTCTTTTTCCTGTCTGTATACGTTAAAACTCGTAAGTGATAAGATTGATTTTAATATTGCACAACGACTAATGCTGTTCACAAGGCGGGTAATCGTCATGGAGAACACAAGAGGTATTTTTCTATATCGACTAATGTATTGCGTTTCTTAGTATGTAAATAATTGTTGGTTATTGATATACAATTTGTTTTGTTTCAAAATCTTCTTATAAATATAACAGACTTAGTATGTTTGCTTTTTTCAGGATTTAACTTTATACTTTTTGTACAAAGATTGTGAAACAGTTGCATTGTCCTATTTGGCAATTGTGGTTTTTATGCTAGAGTCTACAATACCTCTGCAAACGATTGCAGTCACACGTTAAGAGACATCGTGCTCCATAATAATTGGAAGTGCAAGGTGTACACGGATGTCCACTCATGGAAATAAAACCAACTGTGCAGGCTTAAATAATAAAGTAAATAAATTTAATACATATATTAGCATTTCCTGCTGGTCAGTAGGTAGTTCAGTTAACAAAAAAACAGCGAGCAGTTGCTGCTTAATTTGGGGCTTGAAAGAGATGTCGGTGACAATCAAGTATGCGTTTCATTGATTGATTGATTGGTGTATAACGTCCGGCAAGCAATATTTCAGCTTTATTCAGGACGTGAACAATTTTATAAATTTATAACGTTCACAAATTAGTTGTAAACAAAAATCCACAGTATAAAAACGTTCCCGAATGTGACCCACGTCAACACTGTCAGTATGCGGTTCGTAATTTAGGACAATGCCACAATATAATAAATTTTGTCTTAAACAACCTTATCAGAGGTATAAACGCTTTGCTTATTTTAACTGTGAACCAATTTAAATTTATGACAAATATAACATACCAACACATTTTTCTTGTATATTTTCGTAATCTGAACAACAGTACTGTTTACTGCAAATAAATCAGCGAGAAAGTTAAAACACAGTTAGCATATGCAAGTAGTGTCACTAAATAAATCGTTAATTTTTTTATATTTGTAAATGCCAAATTTTTAGCAAGCTTAGACCAAAATGCACTTTCGCTCAATTTAATGTGATCACTAGACGTTGAATTTAGCAGTAAAAGAATAATAAGACTAATGTCTATATCTACCATCTGTATATATGTACATCATAACTTAACACGAAGCAAGTATCAAGGCCATAGTTGCATCATCGTTTTTAAAACGAAAAGACATGCTTTGTGTAGAAATAAGTACCAGCTGGAAAACATATAGTGTTTTATGTATCACAATTAAGTAAAACTATTAAGTCCTTGTCTAAACATTTTTCTATGCTTTATGTTTACTTCTGTAAACAAATTAGTCAATAAATTTTGTTGTTTTTGCAATATTTGATCCACAACATACAACACATATCAAACTTCCGATATAGCATCTCTCGTGTGTTTTACATTCACATGAGAATGCATGCAGAAATACGTTAACAACCATACATGTACACTTTGATATCAGGTGCCGCTGGTAAAATGAATGTCATGTGGTTTATTGACGATGCATGTCCGTTGTCTGTTTACATTTTAAAACTTGTCATCGTCATTTGCCACATACAAAACATGCCGCGTTTCCACTTATTGTCTGACTAATTACACTTTTTAAACATAAATAATATTAATTTTTTTGTGGTGCCAAAAATTACAGGAAGGAACTATTTCTATGGATCTACGAATTTGCGGACAAACGCCAGATGTGATGTTATAAATACTTTTCAACATAGCAACTGAAAGGGCGTTTTCCAATTGTTAGGTAATCAAGATACCATTAAAAATCATAAAGATTATAAAATATTTTCCTAAATTCAAAATCATTTTCTAGATATAAATATAGTATATACTAACGAAATATGTTTGAATGCATTGTTTACACTATAAATGCAATTATTTAATGGTATAAGGGATTAAATTCATTTAGATTTCTCTTTTTTCCAAAGACCAAACACATTGTAGGCCTACATTAAAATATGTCTCTCTAAATTACCTTAACAAAATTTCTAAAACAAAAATTAGTGTTGTACATCCCTAACGACAGCTTTGTTGACTGCTGTCACACACCTTGAGATTTAGCTCATAAGTCGTTGTTTTAAGGGTGCTTTTCACTTTCAAATACTGACCTCCTTTCAGTCGCGACTAATGTTATCTTAAGGATAAATTTGAATGATTGCAACCCTATCGTTGAAAGAGTATAGTCAGGTTATATTTGGGAAATCCTGTCCGCGGACCGTATTGGGGGACGTTTTTGGAGAGTGCTACGCTCCTTGCAAGTTAAATACCTCTTTTGTACATTTTGAAAAAACTAGAAGGTTCATTCATTGTAATTGCTGCAAAATGTTTCGGTGAAAGTCCCACCCCTTTTCCCATCCCACCCCTTTTTCTGGTGATTTATTGTTTGTTAATTTGTTCTCGTCGAGATAAAGCTCTAAAAAGTCTCGCCGAACGTAATGGAGACATCAATTTAATAATTCAATTAAATTAAAGTATTTTTTATATGAAAGCATCTACTACATTTGATGTTGTCCACGTTGAGATGTGAAGCGCACGCCAATGTACGTTGACGTCGTGGCCTTAATGGTAATAAAATAAATTTTTCAGGCATCGATTTATACAATTCAAAGCTTTGTTTGCTGTTTAAATCTGCACCACGCAGGCTAGATTTGCACGCTTTTTCTAAAAATCGATGAATGTCCTTATACATCATAGGTGGTGGTAATTATCATTATTACTTGAATGAAATTTCGCGTGTTTTTGATTGGTTTAAAACAATTTATAGATGGATGCAATAGTACCACTGCGTCGATTTTCTGATCTAAGGGTGATTATATTTATGTAGTAAAACAAAAACTGAATTTGGTAGAAGTCGCTATCAGGATTTAGCAATCCTCATAAATGTGTATTCACCTTGCCTAGCGGCATATATCATGATGACGACCTATATCTAAGTTATTATTTGTACAATATGGGAAAGGGCCAATTGGTTAGTTATAATACATAATATACTGACTAGAAATAAAACGACTAGTTATGCCACCAGAATTGAACCTGCGTGTCTTGCATTTATTTGTTCACACACAGTACTGTCTATCGCTTACTCAGAGGCCTTCTCATTGGGGTTTGTCAATAATAATACGGAAAACAAATTTGCCCGCTGACTACAGTGGGTTACGTGTTTGGAATGTACCCTTATTCTAAAAGGAATCCTTTTGACTTTTGAATAAGTGTTGGTAACAAAATCTTAATTTTTTATCCTTACCAAATAATTGTATACATTACACAGTTCTAAAAATTTTGTTCCTTTAGTACTTTCTTTTCCTCTGTGTTTTATTGTTTGTATTGCTGTTCTCGTTATAAACATTATGCAGTATTGCTTGCTAGCCGTTAAGTAAACATTCAATCAAACGTTTTTTCTAGTAAATAAAAAAACTATATTTAAAGTTATTCTTCCAAAGTAGTTGTTGTATTTGAGCTTACATTCGGCTTAACAAAAATCACGCTTGCTTTGAATTTTAATCTTTACATTTAGTTTACTTCGTTAATTTATAGTCCATAATATCAAATAACAATAAGTCGCTATCAAAGCAAAAAGTAGTTATTACAGAATAGCTCTCGATATTTGCTGTTTAATGATAAATACATAACATACCTTAGTTCGTTATTCCAGCACACATTAGGACCATCTAAGCAATCGTAAAGGTTAAGCAGTACAACGAAATACACCAAAAACATGGTCAAGTTGGCTGTAGCCACTTTTTTGTGAGGTTCTACAAACAGTAAAACAAAATATAATTCGTAGACGAGGAAGTAAACAGATCATTTGTTTAACGAATCATACTTATATACCGCATAAAAATAGGGAAATAATATGTAAGCCATTCACGTGGGTAAAAATATATATTTCTGTCTCATCCAATAACGAATGATTTAATTTGCGTAAAATACGTTTTAATTGTTGTTTTTTTTCCTTTTGTTGTTTTGTAACATGTTTGTTCGTCTTCAAGAGGCTTCCGATTATAAAATCTATCCAAAAAAAAAAAAAAATTTGAGATTTGTTATAGAAGCGTCTAATTAGATTTTTGAATATTTTGAACGCCTTTATGAAAAACACAAGCTTAATATGTCTTTCTGTTGATGTATCATAATACAACTATATAATGTATCACTAATTTAACCGTTTGGTTCTACAAAGTATTTGTATGAGTTATTGCTCTTATCATGTTAGTAGTTTAAATTCGTTTAAAATAATATTAATATATATATATATATATATATATATATATATATATATATATATATATATATATATATCTATATATATATATATATATATATATATATATATATATATATATACGTCTACAAATCAAGCCTAACACTGTTAGAATTAGATTTTGAACACTGTCAAATATTAGTTTTCCCTCAGCCGGATTTGAACTCACACCGTTGTGACACTGTGGCACCAATTCGCCTGCACTATGTCCAGCGGTTTAGACACCTCAACCAAATCCACTATATAAAATATAGCTTCATTAACCGGGGTGAATCGAAGACATGGACATAGTACATGTGTACTAGCGTGTGACGATGGAATTTAATTTGACAGTAATCTAATTCAGCCTTTTTGTATATATTACATAGGATGACAATTTACTTGTCATACAGTCACAGTAAGTAAATTATATACAAACGTCTAAGTATTGTGAGACAACCATATAATATATCTATCCAGCGGATTTCTGAAACATCAGAAATACAGGGTAAATACTGCTTAACCTGTATTTCTGATGTTTCAGAAATCCGCTGGATAGATATATTATATGGTTGTCACAATACATAGACGTTTGTATATATATATATATATATATATATATATATATATATATATATATATATATATATATATACCAATATATTACCAATGAATTTGTCACCTTGGTAATTTTGATTACATCTTGTTGGAATATTTGAGCAAAGCAAAGTAACAGCAGGGCACGTCCGCGGCTGGCGGACTTGTGAAGCAACTATTTTGGGTTAAGTTGGAAATGAGAAATTTCAAGATCCATATGTTATGACTTGTTTACGTCATTTATTTATATTGACATTCAATAAATTCTAAATTTTTGACAAGAAACACCGTCATTTGTATCGTTGCATAATCTTCTAGACTTGTATATATATTAAATTACATGACGATACAGCATAAACAAAAAATAAAAACAATAACTAAGTCTAGAAGATTATGCAACAATACAAATGACGGTGTTTTTGTCCAAAATTTAGACAAAGACTGACCAACGAATGGCCTTAGTCATTAAATGTCAATATAAATAAATAACGTAAGCAAATCGTAACATGTTGATCTTAAATTTTCTCACTCCAAATTAACCCAACATAGTTGCTTCGCAGTCCGCCTGCCGCGTTGTTACTTAACTTTGCTCAAATATTCCAACAAGATGTAATCAAAATTACCAAGGTGACAAATTCATTACGACAGACGCGCGTTTCGTTTACTTAAGACTCATCAGTGGCGTTTACCTCTAAATGCTTAAAGTATGTTTTCATTTGGCGATGGAATAATATAAGCCCGCTGGGATTGTGTAAATACACAATACAGGTAGTTCAAAATATTATATACAAATTCTAAAGAATGTACCAATCAGTAAGCTTATTAAGTATCGGATCGACAAACATGACGATACAGCATAAACAAAAAATAATATACAAGTCTAGAACATTGTGCAACGATACAAATGACGGTGTTGTCATGATTTTTATGTTGAAAATTCCAAAAACCAATTTACTCTTAAAATAATCGAAGCTTATAAATGCCCGTCCGTCGTTAGTTTGGTCAATGAGGTTGGGTTCTTCTTGATTTTCTACCATGTAGGAATCCATGGAAATACAGTCATAACCAGGAAGCCAGGAAAGCCTTGCATGATTAAATTGTTACCTGTACGGTTTTAAATGATGTTGAGTGTTTTTTTATTTATATTTGTACTTTGTGGCAGAGTGGTTGGGATCCCCAAATGATAATAAACTTCACAAGATTCAGACTTTTTTGCGTAAACACAATTTTACCTCTTTTAAAAGTCGTCGAGATAAAGTTTTTTTAAACTGGTGTCGTCTTTGTCATACCAGGACGACACATAGTTTTATTTTAAATAATGAACCTATGCCCGAATGCATACCAACGAGCATGTCTAAAAATAATAATTGATAAAAGAAAACTATAATTTAATCATATATTGTTCCAATTGTAAGGTAGTATATTTTATTGGACGAGTCCTTCTTGACTGTACATATACTCATATTATTGTATGATGTTATATTTTAATCTGACGATAGTTTACTTCTTGTCAATATTTATTTTTACTTAATTATAGTAAAATTTATCTCCCTTTGAATATAGCTGAAATATTGCTTGCCGGACGTCAATCAATAAATAAACATAAAAGTAAGTAATTTCCTCTTATGAACATGTTTTAAAAATTAAAGAGGTACCTATTATATTCAAAACATGTTATTTACATTTTAAAAATACCAATCTGCATAGTCCAATCTTAGCTTTATATCTACAATATTACACGATGTATGATCTACTAACATATTAGATTAAACTCAGTATTTCTTTTAGTTAATTACACCACTAAAACATTGTAAATTTATTTTATCTGGCATCGAAACTATCAAATGAAAAAAATATAATCTGTAGAAAATGTTGTTTAAAAGTTCGTTTGAATCTTGATGTGTTGAAAGCTGCCGTTTGTACCCGTTTATAAACGAAAAATATGTCGTTTGAAAAAGCCTAGGTTATTATTTCTAGAAATATATAAATATAACAGTTAAAACACAAACAACTAAAATTGCTATGACCAACACGACGGCTAAAATTATAGGACTTTAAAGTTTACAAAGTAAACAGCTATTAAACAAAGGTTGTGGCACACCACAAAATGGTAAATATGTAAAACAGAGAAATAATCCCTATACAATACTTGATTGTAGCAATGGAACGTTAGCGAAAGTCACACATTTCTGTTTAAAGATGCATTACACTATTTAACCTTGAAATAAGATCTTTTTCATAACTTTTTTTAATAATTGATATTGATGCTTACTTTAGCTTTAGCAAATAAAAAAAAGTTCACCGTCCTTGTTTCGATGTAAAGAAAGATTTTAAAGTCATATTATATAGTACACTTGAGTCATAAAGTTCAAAAAGTGTCGCCTAAGTAGAATTTCTGTTTCTGAAAAAAGGTATGTTTTATAAGAAAAATTCTAAGGCTTTTGGGAGAATAAAAAATCCACAGATCTTTTCTCGCACTGTAAAAACATTACAATGCACGCTATTGTAAATAGTGAAAACAACAATTTATTCTTGTTTCAATACACATGTAATGTAATTTCGTATCTTTGACAAAATAGATACAAATATGTATGGTATTCAAAACAATTAAAGAGTTATTTAAAAAGTAATGTGAAAACATTGGTATATGACTGGACATGTTTGGCTTACGTTTGCAATATAATTAATACAAAAAAATAATATTTGAATATCTATACACTGTAAAAATTGTGTCTAGGCTTAAGACACTTTCTAAGACACTATCCATGTCTCACTTTTTGAGTTGCGTTTACATTTAAGACATGTCTTACTGCTAGACATGTATTAGAAAATGTCTTCATTTAAGACATGTCTTTTGGACTTGTGTTTAGGCATTAGACATGTCTTTCACTTTTGGTGTCTCAAACATACTAGTGAGTACCTTTGTATCCCCATCATTGGGTTTTTTTGCCGGATTGTTGTCACAAATGTTTTTTCTTGTGATTTACATGCATCTTGTGTTAACACTTATGATAGTACCTGTCAAAGTGTTTTTTTTTTACATAAGAAATGAGACTATATTGTTTGTCAATGATTATAGTGTATAGATATATAACAGTCATGAAAATTATGCTGCCATATGCCATATCCATTAATAACCTTTCCTTTGATATTTTTAACAGATATGTTGAAAAGGAAGAGTTTTTTGTATAATTTAAGTTAAAGTCAAATGTATTTTAAACATTAATTTATTGTGCCTTAAACACACAGAAAAATGAATAAGAAAAAACTTTGTTGTGACATAAATTTTTATTTATTGTTTACACATTTTCTGGTACAGAAAATAAAGTTACATTTTGCACATGCATAACATGTGATTGCCTAACTACAAAGACATTTACAATGTATGTTATAGCTTAAAATACCCCAACATGTTCAACAGTTATACAATTTAATATTTACAACACTTTATAAAATATGCACAACAATTAACAGTATATAAAACTTAGGACTGTACGTCCCATTAAGGATCACCCTAAATGGAATTTTATTTAAAATCAAAGCAATACAACAGGAGGAAAAATCAAAAGATTTTACAGAAATGTGCTGAATTAATTTTGTAGACTTTTCATAATAAAATATACAATACCCATATAAAAGAGTATAAAATATGCAAGTGGGTAACAAATCTTTTGTACAATTATCTAATTCATTTCATCTTCTACTGCAGATTCATTTAGTTTGACATCATTAAATTTTTTCGTAAATTTTCAATAGTTACTGCTCATGTCAAATTTATTGTCCCTATCAGCAAGAATGTAATGTTGCAGAAACCCTAGGAGCTGGTACTGTTTTGGGTATGACAAGTCCCACACATAATAACAAAAGTTTGTGAAGGCCATCTTTACGGATCTTCCAACATCAATTCTTACTCCCTCTCGTACTACGAAACAGCTGGACACAGAATCATCATCTTCTTTCAGCACAACCAGTCTAGGTGCTTCATTTTTCTTTGATGTCAAAGAAAAGTCTGTAGCCTAAAAATAGTTTAAAATAAAATATTTTAATACTACTGCATTTCCTGTATTAATCTTCATATAAAATAAAGATAACTAAAAGGCTGGTTTTTTCTCCTGTTCATAGCAATTTCCTTTCTTTTCTTTACTTGAATTATAGGTCCTGGATATATTCTTTCAGGCGTGTAATTTTTATTGGTTGTAGATAGGTATACATTGCTAAAAGACATTTTTCATTTCCTACTGATTTCTATTTCTCAAATATTTAAAAGTAAGTATATGAAACACTTCACTTGGGAATATATTTCTTAACAATAATCAATGACAATGTGATTTAAAGAATATCCAATTATGACCTTAAAAAGCAAACATTTCATAATACATGTATAGAATCCATTTAACAAATTTCTTGTTTACCTTGCACTGTTTAAGTGGTTGAGAAGATTTGGTCTTGGCACTGTATTGCAGTTGTTCTGACAGAAGTTCAATGCAATTTAAAACATTACTATCTGTTCTTTCAACAGGCTGAAGATAAAATTAAAATATATTGAACAAATGTATCTAAATAGTTATTGAAAAAATAAATTATCTTTGCCATTTTCATAGGTTTAGATGAAAGCTATTAAAAAAGATGCACGTGCATTGGAGCCCCAAATAGCAAGTAGGAGTCTGCCAGGTCTCAACGTGGCTCAGGACATACATTGTAGTTTGTTATACCCCCTAATCACACAGCCAGAGACATGTATAGTTTCTAAGGAAAGGTAAATGAAAATTGTCTAACCCCCTTGCAGCAACAAACATTAGGTCAGACCTATGATACATGTTTTTCTAGTCTTGTGCTGAATTTTTTTAAATAAATGGTTTGGTCAGTTGTTGTCATTTTCATATTTTGTAATAACCCATGCAAGAATTTGTATTTTTTTAGACCTTTTTATAATATTCATTGTTACATATATTCACCTATTATATTGCATGCACTAGAATATTTCCTATAATATGATGTATGTTTATACACCTTTTTAAATACCTCTGTTTCATCAAAGATGACATCCAGTTTTCTCAAAACAGTCTCCCAATTGGCTGCTAAAATATCTTAAGAAAGATAACTGTTCATCTGGTAAAAATCTTTTTCAATCTGAAAAAAAGCCAATAATTTGAAACTTTAATTGTGGGGTGCCAATTTCCATGAATTGGACATTTGAACCATTAAATTTGGTTTCTAAAAAAATAAATTTTTTAAAGCAATTGATGAAATCCTTAGATATAAAAATATTAGCAGTGACCATCCTTAAGGTGAACCTACAGGTACATGTTCATCTCAATAAATTCTACTGTGTCTTAACTTGTGAACATTTTTTGATGTGGTAAAAATAGTTAACTGTAAACATTTGAGGTAAACTACTTACAAAGATTAACTTTGTTATAAATGGATACTGTCGAAAGACATCTTCAATTGAGTTTGCATTTTGAATGTATTGTCTTTGCTCTTTAAATGAACATCTTAATGCCTTGTAGATTAGGGGGCGATCTTGTTCTTTAGCATCTTTCTTCATCTCTTCAGTGAGGATCTTTTGTGCCTCTTTGCTGTCCATTTGAGTTGAATCTACAATGTATTCAAATTATAAGATATCATATTAACTATTTTTTCACTGGGTTGGTTATGGTACAAGTATTCAAGCTTCTTCCTTTAAGCTGGACATTTAAGTCTTACCAAAACAACTGGTGGATAAAATAGCGTGACACTAAAATGAAAAAGATGGTTAAAATATACAAATGTATATATAAATTAAGTTAAGTGCAGTATGGCTTTAAGCTATGAGTTTAAATGTATGTACATTTTTCTAAACCAAACATATACATGTTAAGTAGCTATATAGAAAGTAGTGCCTATTTAGCAAGCATAGCTAATGAATTTTATGTATGTCTTTCCCCTATTTTTGGCTACCAGATCAGATTAGTAGAGTGTCCAGAATCATACATATATATCACAATAAAATTTTTACCTTGTTTATTATTTGCCTTAAAATGTTCACTGCAATATTGAAAAACATTTTTGTACATTAATACAATGTACACTCGTGAAGGAATTTTTTCACATACCATTTATTTCAAGGAAATTAGATGGTTTCTTCTTCATCTTTTTTTCGGAGCTGGATTTCTACTTCTAACACTCCACTTCTATTGGATGTTGCGTACTTTACAAGACAATTTTTTGTTAAAGTACCCCTAAAATGATATGTACATGTAAATGCATTATAAAAAAAATAAAACAACTATAAAAAAGTATATAATGTGCATGGTTTTTCATTTATTTATAAACAAATACATTGTACATAAACATGTGTCCTGCACTTTTAAAGTGGTTTATAATGGAGTGAAAATGTGTGGTAAATTTTAAAACAGATTTTTCAAGGTAAAACATTCTGTTAGGTGGTCAGAAGAAGACCATAAAGGAACAAGTAGAGTTTAAATCTTGATGCTTACATGTGCATGTAAATTGTAACTTTGTACCTCAAAAGTCTCATTCAGATCACATGAACATAGAAATGCATGTATATGTATAAATTCATGTTTAAAACAAAGTGTGCAGATAGTTTTTGTAGTCTTGTTATAGGGTCATTCTTCCAGTTTAGGCTGATTTTATCTCGAAACCATACAGTTTAGTCGGATCGGTTAAAAACAAAAGGACAACTTAAAACTGTAAAAGTTAAGCAATTTCATGAAATGTGTACATGTATCTAGAGTAATTATGCAAACTATCCAAGTTATAGAGACATTTTTTTTCTGTATACATAAATGTATTTTGCAGATAATTTTACATGTAATTAAAGTATCACATACCCCTTTGTGATCTATACAAGGAAACTTCATATACATAAATCTTCCATATTCTTGATATTTTCCCCGAGTTTCGAATTCACCAACAGCTAGTACATGATAAGCAGTCTCTTCAATGAACTTGTCCCACTCCTTGTGGATATCACCATTCTTTAAAAGTAGAGAAATGGCAGAGGAATACTGAGGAAGGTAGTGATCAATTGGAAAGTGCACTGGATTCTTTATAGTGCTACCTAACTGGTCAGAGTTAAAGTCTATTTGCATCCCCACTGTTTCCGCTGAAACACAATCTGAATCACGGCCTTCTACATGTACCTGCTTGCCTTCACTTTGTAAGCATTTTGATATCTTATAGTCTTCTCCATGTTTTTCAACAAAAATAATAGTTTCTACATTTTCATCAGTATCCACATTCATTTGTTTAAGTGGTATATGCTGTACATCTGGATATGAGGTACAAATAATTGGTTGACTTTGTGAGGAAATTGAAGGCTGAGATCTAGTCAATATGTCTTTAGCATCTATCTTGGGCTGAAAAAGAAGATTGATAATTAAAATCAAATTACTAAAGCACCTATACATATCATTATGTATTTACAAGACAAACTTAACTTAAATTTGTCATCAATCAAGTTGTATATTTGTAATTATTACAATATGTTGCCAGATCACCCGTGAGTTTTTTCTCACAACAACATGAGTTTACACGAGCATTGCATATTGCAGTTTTGATGTAAATTGTAATTTGTTTTTACTGTACATGTAAATTTGCAGAAAGCGAACATGTAAAATTACTAAGTTACCTTTTTTTCTTCTTCAGAGATTTCCTTCACCAAGCTCAAAATTTTTCTGGCTGCTCCAACTTTTCCTGGTAGCATCCTAAAAACATCTTCTTCCTCCATGTGTATTAGGCTGTATCCACAAACTTCATTTTCTATAATGCATGTTCATATTATATAAAAGATGTACAAAACACGTACTTGTCTTTGTTGTCAATGAATTAATTCCAACAGAAGTCAACATTTGTTAAGGAAACATGCATCGTGCCATCAACATAGTGCATTCTTTGTGGCCATTTGTACTTTAAATTACTAGACTAAACCACTGTCTTTTGTCTAGATTTGTTGCAAGCAAATGCATTCATATGTGAAACATATTCTTGAATGTCTAGTATTAACAAATCAAAATATTTGTTATTGTTAATACATGCAATGTATATGTTCTGAATCTCTCCAAAAGTTGGCCCAGAGTCATCATTCTGTAGAATCAAAACTGATCCAATTCTATAGGTTACTTCCCTTATATTTACAGCACATGTGCTTAAAACTTGAGGTGGAATGTTTTCTTCAAACTGTTTGATGTCTTCATTTATTTCACTCTTATCTACTCTTATTCCATCACTAACAGTATCACCTTTGTACAAGAAAGTTTCAGATTTTTCTTTCAAAACACCAGTTTGTTGTAAGCACATCCACCTTTGGTGATAGAATGCAACGGATTTGGATATGGATTTAAAATTTTTCCATTTCTTGTTTTTGAACAATGCATGTTTTGCTTCTAATCGTAAGCACCAATGATTCCGACCTGGACCAAAAAGTGTTAGTTGCATTGGAAAATGGGAAAGATAATGAAATTTGTTGTTAAATTAATCTCAGGATAAAGTTCTCGAAATTTATGGTTATGAGTTGAAATTAACTGATACAGGGCATCTATGCATTCAGCTGAAGATACTGGAGATATAATAATAATGACTATCTGACTCAGCCTGATGAAATTATCCCAGTACGGGTCATCTTGATTAACCTTTTCTCCAATCATAAATGGTAGAAGAAACATAAAATTTTTGGTCTCAACAGCTGTCATTGGAAAAGTATTTTTTACTTCTAAATTCTTTCTCTCTAATTCTTGGGGTTTGTCACTTCTCTCATCTTGAGAAGTATTAAAATATCTAATCACTGTGTTTAAATGTGATAATGAAAAATATTTTAATTTGTCAATAAAGATTGTAAGCATCAGCTGAATTTCTGTTTTGACAATGCCTTCTAACAAAACATGCATAGGGTCATGTAGTATACACTTTGTAACATCAAACTCTGGAATATCGCACAAGAAACTACGGGAAGTTATTCCATACATCTTTGACCAATAAGTCTTTGTTTCCCCTCTTAGTTGGCTTAATGCTTCACAACGGTCCTGGTGCTCCCTTTCATCACGAAGTCTAAACTGATCACTGGTTCGTGTATCATTTAAATCATCATGTGAAATTTCGCATGTTCTGCAGGGTTTTTCTGCTAATCCTACACCTTCCTTCAAACCACCTAGTAGCTGAGCAGCTGGAGTATCACCTAATGCATAATACAAAGCTAAAAAAAAATTGGCATCTATATCAAGTCTGAAATAGGCTTTTCCTTATGAAAGGTTTTCATATTCTCTGTAGAGTCAGATAAAAGCTTAGTACAACCAAATGTTCTCAAATGTTTAGCAGGTGCAACTGCTAATAATTGTGTTGCTTGCACCTTAAATCTAACCTCGGGTCTTGAATTGAGCAGATTCCAGTAAAATGCTGACAGTTTCTAAAAAGCAAAACATTTTGATTGGTTTGAAAAAAATTCTTTTGAAAATATGCACCATAAAAAATGTCATTGATTTCAAAGTCAGAATTTAACTCCGATGTCAAACATTCTTGCACCTCAGGCATAGCCAGAAGTTGGGAAAGTTGCTCAAAAAAAGGAACATAGTACCCCATAACATCCTTGGTTGTCAGTCTATACTTTCCCTTAACCTTCTTATGGACATTAATTTCGCCAAGTTTAACAGACTTTGGTTCAACATAGCCCAGAGATTCTCTGATAAATCGTTCCTGTAAATGTTCAGACTCAAGACCACTAAATGTCTCATCTCTAAAAATTTCATCTAAATCTATGGTGTTTAAAGTTTCTGCTGGCAAGCTTAAAATAAGTTTTCTTTTAACTAACTCTGAATGTTCTGCAATAATATTTGTTGTGCATTCCATAATGTCAGAAACACCAGCTTGTGGTAGGTTGTGAAAAGCTATAAGCTTGAGAATAAACTGAGCATCACTTATTTTTCTTTCTATCTGTTCAATATTTCTGTCATCACTATCAATTTCCACTTCCTCATCTCTAACATCAATGATATTATTGATCTCATTTTCATCATCATTAATGTTTATGTGATTTCTATAGCAATGTTTCCGGAATGTACTTATATTTTTGAAAGTTGCACCACATCCTGGTACACTGCAGTGCAAAGAAAACTTTGGTGCATGTCTATGTCTTTTTGTCAAATGTAAAATGAATGCTTACCGGTCATGGCAATAAAATGGGCACATGCTACAATTATGCATGATGACTGTCTTTATTTAAGCATGCTGTTAATCAGTGTAATGTGGATCTAAAATAATAGGTAGTACTTAGATTAATTTCATGCCAAATACAACCGATACAGTATAATAAAGTACAAGATTAGTTAATCATATCATGCATTTTAGTATGAAAAATGAGAAATTTGTATGTTTCAAATGCCAAAGACTTGTCGGAACACAGAATAAACAATCATCTAATGTTGCGCCGTAAAAAAAATTTAGTCCAAAATATATAATTGGATTTCAATTGTGTCAAATTGATTGTATTACCAAACATAACAATTATCATTTTAAGGATGCTATTATTGAAAATAAATCGGTTTCAAATTTGATGCCTTAAAAGAAAGGTATAAAATAAGCACACAATTTTGATAGATTTGTGACCTCGTTTTCAAGATAAATGACATCTTGAAAATTGATGTTAAAATTTTGACGGGAAATTTCTCTGACTTTTTCATACCTGTACACTGTAGGTTTAGCATTGGCAATATTTAGCTGTTAAAACTCATGACGAATAAATAGGATTTTATCAACTTTGTTAATCAGTTTTTATGATATAATAAAGACATTGTTAAAAAGAAAATAGGGATTTGTGGGAAAATTTTTTAAACCCTAATTTGATGGTAAAAACCTGAGATTCCGAAAAAAAGACAGAAATCCCAAAACAAGACCAGCGAGCATCCTTAAATCCTTGTGCAGTATAACAATTGCCATATTTACTGATGATGTAAAAAAAATCTTATTGCGAATCATAAAAAGATTGGTCTCGAGTAGAGCCCCTCCGATGAGTCTTGAATAGACAAAACACATATCAGGCATAGCCAAACTTATTGCCTGGAACTTTGTTGTAATTTTGAGTTCTGTTTTGCAATCTACATGTAGATTTTAGTCTTTGAATTAAGGCCTTCTTATTGTTAGTTTCCTCGACCTTTAACATTTATATATAAGGCCAGTCTTATTAAAATACGGACCTTCAATCTCGCTCCCACCTTTTGTTTTGCTTGTCGAGTGTATTTTAATCAGACTGATTGATGAATACATTTTTTTTAAATTTTAATGCACCACACCAGCCTGACATAAGAAAATGTCAACCCTACACAGTCTCTGCTGTTGCAATTTGCTTATTTTAGATTTTTTAGCCTAACATCTAACATAAACATGCCAAACAGTTTTGTTTTTGTAACTATTGACTATAATTATAATAGTTTTAAATGACTGTTTTACATCTGATCGTGTTCATGCTTTGAATTACCTTCAAGTATATCACAAATATTTTGACTGAGTCCCTTTTCGGTGAGCCATTCTTTCACATCTAACTTTGATTTATCTGCAAACGACATCTGTCTTGCCTACAACATAACAAAGACGCCATTTTAAAATTCAGTCATCTGACAAGTTGCATTTTTGTATACCATCACGTGATTTATCCCCAATTTTTAAAAAAATTCCGTCATCTTTTTAACCCTGTTGCTGTTTTGTTGTTTTTGTTTTACTTTCTAACAAAGTTGAGAAAAGTAATTTAGAATGACCAATAATTGACAGTAAAAAGCGGAAAAATCGAAGAAAAAACAAAAAACCTAGATTTTTCGGAAAGGGGGAGGGCTCCGTAAAGTGAGAAAAACTTAATAATATCGTGCTTGTTCAACATTGAAATATTTGGACGCACTTGAAATTTTTTGCTTAGCATTACTTCTAGCATGTTTCGACTTAAATACGGGAATACAAACAATGAACATAGCATTTTCAAAAAAAAAAAACAAAACTTGATCGATATGCTCATCGTCGCGTTTTGTTTTGAAATATTTTAAATATTCATATAGTACTTAGACGCCGCTTAGACAACTCTACAGTTAAATATTTAAAGAAAACGCTTCTAAATAACACTTACCTTTAGAAATCTTAACTATGCTTTTTTACCACTTCGGAAAATCGGATATATTCTTTCAGTCTGAATTCCTTTGTTTATGATTGACCCACGCCGAAGATAGCGCGTTTTTTTCGCGCCTTACCTTGATTATCACCCACGGATTATCGCATTACATGTCTAATAGGGTGATGCGTCTTGATTACCATGTGTTTTCTTTGGTTTGGAAACACGTCTAAACCGCAGGTGTCTTATTTCAATACATGTCTGATTTAGTGACACGTCTTAGATAATAGTGTATCAGAATTAAACATGTCTAGGGCAAAAAAAGCTTTAAAACATGTCTCCTAAGTAGACACATTTTTTACAGTGATGAATAATGAAAGTATTAAAGGAATTAAATTGGATTTTTTCTATTTTATGATAATTTTGTTCATCTTATCTATCAGTTTTATACAAAACATATGTCAAGAATAACACATTCTTTAAAAGTTTCTGTAACTAGTAAACTGTAACTAACGTTACATAAAAAATGCAAATATAATTTAATGTTAACTCATTTTAATAATTATATCCCTAGTTTACAAGGAGGTCAGGTACATGATAATGGATTTGTCTATCCATCATACTTTGTATTTACTACTACACGAAAACGTGTTTTGTTTGATTTAGATCATATTTATGTACTTTACAACGGTAAAGCGACGTCTGACGTCGATGACACAGTCGCGTTGCAGTACAGATTGACCATATTCTTGTACAGATTTCAAATTATAGCAAGTGTATTAATGTCTTTCCCAAACATGTTTTAAACGACGTAAAGAAAAATTATATGTAAATATTTCTGTAAATAACAGCAAACAGGTAAATAAACACAAATTGTAAAAAATCAGTGATAGAAAAGGAACAGGGGGAGGGTCTGGCTCAAATAATGTCAGTCACATGTAAAATTTGATTTTGTTTTGTCTTCTAGCAACGTATATAAAAGCAACAAACGAGAAACGTGATCTAATGCGCAACAAAAGTTAACAAAGATCAACCTGCACTTACTGCATCCTGATGCCACAATCCATCATCCATTCTTCACGGTCAAGACATCATCCAAAATCCATTGATACCAATTTTGAGGTTTTTTTTATGAAAACAGTTTACGATTTACATTTAGAAAAGACTTAGCTGTTATTCAATGTATAAATTTTTTTTTAATTTTATTAACTTAATGTTCAACAAAAATATTGTTTGTTTTCATAAAAAATTTTGTTATAAATCTGGACAAATCTTCGATCTTCGAAGCATCATGAACGTAATTATTGGGTGCCACAAGGGAAATATTGATTTAATATATTTAGATTTCATCAATAAATAACATACTTTGACAATTCCCCGAATGTAATGTTGTTTTACAAAAGCTATTAAAATGCATTTTATACAAGTATGCGTTTACTTAAAACGTATATTGGCGAAAGTACGGATACATTTAACATGTTTCCACAAGAAATTACGTGCAACATTTTTTAGCTATCTCTTATAAAATATCAGTTTTTATTGTTAAATATTTCTAATTAAACTCGTGAGATATGATATAATATACTTAGATATTCGACTCATAGTCTTTGGCTCATGGACAATAAACCTTAAGCTGTGAGACATTATGCACCCTGTCTAAGACCAAAAAAACATATTAATGTCCCACATTAACAACCGTCTCATAACAGTTTCACTATAACACGACATTTACAAGATATGATATAGTATTAATAGACATTGCTTGGTAATGTTTTAAACACATAACACAATTTTGTTAATTTAGGAAACAATGATTTGTGTATATGAGTAAGACCTAGATTTAATATTGTTCATTTGCTGTAGCATTATTAATATTCCGTATACGGTGAGCTACAATTTTGTCAATAAATTAGTTCGCCAATATTCATTTTGGCAAAAAGTCGTATTGTATCAATTATCTAGTAATTCGTTTCAATTAATAAATAAATCATAGAATTACACGTTTTAATGGGCACATTACATAATATTAGTTGAAACGTTAATACAAAGTTTCCATTGATGATATTTTAATACAAATACACTATACTTTAACACAAATGCACTTCAGTTGATTATGACAACAAAACAGGAGGTTTTCTATGATATAATTAAAAAACTTGCACCACAATGAAGCGAATATTATTTGGTTTGCTGGGTTGTTAAAACGAATTTATTCTTTTTGTGTTAGCGATAAAAAAGTAAAAAATGTCAAAATTCAACATACGTCAAAAACAAAATACGCATGCCGAAATTATGCAAAACTTTACCCAATGTTAGCGGAAATAGGAATTGAGCTGGCGCTATGAGAAAATTATCAAGGTCAATTGTCCCCAAAATGTGTTTGAAGCCTCATCTGCAATATCCTGGCAGATTTGTGTGTAGTTTTGACAAGACATTTGTTTATTTTACAACGAGATTAATAAATAATACAAGTGTCCTCAATTAAATATGTACAAAGGTTTCTTTTGGTAAGTTAGCAAACGGGTGCCCTTTTTATTCACAAAAAACAGTGAGGATTATATTGACCATCTCGTTTTGTATTATATCGGGTATTTTCATAATTTCGGTAAATATTTAAAAGATTAATATTTGGATAAAAAAGATTGCTGCATCATAACATCCATAATTACCCAATTATCGATACGTTTGTATTGGAAAACAAAATTACTTTCGACAAAGAATCATACGAGTTTTAGGAATCATCGTTTCCACAGGACTACGGATGTTGTTTTTCAGAAACAATCGGGTAAACAATTTTTGTATTAGTAATTGTTATATGGAACATAAATATCTCCGTGTAACAATTCGTCATTTCTCTTTCCGGCACCACGGTTCTGGTCACCTTGTAATTTACTAGGTCATATACTGTTGTATTAACGCATGTTGATTATTAAAATCCCAATTTAAGTTTAGCTCTACTTTAGTTTTATCATACTTATATAATTATACTAAAACATTCACTTTGATTGATTTAAATCAACAACAGATGATAGATATGCTAAAATGACAATTTTTAATACTGAACCATTTTGTATACTTTTGACATTTTTCTTTAGAATACCTAGTGCGCCATCTTAGTAGTTCGTGTAGTTTTTTTTGCAGATTTCAAACGATCCGATTTTTAATAAAACTTTTCCCATAGTAGAACATAATTGTTTCTTTAAAGAAGCTTCAGGAATGACTTTTCATATTTGTACAAATTTATCATTTCAACTGTGACTTAGTTCTGATGCGACCTGTCAACGTATAAAACCTATTTTAAAAGAAACAAAACATTTTCAAAGTATTTAAATGTCAACATGTTTTGTCTATAGTAATAACTGCTGTAACCATACTGTGAGGGTACACAGTGCTCGACTTATATTTACACAGTTGCATTTTTGAGAACTACAAGAGCACATATATATCTCATTATCAGATTTGAAGTGTCGTTGACACTGAAGAAGGCCATCAGTTGGTCAAAAATTTTGTCGTATTTATTAATATATTTATTTTATAGCAGAAACTTTTCTATACGTGTATCGTTGCATAATCCTCTAGACTTAGTGCAGGCGATTTGGTGCCACAGTGTCACAATAGTGTGAGTTCGATTCCCGCTGAGGGTAAGCAAGAATTTGACGGTGTTAAAAATCTAATTCTAACAGTGATTGGCTTTATGCTTTTTGTAGATAAATTACTGTAGTTTAAGGTTGTGTGGATCACAAATCCGGAACGCCGACGTCCGATCGAAATATTCGCGGAATTCGCGAGCTGGTTGAATTTTTTTTCTCGGAAGAACATTGTGTTATATTAGAGTTTAGAGGGTACTTATTGTCTCTTAAACAGGTGCCTGTGAGGGAAATATTGCGTTCCTTATATATTATTTGTACATAGTAGTGTTGTTATAATTATTTTCGTTAGAAAACGATATATATATATGAGCCGTCTCATGAGAAAAGGTACAAAAACTTCGTGACGTTGTTATCAAGAAAACGGCATCGGAATGAACGTTATGATTTTAACGTTGTTCAGTTGCGAGTTGTTTTTGAAGACGACGATATTTTCGTGAAAAACTTGACAATTGGTTGTCAAAACTACAAAATTTGGGGAAAAAATTGTTTGAATATAGATTTATTACTGTGTAATATATTAAAAAAAAACTTACGATATTTTTAATTCCAAACAAAAGAGTTTACCACAGGTCAATAATCAGTACGTCAGTCACAGGAAACCCCCCTTCGAAGAATTGAATGATTTCCAGATCAAGCCTGGTATTTTCTGAAATTTGTCATTTATTATATGTACAGAGTGAAATGTTTATTGTATCATCCTTGTACTATGGAGTCGTATCCCGTGCTCAAGTGAAAGTAAAAGTACTATTTTCGGAATCCCCCACGTGACAATTCATGATCAAAATTTCTAAAAATATTGAATCAATAAAAGATCGAATTGTTTCTTTTATTATCGGATTTTCTATTTGTAGTTTATGACCTTTAGTTTAACAAAACAATTATAGAATAATGGGGAAAAAGTCTTTTAACGCGTTACCAATCTTTTGGAAAATTTTTTTTGGCACACACACACACACACACACACAGGAATTTGAACCCATATTATTTCGGGCGAAATGTGGCCAAAAAACGGAAAAAAAATTGTCGTGAGCGAAGGAGTCTAAAGCAAAAATAAACAATAACTACCCTCTACCTTTTGCTGCTGAGTTCACTTTCAATTGGAAATTTTCACTGCCAACATTATTGTGGGTGTTCTACGTACTCGCGGACATTTATTCTTCAAGATTAATAATTAGCTACAATAATGTAGCTCCTTTTTTTAGGGGTCTCGGTGGCCGAGTGGTAAAGGTAGTTCGTCTACTATTGATCACGTGGTCTGTCAACACTGAGATTGCGGGTTCGATTCTCACTGCGGGCAGGGTGTACTCGACTACAATCTTAATTGACAAGGATTGCCAGTTTTCCTTCCATCCTTTTTTCCGTTCATAAAGAAAAAAAAATTAAAAAGGAGCTACATCATTGTAACTACAATTATATTATGACATCGATTCCTATAATAGATCCATATTTTTGCAACAACGAAACGACACACACACACACACACACACAAAATACTTATAATTGACTTGGCTATTTATCGACAACACCTAAACTATCCGATTTTTATATATTCTTGTTTGTTTTGCCATGTAATCCAAAATTTTGTTTCACATTCCCCCCATCCCCGCAAAAAAAATCAATTAATAAATCAGTAAAAATAAAATGAAATAAAGTAAGAAGTGATAAACATTGATTATGAAATGAAGTCAAATTATTTGGAGTACATCATTTCAGTGAGTTGTATTTCAGTGAAATTTTTTACTTATTTTCGCTGTTTATAGAACTTTGCAGCCTCCCAAGTCACGGGTTCTCAGTCCGCGATGATTGAGCGAACGCGGACTCAGAACCCTTGACTTGGTAGGATGAAAACTTTGTTGCTGCTTTGTTAACTATCTGTTCTTGTGGCATTTCACGCGTATGGTGTTTAAATATTATTACAGGAAATTGACAAGCCGTGTCATAAACATTTTGGAAAACAATTACCCGTTCGAGAAAATATTTATGAAATTCGGGATGAGAGTTTCCCTGAAGGTCAAAATGATCAAATGAATGAAACAATTCACACTACGGAAAGACTGCGTCTGCTTTCAACTGAATTAAACACTGAATCTGATCATGATAAGAGGTCTATTCAAATTAATGGTGCTGTTATTTTTGACAATGATTAAAATGATGAAGAAGTGGCTTTTACTAAGGGTTGTTGTTCAAGTAAGCCCCATGAATGCTTGAATCAATTCACAATTGATTGAAAGGAAATATAAGATTTTTTTTTCTAGTTCGGGAAATGACCAAATTGGAACGAGACAAGTATTTTTTATGGAATCCTTATCGTACGTAAATAATAAATATTTGGATAAAACGGAAAGTAAAAAAAAAGAGGAGAAGTAGTCCGAGAATCTTGTGCCGACCCACTCCAAAAAGCGTTAGACGGCAGAAGATTCTCGGAGTAGAGGACAAAGTGCTCATTTACTTTTAAAAGCCGTTCAGTATGCAGCGAATGTTTTAAACTTTGTTTAGACATTGTTGAAAAGTGTTTTGTAAAAATAAAAATGCCTATGGATGAAAATGGTGCTGTTCATCGTTAACATGGAAATGCCAGTGTTACACCAAAACAAATTTTTTATAGACTATGCAAATGAATTCGGACTACCCAACCTGCGGCTCCATGAGGACGCGATGAAGACCTTCCGATATTTCTCTCTTCGTGCGAAACTATTTAAACGTATTTTTAATTAAATTTTACAAAGAGTTTTAGGTGTATCCTCTTTTAGAGATATTTGAAAAAAATGTTGTCCACAAATCAAAATAGCTGGTCCAAAAGATGATGTAAGTGGAAAGTGTGAAAAATTAAAACAGTTAATAAATAACTTTATTGTCAGTAAATCAATATTTAAATGATTTGTGACAGGAAACAGATAATACACAAATAAAACAAAAATTTGACAAAATAACAAACATATGAGACTCCCGTACTCATCTCCAGTGAATATTTTATGAAAGAGGAAAGATCGTATGAATTTGCCAAAAAGTTGTGGGGTTTACTATTTTTAAATTAAACATTCAAGGTCGGGAGTTTCGGCTAAAAATGTGTTAATAAAGGGCTTCTATAATTTTAATTTTTATTCAAAGTGTGAAAAGAAATGAGCTTCATCTTCAATTTTAATTGGTTACAGTAGTTACACATACTGAGTTCCCGAGGAACCTACTATTAAATCCCTTTCCTAATTAGAGGATATTGTCAGACAATCTAATTTTTGTTGTAAGATATAGGCAACTGATTGTTTATCCTACAGACTCTTTGAAAACATCGAAATTCAAGCAAAATCATTTTATTTTTATGTGTTACAATGCAGCCAAGAACGCTGACAATTGCCTATATGCACCGAGCCACGTGCGTCGTCAATCATCAAATAAAAAACGCAGGTATTTACAGTATGTAGGATTTAATTATAAACGTGTATACATTCACATGCGTAGTGTATTAATAGTTTGTATCCAAAATACTTGTAGGAGCTACAAGACTATAAAGTATTCTTTTTATTATATGCTTGAGGGCTGGGGTTCAGGGAAGATCCAGGGTGGTGATGATCGCATACACATACATGTAGCAACTACACATGTGTGTATTTACATGCATACTCACTTTAACATGTTACCATCATGTTATATGTGGCCAGTATTTAAATGTTGTTTGACATTTTAGGTAAAGAAAAGATTGGTCAAAAGTACATGTTATATCAATGTGAGATCATGCATTCCCTACCCTTAGTTACGGTGCGAAGGAATGAGGCATGCATCACGTGCATGCATGCAGGTAAAAATTTGGAACTGCTAATTGCTAACAGAGACATATAATTACATAATGTAAACATCGGAACCCGCTTTTGAAAAAAAAATTAATGGCTCAAAAAAGTCAAAATCAGGTAGAAATTTAACAGTTATCGATAATTTTTACAATGTCATTTTCCCTTTGTCTGTAACCGCTGATAAAGTTAGTAACAACTTGAATGTATCAGCGAATTATCAGGTCAGAAACTTATGTAACTAATATATAGAGCCATTTTGTATTTTAAACAGACTTTGTAATAGCATAACGTATCATGTTTGTCCTGCGCGCTTATCTGATACTTGATGAAGTCTGAATCAAAAACGAAATTTTTTATGTATATCCTAAAAAGCACGAAGCTTATTTTAATTCGAATACACATTGACAAATTCTTTTAATCCGACTTTCGATCTGCATTTTAAAAGTTAAACTACATGTTATTAATGATTTTATTGTATTAGGCCGTTATAATCCGAAGTTAATTTTGTGATTAGTCGGATTAACATCCTCCCAAGTCAGGGGTTCTGAGTCCGCGTTCGCTCCATCTCAGAACCCCTGACTTGAGAGGATGTCGGATTAACTGCAGAATTTAATCCTATTGCTCGTGTAATGTAGCAAATAAAAATTTCTACCTTCGGTCTGTTTATACAAAATTCGAACATAATATTCATCTTCTTTACGTTATTAAAGCTTCAGACATTGCGAAAATAACGGGAAACGATCTTTATTGAAGAAATTTCCCTTGTCGTCTTTGAAGTTGCACGTTGTTCATCATTTTTACGTATATGGATAATGTAACCTAAGTTTAGTAAAATCATGCTAATTTGCATAATGTAAAAACCAATCCGTAGTAAGAATCCAATCATTTACATACACTTTCCCCAAGATGCAACATACCATTCAGTTTCGGGTTTCTCAATGTTTTTCGTGTAGTAAAGGTAATTAAATAGAGACACGAATGTCAATTAATACACAACGCACAGCGGGTTGGTTATTGAAAACTTCAGTAACTATCATCACGTATCAATAATGAACGATCTTAAACACGAAATCGATAAAAAAAAATTGCGACACTGTTGAAATATATCAAGATTGACCACGGCGGATTATATACATGTATGCAAATTCTTTTTGACATCAAATTGCCGGGAAAGATTCACTCCCGCTCTGCTACATTACGAGTAATGCTTACATCGCCAAAAAAAAAAAAAAATAAAACATAAAAAATAACGCAAGGGTATGATTATTGGTTCTATTGATCTATGTGATCCGGCTTCTTGTTGCGAAAACAAGAAAAGGTAACCAATTTTAATTGTTTTATTGCAAAACAATAATAATTGCAAATTAATTTAATTTAGAACGATCGAATCGACAATTCAGAAAGTTCAAATCAAAAATTTACAACGATCAAAATGACTATTTCCGTGTCAATTAAAAACTTTTGTCTAATAAGTTGTAAGTACTTCCTCAAATTAAAAAGACTTTCAAAGACCAACTTTGCGTTTCAGAGTTTGTTGACGAGCTATAATAAAATGTAAAAATCTGAATTTTGGTAAAAAATTAGTTTTTGTACCTTTTCTCATGAGACGGCTCATATATATCTATGTCTACGATTCATCGCGGTTAATGAAGCTATATTTTTATATAGCGGATTTGGCCGAGGGGTCTAGACCGCTGGATATAGTGCAGGCGAATTGGTGCCACAGTGTCACAACGACGTGAGTTCGAATCCCGCTGAGGGAAAACTAAAAATTTGACAGTGTTAAAAATCTAATTCTAACAGTGTTGGGCTTAATTTGTAGACGTATATATAAAAATTTAAATTAACCTTTTATTTCTGATGTTTCAGAAATACGCTGAATTGATATATTATATGGTTGTCACAATACTTAGACGTTTGTATATAATTTACTTACTGTGACTCTATGACAATATCAGTTACCTACGTCATTACCCGGGTGTATGGAAATTGTACCACCTGAAAGTACTTCTGTTCAGCCTGAGGCGAAGCCGAAGGCTGTCCAGAAGTACTTTCAGGTGGTACAATTTCCATACACCCGGGTTATAACGTAGGTAAGGGATTTATCCCCGGCTAACAATTGTAAAAGGCTGAAAATAGGTTCTTTTGTCTTCAGAAATAAGCTAAATTGGCAACGTCATCACAGTTGCTAACAAAAAAATATACGTTTTTTATGTCTACGATTCACCTTGGTTAATGAAGCTATATTTTTATATAGTGGATTTGGCCGAGGGGTCTAGACCACTGGATATAGTGCAGGCGAATTAGTGCCACAGTGTCACAACGGTTAGAGTTCGAATACCGCTGAGGGAAAACTAAAATTTGACTGTGTTAAAAAAATCTAATTCTAACAGTGTTGGGCTTAATTTGTAGACGTATATATATATATAAACTTATACTGGTATGCACCTGATCTTTTCATTAGGTAATGCGATATGTTCAGCCTGGTAAATGTGTTGCCGATTTTTTCCGTTTATTTATGTTGTTCATGTATATAAAGACAATTCTGCAACAGAACACATACATGTAATTTGACTCTTAATGCATGATGTACCTCGACATCATATTTTTTAAATAGTGAGGACTAATACTTTGATAATGAAATCATAGAGGTAGTGATAACTGTTCACGTGCTAGATGGACATTGTCAAATGTTTATTATAAAACCATTTAACATCAAATGACCCAACTTTTTAACAGCTCTCTTAAAAGTAACATCAGGTTGAAAATCATGTCCATGAATTGAAAATCATGTCCATGAAAATAATTTTTATTCGAATCAACCAAACGAAAGTATATTTTCAAAATAGGTATTTACTGATAAGATGAAACTAGGTTGAAAATCATGTCCATGAATTGAAAATCATGTCCATGAAAAATAATTTTTATTTGAATCAACCAAACGAAAGTATACTTTCAAAATTGGTATTTATTGATAAGATGAAACTAGAAATTTAATTAGTATTGACCTGTTACAAAACAATAGTAGCACTGATAAATATATTTGCTTCATTTATAGAATGTTTATTGTACGTTTATTGTATATGTATCATTTTATTTATTCATTTTGGTAATTTATATTTTTACCGTATCCGACATTTGTTCAGCAATGTTCTAATACGTTGATCCCCACCGCTTTATCCAATGATTTCGAATCAGTTCCACCTGCTTAAGCAAAACGTATATACTACACCTAAATTTATTGTCTACTTCTGTTCTTTTCTCCATATCTTCATGCAGATTCTTATATTCAATGCTATTTCCGTTTTCTTTAAAATTTAAAAAGTATGTTAAAATGTGTTTTATGATGAATTATTTCTCACTTTTGTCTTCCGCTTTAAGTTTACATTGATGTCCACTCATTAACTCTTTATCGTGCAAATAAACAATTTAGAACACAATTGTGGTGCCAAAGTTGTTGTTTCTATAGTCTTACTTTGATTGTACATATGAATATCATCTGTTGCTATCAGGCTATTATACGGATGAAGATAAAAATCTACAGTTGTCTTTATAAGAACTCGCCAAACTTGTCGAAACTTGTGCACCACTTTCAGAATTTGTTGAGGTGTTAACAACATCTGAGTACGTGTGAATATCAGCCGTTGCTATCATACTGTTGCACGGATGAAGAGAACTACTTACACTAATAAAGCTTGTAAAACTCGAAATACTTTTAGAACTGCAAACACCTCTAGTGGGTTTCTTAACAACCTATAAGTACGAATATGCACGTGCAGTTCTCATTCATTTCGGACATTTCTTTTGTTGCTATGATAAAATTGTCGATTAGCGATTCAGTGGTAAGAGATTCTACTTCAGACGTAAAATATGAAGTTTCTTTTGCTGCTTTGGGCAGGAATAGTCATCGACTCTTCATCATGCTTACTAGTAACTACTTCAGAAGACATATGGAATGTTATGTTCCTGGTGTTTATATGTTGACTTTGATCGTAAGTATGAATATTTAATTGTCTGAATACCACCATACCTGCTCTAAAAGGAGTCCTTATTGTATTTGTTAATTAGAGTTGCTACAAAAAGATTTAATTTTCCCTCCTTACCAAATAATTTGTAAATTTTACAGTTTTGGTGAAAATTTTGTTCTCGTTAGTTCGTCCTTCTCCTCCGTGTTTTATTGTTTGTATACCTGTGCTCGTTATAAACACCATGCAATATTCAACATAAGCATACATTCAATCAATATTTTCTCTAGTACAGAAAATAAACAATATTTAAAGTTATTCTTCCAAGGTAGTTGTATTGTTTTACCTTACATTTGACTTATTAATTTATCATCAGAATCACAATTGTTTTGAACTTAACCTTTAAATTTAGTTACATTTTTTATTTATATTCTATTAAATCGAATAAGAATAAAACAATACCTAAACAAGAAGTAATAACTATACCCCCCAAACTTGTTTTTTGGAGGGGGTATATAGGAATCACCCTGTACGTCTGTTTCTGTACGTCTCTACACATCCCTTGTAAGCGCAACTCCTCCTAAATGATGAAATTTAATGAAACTTAGCATAGGAAGTCCATTATATGTAGATTTGCATGAAGGATGATATCTTTAAGGGGAGATAACTGGATTTGAATGTGAAGCCGGGTATTCAATTGTGAGGGTGCTCAAAGTCCACACTTGTTACAGAATAGCTATTAATACTTGCTGGTAAGTGATAAATACATAAACAAACCTTTGTTGATGATTCTAGCATACATCAGGACCATCTACGCAATCGTAAAGTTTAAGCAGTAAAACAAGATACATCAACTACATCGTCATGTTGACAGGTCCGATTTACTTTTGTAATTCCACAAGCGACAACAAGCAAGTAAACATACGATTATATTGTTTTACGGATCATAATTATATACCGGAAAAAGGGAAATAATATGTTAGCCATTCAAGTGGGTAAAAATTATTTATTTCTGTCTCTTTCAATAAATAAAAGATTTAATTTAAATAAAACAATAAGTTGATTTTCGTTTTTTTGTGTTTTGCAACATGTTTGTTTTTCGTAGGGATGCTTGCAATTTACAAATTTTATTAAAACGAAGATTCCTTTCTGACATTTGTTGTAAACAGAATTGAAACACATTATTGAAAAACCTCAGTCTTACATGTGATATCAGGTTCTTAAAGTACTTAATCTAATTAAGATATTATGACGTATGATCATTGATATTAATTTCCGATTGAACTTGTCAGGAGGATATAACTGTTTTGTCGGGTTTATACGAAGTTTTAGAAACGTCTGACGCACATTAAAAGTAAGTAGAAAATAGTAGGAATAAAATACCTTAAAAGATGTCTAGGTTTATTACAATATATTAAGACAATAAATTAGGTGTTTTATTTCACGAACAAGTTCATCTGTTGTAAGGATTATGCCAAGGGTGGACTTACGTTCCTGTATCAGTCTTTTTTATATCCATTAATTATTCATTATTTGGTGATTATTTTTTTTTTCAAACTGAGACTTCTGATAAAAATAGAATTGTGTTTTACGTGGATAATTGATAGGCTTTCATAGTCCGAAATAAACAATTAATTTATGTTCCGACTAAGTTATGAAACTCATTAAGGCGCTAAGTAGTATTTCTTTCTGCTGTTTTTTAAAATTTAAATCGGATTATGTTATGTTGTTCTTTATTGGTTTTGGACAATTTAGACCAAAGAGAATCCTGACTCGTAACATAATGATTTATGCAAAGAAGTTGTCTGACTCAAATATTTTATAATACAAATATCATGGATAAACATATTTTTAATACCAATAATATTTAAAAAAAAACAAATATTTTTTTGTTTCATGTACAGTTGGTGTTTTTGCCGAATTGTATAATAATTAAAAGCCCAAAACAAATTGGTGTACCTAGCAAGATTTAACAATAAATTTTTGCAGTTTCTTTTACTTTATTAAGAAATAATACAATCAAATATGCCAGTATATTAAATGTAAAGTTTATGATAACTTCGAAGAAGTTTAAAAACGAATATGAATGATTTTTTATCAATTCAGCTGCATATAAATAAATGTTTTCATTTTCGTTCTGCAGAATATTGAAATTGTGATGACTCTGGCTTAAAATTGTTAACTGGGAAATGTTGCTCTTCAAACAGACCAAAGAATAGAATTTGTTACATCTGGTTTTCATGGATCATGTTTTAATTGTACTTGGGTCTACGTTTCAAAAATGACTATGACACATTCTATTCAACAGCATTTAATGTCTATTCTGGGACATTGGAAGCTCTAATATTGATCTGCGGATTGCCAAGGTTTCGATTTCGAGCCTGCCTTTGCTTAAGCTGTGCCTACATGTGCTTTAACCTTTAATAGACAATGATTGCCAGCTCGTTCGAAGTTCCCGGTTTCTAACCCTCTCTACATTAAAAATTAAATTGTTAAATCAGATAAATTGCTTAAAGTGTGGTAAAACCACTTCAATCGAATACAAATGTATGCTGTAAACGTAGTAATTTTTGCGGTGTACTAATTTTCGCTATTTTCGCGGTACCAAGAAAAGCGCGAAAACAGATATCCTCGGAAGACTTTGGTATACTAAACAGACACACGGGCAAGGTGAACATCAGAGATTATTATTATTAATCGAGTAATTACTGTTATAAATTTTACGCATTTATCTTACAAAAACATATTGTTGATAGTTTCGTCAATCAATATTGAAATCAGATGTTTGATACTATTAACCTTAAATTGGCGTGAATAAAAATAGAAAGAATATTTTACAAATTATTGACAAAATCAATACGTATCTATTAACAATGCGTACATCAAGACGGCCTGATTACTATTAACCTGTCATTGTACGGATCACCGATTACAATAAACAATTGTACAACGAAGTGTTGATTTATTAATTAAAGAGTGTTTTTATAACGGGAAGTTAATCTCTACATTTCTCAACGGCTTCTTTCATCCCGATTTAAACCAACCTCGAATTAATGTTTATGGTCTAGTTTGTTAAAATGCATTAACCATCCAAGCTGCATTTTGTGGTTTAAGATAAGAAAGAAGTTAGTAAAAATAAATTCACTTTGGATTTTATACCAGAAGTGAGTATGAAATCAACACCTAATGGCTAAATTGCTTCAGGATAAGTCGATATTTCTGTACACAAAGTAACACGTCATTAACGTTTGTGAACTTTTTTCAAAGGATTAAAGTAGGTTTGGAAAAAAAAATTAAAAAGGGGTGTATACATAGTCATACTTAATTATTTTATCTTCGATGAATTCCGCGTAAATGTTCAACTTGACAAAACGCGAAAATTAGAATCCGCAAAAATTAATACGTTTACAGTATTTGTGTTATCAACGAACAGGAATTAGGCTTTTTGTTTGTTGAATGGGGTTAACAAATATCTTCAGATAAATCACGTGGTCCAGTTTTTTAAAAAAAAATCGGGACTACCCGGAAAAAACGAGACATTCGGTGACAAAAACTGGTAATCTTTGTAAATTCAAATTAAGATAGAATATACTCTGTCCAACCTGAGGTTCCAAATCGCAACCCTTGTGTTAACGTTTGCGTGATTAAAAGTAGACAAACTTCCTTAAATATTCGGGTACTAAAAGATCGATATTAAAACAAATAACCAATACAAAGTGTGATATAAAGTGATCATTATTTTGGGATTAAACACTTCATATTAGATTATAACTAGATTTCCATGCAATAAAATTTTATATATAGCTGCGGTTTATTTTATTTTGCAATTGCTGTTCATTAAGTTGAACACTTGGCACCTGTAAAATATTGTTAATTCTATGCATAATATATAATTTGAAATATTCTTTGGAGTAAAATTTACACGAAGTTTTAAAATCTAGTTATAAATTACTGTTTTTTTTTAAAAAGGAAAGATATACCAACAAATCCTTTTTTTAGAACATTGACACATGACTTTGACAAGAGCCTTTAGTGTCACGATGATGGTCAAATACAGTTGTGGTTGTGTTTCATTTTTCGTCTTTAGCTTCTCCGCTTGGCTAGTATAATTTTATATAAAGGTCACTTTTTTCTTTCCTGCTTTTGATAATGCATCATGTACATGTATATTAAATATCTTGTAAAATTGCATCTTACTGTTTGTAACAATGTATTCAGCAGCAAAAGATATGAAAATAGTTTCTAAAAGTTTTATTTGAATTGCTTGTATTACCAATATACAAATATTAGATAGTCAAATGAATTAATTAAGTCATTCATTTCAGAATATTTTGACAATCAAAACGACATTATTTATTAATCTATCTTATTGATATCAGTCTCGATTAGTAGTTTGATTTTTTAGCAAACCTTTAGAATGTTCGGTTCATTTGGATCTGATTTTAGGTTTTTTCTGTTTTGTATTGTTATGTGGAGTTTAAAGAACATTTTCGAAAACCTCGTGATACTTTTGTCACATTTAACTGTGGCCTGCATATAGACGTTAGAAAGAAGGAAAGAGTAAGGAAGTACAAAGTCTCCAGTTAATTCATATTCAATGGATGATTCTCTGTTGCCTAATTCAATTCAAAGCCATTTAATGACATGAGTCCTTGTATGTTTGCTGATGCCGAAGACTTTTTAACGCTCTCATTTTGTCTGTCAAACGATGCGTATTTTACAAAAACTTAAGTTATTGTGTACACCTTATACATCAGTTACTCGTCGAAGACGGGTAACAATATGGTAACACCGATGGTAGGAGGCGGGTGGGCGGCCCCCACAGCGATGTCCGCTCTCTAACTCAAACAGTTGTTTCCCGATCTTCATGTCACTTGAAGAAATTGTTTATGAGCATAATATATCGATCAAGATGGATAACCATCAAATTGCTTTAGCCACTTGTGCTATGGTCCTTTATTCAGTTTTTAAAAATGGCAATTGATACAGTCAATGCAAGTTATTCGTAAATAAAGAAGTGTCGTCATATTAGCAATAATGACATTTTGACCATCACAACTTTGTCATGCTAGATCGTAGATATTTGAGATAAATTTAAAGCCAATTAAAATGCAAACAACACGTGTTATTTTTTATGATTTTAAAACAACACTAAGGACTTTCAATTATTGGCTTCTAACCAAACCATTAACAAGCATATGGAAGGAGAAACACGAGAACAAATATAAATATGTTTTTTACAACTTTATGTATACGTGTATTTAACTGACTTGTATTTATGTCACACTAGATTCCAGAAGCAGAAAGTTTTACGGTTTTCAAAATAAAAGGGACCATGCGGTAGCTTTAATTATTAAGAGAAAGGGACAACATATGCATCAACCAACTAAAGGTTGTTTTTGTCCTAGTACATCATAGTATGACCTAGTATGACCGCCACATGCAGCTATCACTGTCCAGCATCTACTAGGCATAGTCTCAAACAAGGTTTTTATTGTTCTTTTTGGAAGTATTCAAACTCATGTTGAAATTGTCTCTGCGGTTGAGGTTGAGGTTGGTCAAGCCCATGTTTGTAGACTTTGTGCCATGCTGGTTTGGTTTCAACTGGAACGACTTCGAAGACCAAGGTAACACATTGACATTGCTATTAGCATAAAAATCCGTGGTTAGACGTGCATATGTGGCAGTGTTGTGTCACTACATTGTTTCTTTAACGTTCAGTTGCCCGTCAAAATTCCATTGATAGGAACTTTCTTAGAAAGCAAATCGTTAATGTTTTACACCAGCAAACATGTTCCTGTCTGTGATTCTGGCTCAAAAGTGTATTCTGCGACGAAATCAATGCCATCATAGCCTATTGCTGATTTTGCGCTGATATTTTCAAAGGCCGGGGTATTATCAACAGTGGTAGTTGCCGTAGCAGTTCGATTTACGGTTCGGTGTAAGCTTGGATGAGCTGGGATCGTTATTTGTGACCTTCATAGTGTAATGTCTATTGGGAAACAATTTTCTTTGGCTTCAAATTTATCTCAAATGTCTATTATCTTCTCCGAAGAAGTGGAAAACCTGTGTACAACATTAATATTCTTCTTATGTTTTTGAAACGTTGCTTCTTTAATTGTGGTTTATTTGTACGATTTGCATATCAAAACATTTTGCGTGAAAATTATACTTATTTGTGTTTAATAAGATATCTCCTGCGTATAGCGCATATACGGTGATTACGATATAACTGAAAACTACTCCAAACATTTATTCGTTTACAGTATTATTGGCGACACAATTCACTGTTATTACTTTCTTCATGTTCTGAATCAGTTCCATGGAATCGGTTTCTTAGAGAAACTATCATTAGTGCCTGCAATTATTAGTCCGAATATACTCAAATGTATATAAGGCTGTTTTTGGGATAAGGTTTGATACTTTCAATTGGTTAATTATTATTTATGCCATAGTTTTATCCTTTTGAGCTGTTTCTTGCTTCTAAGTAACATTTTTATTAACAGTAGACTCAGTGTTCATTTAATATATGCCGTTGTTATTTTTTTATTTTGTTTGTCGAAGAGGTCAACCTTCATTTGTCAAATTTGGAAAAGAGTACGGTCTTTGTAGCCGCTACAAAAGGTTACATGCTCCAGCCATACCCACAACTTCATACTTTTCCAGCGGCAGTCTAAATTGTGTGTCCCATCCCACTCCCTTTGTCCCTTGATTAATTATGGCTCCCAAACATTTGGGAGACATTGTTTTTGCTGTGTTTCTTACTAAAACGCCGAAAACAAAGTTTTAGCGACTATTTTTTTTTGCACCGTTTCTTATTATTATGGAAAGTGTGTGAAAAATTGTGTTTGCTCTGTTTCTTTATATTATTATGGCTCCCAAACGATAGTTGTTTTTTCTTAGTTTCGTCTTAGATATGAGGGTCCTAAGTACATATCCGGTATCCACATTTTGTTCGGTCCACCATTTTAAAAATGGTCGCCAATGAAATTTTGTTTTCAATATTACTCAAAACCATAAAAAATTGAAGCAGACAATATATCAGAAAAAATTTCCTCTCATTGAGATCTACATTTGATATTGGAGTCAAAAACTGTGCAACTCCTTGACACGTTTTGGCTAATCAGTATTTGGCTGATCAATTTTAAACCGTCAGAGATAATATAGGAAACATATTTTTTTTCTGACGATCATGACAAGCCCTGCGATTTAAGACCAAAGTCGAATGGTAACGGGCAGCAAATTTTTAAATGGCCGACATCGTAAAAAGTTTTTAGAGAATAACACGTAAAACGTATTGAAGCAGCAAATTCAAGGGAAAAATGTTCGTCACATCGAAATGTGCAAAAATTGCCCTTGATTCGTATTTTGAAAATGGTTTTTGTTTATAACTTTTTAAACGTTACAGATGAGGAATGAAACATATGGTTCATTTGAAAGAGAATTAAATGACCTACAATTTAATCCGAAGAAGTAAATAATTCAGTTGAGTGGTTTCAAAATGGCGGTTAAAACATATCTTAAACTGCGTTATTTGTCAATAACTTTAAAACCGTTACAGATTTTATAACTCAAAAAACCATAAAATAATTAAAGCAGATAATATATCAGAAAAATGTTCCTCTCATTTAGGTCCACATTCGATGAACAGTGTCGAAAACTGTGCGACAAACCGTTTTCGAGTTATGGCCATTGACACTTTTCGGCTAATCAGTTTTTGGCTTACATTGTATAACTATAAAACCGTCAGAGATAATATAGTAAACATATGGTTTTTTGTGACCCTAATAACTAGCCCGTCAATTTAAGACCCAAGTCAAATAGTTACGGGCAGTTATTTTCCAAATGGCCGACACCGTTAACTGTTTTTTGTAGAATAAACACGTAAACCGTACAGAATTCAAGCAGAAAAAACAAGGAAAAATGTTCGTCACAAATGTTCAAAATGCAAAAAAAAGATTCAGGTACGAAAGCGTAAAACTTTTTGAGTGATTGCTCTTGATTTGTATTTTGAAAATGGTTTTTGGTTCATACTTTTAAAACGTTACAGATGATGAATGGTTTTTTGACAGAGAATTAAAGGACCTAAAATTTAAAAGTACATGATTCAAAATGGCGGTTAAATACATATCGTAAACTGCGTTATATGTCAATAACTTGAAAACTGTTACAGATTATACAGTTGTAACCGGGGGTGGTTCGGGTGTTCAAAACAAACACAGCTGAGAGTCAGTAGTTGTTTATTATAATATAACAAAACAACCCTGTAATAACAATAAATTGAAATTACAAATAGTTCAACAAATATATCACATTATGCAAATAAAACATGTCACATAAGTATTATAGATCCATATGATAATAAATAAAATTATATTCAGTAAATATTCAAAGTAAACATATGAAATGAAATAAATATGTGAAATACAGTAAGCTATGCAAATTATGCAAACCCCATTATCTTGAAATGTATATAAAATGTATGATACAATGTAAGACAATTAATCTAATCATTGATGTAATAAATAAATATATCAATTCTTTCCAGGTGTTCTTCATACGTATCAGAGAAAATTATGACGTCATCAAGGTAGACAAATCATATCTTTAAATTTAGTCCAAGTAATGTTGTCTCCATTAATCGTTGGTAAGTCGCTGGACTGTTTGCTAATCCAAACGGCATTCTCTAATATTCATAGAAGCCTAACCCACCCACCGACCGTGAAAGCAGTGCGTTCTTTATGGTCTTCATGAATCTCTAGCTGATGATAATCAGACTTAATATCAATTACGCTGAAGTATTTGTTGCCTGCTAGTCCATCTAGTATTTCCTCTATTCGTGGTAAGGCATGGTCATCTTTTATGGTCCTGTCATTAAGCTGCCTATAATCTACACACATTCTAAGTTTACCATCTTTCTTTCTACATTATACAACATTCGATGTCCAAGGTGAAAATGATCTTCGAATGGTGTATCGTCAATTAGTTCTATTCTGTGTTTGACCATGGTGGTATGTCCTATGTCCAGATCATCTTTGGACATTATGTCTGAAACTTCATAATTAACTCTTTTCCTTTCCTTATCTGTTTTTTAGTTAGCCCATCTGTACATAGAGTTATTCCATCTATTACTTCGGTCTTTTCAGTGCATGCTTCTACTGTTGCTTCATACTGCTTATGTATTGTCTCAATGTGAATAGGCTGAAGTTCACAAAGAATGCTATTTGGAGATATTGTTACTGTTCTTATAGTGGGATTAGTAATAATTACTTCTGTTTTCCCATAGAGTTTCGATCATAGCTGTATGGTATCAGTGATGGTGTAATATCTAAGTTTGTTGGAATAACTGACTTGTCTGTTGGCTGTAACAAGGCGCAAACTGGGTGATATGGTGCTTTCTTGTCAAAGTATGCAGATATGGTAACTTCTTTGTTTGGTTCAATGATTATTCTATTCTTTTCTGCTGATTTCACTATTGCTAGACGATGGTTTTGTCGTTTCAGGTTCTTTTCTCTAAGGTTCAAACACCTGAGTGCCATGTATACTGGTGCAATCAGTTTTGCCTCTTGAAGGTATCTATTTCCATATTGATTATAAAGTGTGTCGATCAATGATGTCAAAACATTTGTTACCAATAGGACAGGTACTTCGGTATTGTACTTACTGTCTGGAACAACTAATAATAGACAATTCTTTAAGTTATTGTCATTGTCATTTGCCTTCATGCTAATCTCTGCTTCAATAAATGCTTCATCATATGGTAGATCATTCCCATCAGCACATTCAATAGTTAGCAGATCTTGGACTAGATGGATGGGCAATTCTGACAGATGTTCTTTATAAAAGGATCTACTAATTGTTGATACTGCAGAGCCTGTGTCTAATAAACCAGTGGTTGTTATGGCATTTGCTTGTAAATTGGTCTCCTTTGATGTTCCAACTAACTCTGTTAAATAATTTTGTCTGCTGCTGGAGCTTCGATAGTTTCGACCAAACATATGCCCCACTATGTTGATCTCTTCCCGTTTAAAGCCTTTCTGCTATGATCTAATCTTACACGACAACCAATCTTTAAATGACCTCTCTGGTAACAACGCCAAAATATAACGTCTTTATATGGCTCATCTTGTCGTCGTTTTTGATGTTGTTCATTATCATCATAATTGTTTGCCCTGTCATTCTGTTTTTGCCTTGGTCTATTGTTGTTGTTACCTTGATTATTAAATTGTCTATTTCCCTGACCTTTATATTGACCTTTCTCATATCTTACATAACAAACTCAGTCTACTTTAAAGAAAGTTTATAGATTTCTCTTCTCACCTGCAATTTGTTCATATTTCATTTTATTAATATGAATTATTTTACAGGCAATGAATTATAGGTAAGGTATCGATTGATAAACAAAACTAACAAATATCACAATCTAAACAATCTATTAATTCATTTGTACAAAACACACTGATATAGACTTAAATAGACTTATTTCTTCCATTAACAAAACATCGGAAGAACAATATATTAAATTTTGGAAACTCTCCCTTTTTAATGATTCTTGTAATTCAAATGGCAACAAACTCATACTGTAAAGAAAACTAAAATTGGATTATAAAATTGAAATATATCTTCTAGCTAACACAGATAAAAGATCTACAGTAAGTTTAACCAAAGTCCCCATCAGTAATAGTCACTTGAAAATTGAAAAAGGGAGATACAATAAAACTCCATTACATAATCGTTTATGCCCATGGTGTAACATTGAAGTTGAAATGAGTTTCACTTTTTAATGAGTTGTCCATGTCTTAATACTCCAACAAATGTATTTTTTAAGAAAATAACAGATATTGTTCCCTCATTCTCAGATATGGGTATAAGTGATAGATTTATGTTTATTCTCATGGACAAAGATGTAGATTTGTGTCAAATATGTATCGATGGGTTATATGAAATGTACAAGTTTAGCACTAGCTTAAGAAAACAGCAGATTTATATTTATAAATTGATATATACTACATGTTGTAGTACTTGAAATTAGTAAAGTCATTTTGTCACCTCGCATGAAATGATTTCTGCTCAGTTTGATTTTTATGTAGTAAAGTAAAAACAAACACAATATTGGAATTGAAAAATGTCATTTATTATTTAAATGACGGTTATATACATCTTTATACATGTTATCAAAGTTAACATCTAGATCACAAAACATGCATATAAAACAATCCATAAATATATACATTTGTTAGACAAAAACGGTAACTATTCTAATACTACTATAAGATTCCTATAAAAATCAAAGGTGAGGGGTTAAAAATAGCCCTCTAACAACAATATAATAGAAAGATCAATTCCAATCAAAACGGTAAAGTTATAAACTACATGTTTGCTATTTGGGTGGGATGGTGGGTAAATTAAATTCACTTTTTTCGACAAAATTACAGAAAATAAATATGGCTGCAGCTGCTTGTAATTGATGCTAAATAATTAATATTAATTAGCATTATCTGACCTGACACCTAGCGGTGTAAACATAATTCAGAGGGATAACTTTACCCTTTCATATACTTAAATATTACTCGTGCCAAAAATTCATTGGAATGTAAGCCTCGTTTAATGTAGTAATAGACTTGTTAATTGAGTTTAAAATATGTTATAACTCATTCAAAACAACATTTGTGCTAATTTGTTGGTAATTTAGTGAAATAAAGTGACAATCAATTATATATAGTTGAACAATTGCTATAAATTGCATAAACCTGTAAAAAAGATTGCATGATTAGTTTAATTTGCAATGTGTTAAATCATTATCTTTATATGTTTGTATATATTCAACTGCAATGCTTTCCCATTATAAATATTAGTGCTAGTATGGTACTTTATCTGTAGCAATTTCGCAACAGTGCTTCAACCTAACTTTTCATAGTAAGAGGTAAATGCTACTCGAACAAGAAGTAACACTACTTTGTCCCAAAGAGAACACGATTTTTCAGAAGCACAAAATTTATGGTCTATATTGCATGTTGTTATGATGAAATACAAAACAGCTAAAATGTATTCATTTATACAATCCAAACCGTCTAAAATAAATCGTATTTCATATTTATAACATGTTTCAAAGGTACCGATTTCATGTAATTTGACCTATTTATTTACCATGGCTTTCTGTTTGGATCCACTTAGATAGTTTTGAGGGCCTCATGGCATATAGAAAAAAAGGTTCACGTCTGTCATAATATATTTATAGAACAGCTTTAGTTTAGAGCCTAATGTAGAATTAATACGTTGCCACCTTTTTCGTTTGCTTTTATTGCCTTTTATAACTTGGATAACAGCCAACTATATAACCATTGAGGTCTATTCCATACGTGCATACTGATTTACAGAAACTGATATATATTATAATTTAAAGTGGGAAAGATAAGAAAAAACACGTGTAATCTTCATTTACTTTGCAATAATTGTGTTACTATTTCAACCAATAATTTACACACACAGATAAAATAAAGCCAAATCTCATTTAGTTGTGTTTATATTTGCTGATCAGCTGTCAGATTATTCAATCATACTGTAATCATTCAAGCCGTACACGTTTCTATTGTTGTTTTATTACTTTATTACAAAACGAAATTCGGTAAGTTTTTGCTTTTTAGTGAATCAATTCTCGAACTCAAATAAAGAAAAAGAAGGTCCTGACATTGTTCAATTATTAATGGAGGAAGAAAATACATGTCTTTAGACTTGAAATTAATGCTGAGTATCTTCACAGACACAAATATATCATACACAATTTACCAGATGATTAAAACCCAAATACGAAATAAGTTCTTTGAGGCTTAATTTCTGCGTATTAAAACAACAAAATAGGAAAACTATCATAAACATTATTAATCAAATTAATTGATTTGTATTGAGTTTACCATCTTAATATGAATCTTTAGTTTTGCAATTATTATTATGTTCGTCTTGTGATGGTAGAGCGATTGTTGATTGTTTTTATCGTTCTAGGAATATTAAAATTTGTGTCTTAAGACTTGAAATGAATGCTAAGTATCTTCACACAAAAAATTATTTGGTAATAATTTATTGAAAACTATATAGCTATTTAGTTTATTTAAGCTATTGCATTAGAAAACGCATAATAAAAGTAACGATCTCCACTCAAGAAAAAATAACACCTGCACATACATTATGCCTAATGGGCAAAAGAATTATTACTACACCATAACCCCAGTCCGATTTCCATATTTTTCTAAATCAACGTATTTTTGTATAACAAGAACAAAATGTAAATTTCATTTCGGAACTATTTATTTGTTTTCAAGAATATTTATAATTCTATAAACTTAAATTTTGACCAAGATACCTATAAATTTAAATGTCCAAAAACATAAGAGTCAAGAAAAACCCCAGATAGTTGAAATTATATCGGACTCACCTATACTATGTTCATCAGCTTGTTTATTGAGTGGTTCTTGTTCTTTGCAGATAGTTGTTGGTTGTGTATTTTTGAAAACAACAGTCGGATCACTTGTAAGGCCTTTTACTTCAAAAAATAAAATAATAGAATTTATAAGAACACATGTGGTATAAATGAATGTAAAAATAAATTCCTATCAGAAGGGTTTTTCTTATATTTGAAACCACGAGTATCTAAAATACTGCAATCAATCATTTTACTATTACGAAATCAAATAATAGATAATACGAAAACGTAAACTATAGCTATCAATCAATTACCAATTAGCATACAGCAAACGTAGTAATCAGAAGAAAGCTAAAAACAAGAACTCGAACTCTCAATACTCGGAAGTGTAAACGACGTTCTCATAGCAAGTATAATGCATTAATAGAAATGCATTTAAAAAAACTAATTCTGAGCTAAATTATTGTTTATATAAATTACATTTGATATATTAACAACTCTACAGACGCGCATAGCAAATTTACCTATAATCTTCATCATTTTTCTTTTTGAACAATATATTATCTATAAAGTATTTATTGAGGGTAGCATATCGTATCCGAAGTAAGAATCGAACCCGCAACCTCAGTGCTAACATGCTCGTTTTGTGCATTTTTATTTAAAAAATTGTTTGTGAAGGGATTATTTTTTGCGCTAATAGTACATGTATCTCTAAGCGCTCTCAAGTTACAAGCCAAAACTGAATAACTGAAACGCGTCAACGCCGATAACTCGAAAAGCGTTCAAATAACAGTCTCGGATCTCCATGATATTAAATGACCTCTTGACTTAAGGGTCCCTTTATGTATACATGTTTACTATGTTATTTCTAACCGTTTTCAATTTATAAGCAAAAATATTTGAAACATGTCAAGGACAATAACTCGAAAAGGTTCATAGAACAGTCTCAGACCTAAATAATAAATGAAGGTCCTAATGAGAGGATCACTTTATGTACACATGTATCATGTTTACTATATAACCTCTAACGTTTTCCAGTGTTAAGCCGAAAACTGACTAACTAAACGCTTAAAGGCAGATAACTTGAAAAGGGTTCATACAACACCTTCTGTTTTCTCTGTTTAATTTGTGTTAACGCCACTTTGAACAGTTTTTAACTTATATCATGGCGTTTAGTTTTTATTTGGGGAGAACGCAATCCGTGTCAATCAATATTGGAGTTGAATGCATCTTTCCCCCAATGAGACTCGTTCCCGCAACCTCATTGTTTACACCACGTGACCAACAGTAGACGAACTACCTTAAGCACTCAAAAGGTTCCGGATCCAATATGTTAAATGAAGGTTTTTATGAGAGGATTACTTTATATACACGTGTTTGCTATATTATTTCTTACCGTTTTCAAGTTATAAGCTAAAAATGACTAATGAAAACATGTCAAGGTCTACAACTCGAAATCAGTTCATAGAACAGTCTCGAACTTCATTATACTAAAGAAAGGTCTTAATGAAATGATCACTTTAACCTCCCAAGTTTACTAGATTAACTGGTTTTAAGTTTAAAGCCAAAAGCCAACTGGAAGGACCTTACTAAATGAACATAAGACATGCAAGAAGGTCTTCCAATCAAATCGTATCGACCTTAATGAAACAGACATTTGTTCTTTGATCTAATGTAAAGGTCTTTACCATTATATTGTCTACAGAAAAAAATATATGAATATGTGTTTGTCTGTTGCTAATCACCTAATGTTACTATCAATCATGAAAAATAGTTAGGTAAAGAAAATATATGTATATGTAATGACCTTGACCTATGGCCTTTGACTTTTTGAAACTCTTTCCTTTCTGATTGCCTTAAGTATTATCTCTAACCGCTTTCAAATTATAAGCAAAAAAAACAGATTAAACTAAACACTTTAAGGGCCGTGTGACCTTCATAGAACATCTTCGGACTATATGTACAAAATGAAGGTCTCGATGAGAGGATTTTTTTCTATTTATTGTCTGTTTTTTTTCTATCTTTTTTGTCTTTTGAGAAAGAGTGCTAAAAAGACCTAAGATGCCCTTTGACCTTAACTTTTGACCTTGACCTCGATATTTACTACTTTGTTATGGTATAACCTTGATGCATGACATTTGACCTGGGGCTAAAATTGAAGCTCTTTTTATTGATCACTTTAAACATCTATGTTTATAATTATATTATTTCTAACCGTTTGATGTTATAAGCCGACTTAATGTGCCAAATTAAAGACTTGATAACAGGGGTATTTTCATAATTTTCCATTGAATGTCTGCTTCCATCTTGTATTATTTTTGATATATATTGCTTACAAGACAAAAGGTAACCTTTGACCTTGACTTTTGACCTTTGATCTTTCAAATGTTGTATATGTTACGAATAATTAATGGTGCTGGTCCAAAGCCTCTAAGATGTGCGGTTTTTGAAAAAAACAATTACGATATGCTACACTTTTTGGGTCAAAAACGCGTAAAAAGAATGTCGACTGAAAATATTTCGTGTTAAATTATCACAGCGAGGTTAAGGCAATTTCTATAACTTATTTCGAAGATCTCATTGCAATCTACCAACGATACTCATTTCCATTGCAACAATGTTTTAATTGGTTTATTGTTTTAGGTTCAAAGAAAATGAAAGCATGTGTAAATATTTGCTTTATTATTAAAACTATTGATTTTCACTCTCTAATATCAGATTGAAAAAGCAATGGAATTTTATACCTTTGATTTTTCAAGTCAGTAATGTCGGAAAATGTTGCCAAATTTTAATCCAACAAATGTTGTCTAAGAGGTAGCAATCGACGTGTCAAGTAAATATCTTTAGAATAACTGTTTAAAAATATCAATGACAATGTTCATATCCATCCACATCAGCCCCCCCCAAACGCACATCCACAAACAAAAAAATTAAAATTAGCAATGGTTAAAAGTATGTTAACGTAAACAGCGTCTTGAAACAGCCTCATTTCTCCTGGTCAAAACCCTTCACCACTGTTTGGATATGTACCAAAATTTTAACAACAACATAAAGACGCAGCAATCAGTCCGTAATGGAAGAACAACATAATAACGTGGATAGCTTCCCGACAACGCCATCTCTCTCTCTCTCTCTCTCTCTCTCTCTCTCTCTCTCTCTCTCTCTCTCTCTCTCTCTCTCTCTATCTATCTATCTATCTATCTATCTGTCTATCTATCTATCACATATTTAGATCAAAAATATGAATTAGTTGAAATCTTAGCGAAATACATATACATAATGACAATACCCATACTAGGACATGTATATGCACATGCCTGTATACATGTACAATAAAAATTGGAAAACAACATTTAGAGGAATGCCACTTATATACAAATTCCTTTTCATGTGTGTTCGAAATTACATGCGAAATTAATATATATATGCATGTTTTTGAATTATTAATATTTCCCAGTTATATTTTTTTCTTTTAGAGTTCAACAATCTAGAAGTGAGAAAAAAGTTGCAGTGAAACACATTTTCCATATTGTCAATATGGACTTATAGTTTGCGGGCAGCTGTACGTGGGATTTACATACATAGAAAATCCTAGTTTTTATGTTTATTGGACATTTGTTGCTTGGAAGTTAATATGAATAATTCTATATCAAATAACCTGTTCTATAACGCACGTTGCTTTGCGAAAGAAGATACACTTAGTGTTTCATGAGGTGGAAAAAAGAAAGATTTACAGGGAGCATATTAGTTTTTAGAATGTTATCGATTTTGTTTTAAATAATGATTTAAATTCTCAGGTTTGGGTATTCTTAAAGTGTTGATGGCCTTAGCCGGATTTTGTACAGCTTTTTGGAATTTTGGAGCCACTGATGAGTCTTGATTAGACAAAATGCGCGTCTGAAGTAAAAAAAATTTGGTATCGGTGATATCATTTTATTTACAACCATTTTAGTGCATTTATTTTCTTTATGAATTAAAAAAGTATGAATAATGTATTTATTGTCAAAATGATTCTTCAAACACTTTTATTCTTCATCTAACAATATTGTAATGATACAAAACTTTACACAAGCCAAGTTAAATTTAAAATGAAATTGGATTACATAAGCATTTTTTATTTTAGAATGGTAATTTTATCATCTAAACTCCACAGCAGTTATTTAATTGAACACTGAATAGGCTACCATCTCAAAAAGGAAACTGATAAATTTGAGTAATGCACTGGAATTTGTCCCCATATAATTTGGAGCGAGTTATGACCAGAAAACAAACACAAAATTGTCGCGAACGAAATGAGCAAAGGATTCTAATGCAAAAATGTGTATTTTGACCGCCTACTCATGTTGAGACGTTGTTTGTTATTTTTAAGTGTCACTATGCCTGTGGGTATTCTACGTACACACCGACAATAATTCTTTAACCTTTAATCCATTGATAATTTTGCAACCATGAACCATTTTGTTAGGCTAGAACACCGTTTCGTCAACAACAAGAACACACAAGAATCGTCAAGGAGCGACACAAAACGTCAAGAAGTGTCAAGAAACAGAGATGACCGTAAAATGTATCTAAAAGAATACAAAAAATCATTAAAGGTGTAATTTCATTGCACTTTATATCAAGATATATGTTAACGTTCTAAACAATGAAAGAAGTATCGTATTTTTCATAATTGGAAAACATTTTTTTTGTTTTTTCAAATGATTTTACGGTGAAAAAAAACAACACAATTACACAAACCATATCATACTAAATTGCACTGTATTCCACTCCACACACTACATTCTCTTTATAAAGAATGTCTCCAGTCAAATGTATCAGACCCTTTGTCCACTCTGTATAGATAAGAAGCTATTATTTTAGACATTTTAAAACACAGATTGTTCTCACTGGTTAACACGCACAAAGATGAAGAAGAACCTTTTTCCTTTCCTTTAACATAGTCGTCATGTTTAAAGGACAAGTATTTAAACAGACTGTTGGTTTTCCAATGGGTACTAATTGTGTTCCTCTTCGCGCCGACCTGTTTTTGCACTCTTATGAGGCTGCTTTCCCAGAAAACTGCTAAAGATAAAAGAAAAGACACTGGCCCAGACCTTTAGTTTTACATTCCGCTATATTGATGTTGATTTGTCCCCCAACAATGCTTAATTTGGTGACTATTTGCATTTAATTTACCATAGCGAGCTTGCAATTAAAGACACCAACAATACATTTAAGTCGGCCTCTTACTTAGATCTACCTTTAGAATAGACTCGGGAAGACTACAAAATAGAATCAACGACAAACGTGATGACTTCAACTTTCCAATTGTCAACTTCCCTTTTATCGACAGCAACATTCCAGTAGCTCAGCGCATAGTTTGTACATTTCACAACTTATACGTTATTCTAGATCCTGCAATAGGTATTCTAATTTTCTACACTAGATAGTTGAAATTATATCGGACTCACCTGTACTATGTTCATCAGCTTGTTTATTGAGTGGTTCTTGTTCTTTGCAGATAGTTGTTGGTTGTGTATTTTTGAAAACAACAGTCTGATCACTTGTAAGGCCTTTTACTTCAAAAAATAAAATAATAGAATTTATAAGAACACATGTGGTATAAATGAATGTAAAAATAAATTCCTATCAGAAGGGTTTTTCTTATATTTGAAACCACAAGTATCTAAAATACTGCAATCAATCATTTTACTATTACGAAATCAAATAATAGATAATACAAAAACGTAAACTATAGCTATCAACCAATTACCAATTAGCATACAGCAAACGTAGTAATCAGAAGAAAGCAAAAAACAAGAACTCGAACTCTCAATACTCGGAAGTGCAAACGACGTTCTCATAGCAAGTATAATGCATGAATAGAAATGCATTTAAAAAAACTAATTCTGAGCTAAATTATTGTTTATATAAATTACATTTGATATTTTAACAACTCTACAGACGCGCATAGCAAATTTACCTATAATCTTCATCATTTTTCTTTTTGAACAATATATTATCTATAAAGTATTTATTGAGGGTAGCATATCGTATCCGAAGTAAGAATCGAACCCGCAACCTCAGTGCTAACATGCTCGTTTTGTGCATTTTTATTTAAAAAATTGTTTTTGAAGGGATTATTTTTTGCGCTAAAAGTACATGTATCTCTAAGCGCTTTCAAGTTACAAGCCAAAAACTGAATAACTGAAACGCGTCAACGCCGATAACTCGAAAAGCGTTCAAAGAACAGTCTCGAATCTCCATGATATTAAATGACCTCTTGGCTTAAGGGTCCCTTTATGTATACATGTTTACTATGTTATTTCTAACCGTTTTCAATTTATAAGCAAAAATATTTGAAACATGTCAAGGACAATAACTCGAAAAGGTTCATAGAACAGTCTCAGACCTTAATAATAAATGAAGGTCCTAATGAGAGGATCACTTTATGTACACATGTATCATGTTTACTATATAACCTCTAACTTTTTCCAGTGTTAAGCCGAAAACTGACTAACTAAACGCTTTAAGGCAGATAACTTGAAAAGGGTTCATACAACACCTTCTGTTTTCTCTGTTTAATTTGTATTAACGCCACTTTCAACAGTTTTTAACTTATATCATGGCGTTTAATTTTTATTTGGGGAGAACGCAATCCGTGTCAATCAATATTGGAGTCGAATGCATCTTTCACCCAGTGAGACTCGTACCCGCAACCTCAGTGTTGACACCACGTGACCAACACTAGACGAACTACCTTAAGCACTCAAAAGGTTCCGGATCCAATATATTAAATGAAGGTTTTTATGAGAGGATTACTTTATATACACGTGTTTGCTATATTATTTCTTACCGTTTTCAAGTTATAAACTTAAAATGACTAATGAAAACATGTCAAGGTCTACAATTCGAAATCAGTTCATAGAACTCCATTATACTAAAGAAAGGTCTTAATGAAATGATCACTTTAACCTCCCAAGTTTACTAGATTAACTGGTTTTAAGTTTAAAGCCAAAAGGCAACTGGAAGGACCTTACTAAATGAACATAAGACATGCAAGAAGGTCTTCCAATCAAATCGTATCGACCTTAATGAAACAGACATTTGTTCTTTGATCTAATGTAAAGGTCTTTACCATTATATTGTCTACAGAAAAAAATATATGAATATGTTTTTGTCTGTTGCTAATCAAATAATGTTACTATCAATCATGAAAAATAGTTAGGTAAAGATAATATATGTATATGTAATGACCTTGACCTATGGCCTTTGACTTTTTGAAACTCTTTCCTTTCTGATTACCTTAAGTATTATCTCTAACCGCTTTCAAATTATAAGCAAAAAAAACAGATTAAACTAAACACTTTAAGGGCCGTGTGACCTTCATAGAACATCTTCGGACTATATGTACAAAATGAAGGTCTCGATGAGAGGATTTTTTTCTATTTATTGTCTGTTTTTTTCTATCTTTTTTGTCTTTTGAGAAAGAGTGCTAAAAAGACCTAAGATGCCCTTTGACCTTAACTTTTGACCTTGACCTCGATATTTACTACTTTGTTATGGTATAACCTTGATGCATGACATTTGACCTGGGGCTAAAATTGAAGCTCTTTTTATTGATCACTTTAAACATCTATGTTTATAATTATATTATTTCTAACCGTTTGATGTTATAAGCCGACTTAATGTGCCAAATTAAAGACTTGATAACAGGGGTATTTTCATAATTTTCCATTGAATGTCTGCTTCCATCTTGTATTATTTTTGATATATATTGCTTACAAGACCAAAGGTAACCTTTGACCTTGACTTTTGACCTTTGATCTTTCAAATGTTGTATATGTTACGAATAATTAATGGTGCTGGTCCAAAGCCTCTAAGATGTGCGGTTTTTGAAAAAAACAATTACGATATGCTACACTTTTTGGGTCAAAAACGCGTAAACAGAATGTCGACTGAAACTATTTCGTGTTAAATTATCACAGCGAGGTTAAGGCAATTTCTATAACTTATTTCGAAGATCTCATTGCAATCTACCAACGATACTCATTTCCATTGCAACAATGTTTTAATTGGTTTATTGTTTTAGGTTCAAAGAAAATGAAAGCATGTGTAAATATTTGCTTTATTATTAAAACTCTTGATTTTCACTCTCTAATATCAGATTGAAAAAGCAATGGAATTTTAGACCTTTGATTTTTCAAGTCAATAATGTCGGAAAATGTTGCCAAATTTTAATCCAACAAATGTTGTCTAAGAGGTAGCAATCGACGTGTCAAGTAAATATCTTTAGAATAACTGTTTAAAAATATCAATGACAATGTTCATATCCATCCACATCAGCCCCCCCCCCAAACGCACATCCACAAACACAAAAATTAAAATTAGCAATGGTTAAAAGTATGTTAACGTAAACAGCGTCTTGAAATAGCCACATTTCTCCTGGTCAAAACCCTTCACCACTGTTTGGATATATACCAACATTAAGACGCAGCAATCAGTCCGTAATGAAAGAACAACATAATAAGGTGGATAGCTTCGCGAAAACGCCATCTCTCTCTCTCTCTATCTATCTATCTGTCTATCTATCTATCTGTCTATCTATCTATCTGTCTATCTATCTATCTGTCTATCTATCTATCACATATTTAGATCAAAAATATGAATTTAGTTGAAATCTTAGCGAAATACATATACATAATGACAGTACCATACTAGTACATGTATACGCACATGCCTGCATACATGTACAATAAAAGATTGGAAAACTACATTTAGAGTAATGCCACTTATATACAAATTCCTTTTCATGTGTGTTCGAAATTACATGCTAAATTAATATATATATGCATGTTTTTGAATTATTAATATTTCCCAGTTATATTTTTTCTTTTAGAGTTCAACATTCTAGAAGTGAGAAAAAAGTTGCAGTGGAACACATTTTCCATATTGTCAATATGGACTTATAGTTTGCGGGCAGCTGTACGTGGGATTTACATACATAGAAAATCCTAGTTTTTACGTTTATTGGACATTTGTTGCTTGGAAGTTAATATGAATAATTCTATATCAAATAACCTGTTCTATAACGCACGTTGCTTTGCGAAAGAAGATACACTTAGTGTTTCATGAGGTGGAAAAAAGAAAGATTTACAGGGAGCATATTAGTTTTTAGAATGTTATCGATTTTGTTTTAAATAATGATTTAAATTCTCAGGTTTGGGTATTCTTAAAGTGTTGATGGCCTTAGCCGGATTTTGTACAGCTTTTTGGAATTTTGGAGCCACTGATGAGACAAAATGCGCGTCTGAAGTAAAAAAATTTGGTATCGGTGATATCATTTTATTTACAACCATTTTAGTGCATTTATTTTCTTTATGAATTAAAAAAGTATGAATAATGTATTTATTGTCAAAATGATTCTTCAAACACTTTTATTCTTCATCTAACAATATTGCCATGAGACAAAACTTTACACAAGCCAAGTTAAATTTAAAATGAAATTGGATTACATAAGCATTTTTTATTTTAGAATGGTAATTTTATCATATAAACTATACAGCAGTTATTTAATTGAACACTGAATAGGCTACCATCTCAAAAAGGAAACTGATAAATTTGAGTAATGCACTGGAATTTGTCCCCATATAATTTGGAGCGAGTTATGACCAGAAAACAAACACAAAATTGTCGCGAACGAAATGAGCAAAGGATTCTAATGCAAAAATGTGTATTTTGACCGCCTACTCATGTTGAGACGTTGTTTGTTATTTTTAAGTGTCACTATGCCTGTGGGTATTCTACGTACACACCGACAATAATTCTTTAACCTTTAATCCATTGATAATTTTGCAACCAGGAACCATTTTGTTAGGCTAGAACACCGTTTCGTCAACAACAAGAACACACAAGAATCGTCAAGGAGCGACACAAAACGTCAAGAAGTGTCAAGAAACAGAGATGACCGTAAAATGTATCTAAAAGAATACAAAAAATCATTAAAGGTGTAATTTCATTGCACTTTATATCAAGATATATGTTAACGTTCTAAACAATGAAAGAAGTATCGTATTTTTCATAATTGGAAAACATTTTTTTTGTTTTTTCAAATGATTTTACGGTGAAAAAAAAACCAACACAATTACACAAACTATATCATACTAAATTGCACTGTATTCCACTCCACACACTACATTCTCTTTATAAAGAATGTCTCCAGTCAAATGTATCAGACCCTTTGTCCACTCTGTATAGATAAGTAGCTATTATTTTAGACATTTTAAAACACAGATTGTTCTCACTGGTTAACACGCACAAAGATGAAGAAGAACCTTTTTCCTTTCCTTTAACATAGTCGTCATGTTTAAAGGACAAGTATTTAAACAGACTGTTGGTTTTCCAATGGGTACTAATTGTGTTCCTCTTCGCGCCGACCTGTTTTTGCACTCTTATGAGGCTGCTTTCCCAGAAAACTGCTAAAGATAAAAGAAAAGACACTGGCCCAGACCTTTAGTTTTACATTCCGCTATATTGATGTTGATTTGTCCCCCAACAATGCTTAATTTGGTGACTATTTGCATTTAATTTACCATAGCGAGCTTGCAATTAAAGACACCAACAATACATTTAAGTCGGCCTCTTACTTAGATCTACCTTTAGAATAGACTCGGGAAGACTACAAAATAGAATCAACGACAAACGTGATGACTTCAACTTTCCAATTGTCAACTTCCCTTATATCGACAGCAACATTCCAGCAGCTCAGCGCATAGTTTGTACATTTCACAACTTATACGTTATTCTAGATCCTGCAATCGGTATTCTAATTTTCTACACTAGATGGTTGAAATTATATCGGACTCACCTGTACTATGTTCATCAGCTTGTTTATTGAGTGGTTCTTGTTCTTTGCAGATAGTTGTTGGTTGTGTATTTTTGAAAACAACAGTCGGATCACTTGTAAGGCATTTTACTTCAAAAAATAAAATAATAGAATTGATAAGAACACATGTGGTATAAATGAATGTAAAAAGAAATTCCTATCAGAAGGGTTTTTCTTATATTTGAAACCACGAGTATCTAAAATACTGCAATCAATCATTTTACTATTACGAAATCAAATAATAGATAATACAAAAACGTAAACTATAGCTATCAACCAATTACCAATTAGCATACAGCAAACGTAGTAATCAGAAGAAAGCTAAAAACAAGAACTCAAACTCTCTATACTCGGATGTGTAAACGACGTTCTCATAGCAAGTATAATGCATGAATAGAAATGCATTTAAAAAAACTAATTCTGAGCTAAATTATTGTTAATATAAATTACATTGATATTTTAACAACTCTACAGACGCGCATAGCAAATTTACCTATAATCTTCATCATTTTTCTTTTTGAACAATATATTATCTATAAAGTATTTATTGAGGGTAGCATATCGTATCCGAAGTAAGAATCGAACCCGCAACCTCAGTGCTAACATGCTCGTTTTGTGCATTTTTATTTAAAAAATTGTTTCTGAAGGGATTATTTTTTGCGCTAATAGTACATGTATCTCTAAGCGCTTTCAAGTTACAAGCCAAAAACTGAATAACTGAAACGCGTCAACGCCGATAACTCGAAAAGCGTTCAAATAACAGTCTCGGATCTCCATGATATTAAATGACCTCTTGACTTAAGGGTCCCTTTATGTATACATGTTTACTATGTTATTTCTAACCGTTTTCAATTTATAAGCAAAAATATTTGAAACATGTCAAGGACAATAAATCGAAAAGGTTCATAGAACAGTCTCAGACCTAAATAATAAATGAAGGTCCTAATGAGAGGATCACTTTATGTACACATGTATCATGTTTACTATATAACCTCTAACGTTTTCCAGTGTTAAGCCGAAAACTAACTAACTAAACGCTGTAAGGCAGATAACTTGAAAAGGGTTCATACAACACCTTCTCTGTTTAATTTGTGGTAACGCCACTTTCAACAGTTTTTAACTTATATCATGGCGTTTAGTTTTTATTTGGGGAGAACGCAATCCGTGTCAGTCAATATTGGAGTCGAATGCATCTTTCACCCAGTGAGACTCGTACCCGCAACCTCAGTGTTGACACCACGTGACCAACAGTAGACGAACTACCTTAAGCACTCAAAATGTTCCTGATCCAATATATTAAATGAAGGTTTTTATGAGAGGATTACTTTATATACACGTGTTTGCTATATTATTTCTTACCGTTTTCAAGTTATAAGCTAAAAATGACTAATGAAAACATGTCAAGGTCTACAACTCGAAATCAGTTCATAGAACAGTCTCGAACTCCATTATACTAAAGAAAGGTCTTAATGAAATGATCACTTTAACCTCCCAAGTTTACTAGATTAACTGGTTTTAAGTTTAAAGCCAAAAGCCAACTGGAAGGACCTTACTAAATGAACATAAGACATGCAAGAAGGTCTTCCAATCAAATCGTATCGACCTTAATGAAACAGACATTTGTTCTTTGATCTAATGTAAAGGTCTTTACCATGATATTGTCTACAGAAAAAAATATATGAATATGTTTTTGTCTGTTGCTAATTACCTAATGTTACTATCAATCATGAAAAATAGTTAGGTAAAGAAAATAGATGTATATGTAATGACCTTGACCAATGGCCTTTGACTTTTTGAAACTCTTTCCTTTCTGATTACTTTAAGTATTATCTCTAACCGCTTTCAAATTATAAGAAAAAAAACAGATTAAACTAAACACTTTAAGGGCCATGTGACCTTCATAGAACATCTTCGGACTATATGTACAAAATGAAGGTCTCGATGAGAGGATTTTTTTCTATTTCTTGTCTGTTTTTTCCATCTTTTTTGTCTTTTGAGAAAGAGTGCTGAAAAGACCTAAGATGCCCTTTGACCTTAACTTTTGACCTTGACCTCGATATTTACTACTTTGCTATGGTATAACCTTGATGCATGACATTTGACCTGGGGCTAAAATTGAAGCTCTTTTTGTTGATCACTTTAAACATCTATGTTTATAATTATATTATTTCTAACCGTTGGATGTTATAAGCCGACTTAATGTGCCAAATTAAAGACTTGATAAGGGGTATTTTCATAATTTTCCATTGAATGTTTGCTTCCATCTTGTATTATTTTTGATATATATTGCTTACAAGACCAAAGGTAACCTTTGACCTTGACTTTTGACCTTTGATCTTGACATTTTCAAATGTTGTATATGTTACGAATAATTAATGGTGCTGGTCCAAAGCCTCTAAGATGTGCGGTTTTTGAAAAAACAATTACGATATGCTACACTTTTGGGGTTAAAAACGCGTAAACAGAATGTCGACTGAAAATATTTCGTGTTAATTTATCATAGCGAGGTTAAGGCAATTTCTATAACTTATTTCGAAGATCTCATTGCAATCTACCAACGCTACTCGTTTCCATTGCAACAATGTTTTAATTGGTTTATTGCTTTAGGTACAAAGAAAATGAAAGCATCTGTAAATATTTGCTTTATTATCAAAACTATTGATTTTCACTCTCTAATATCAGATTGAAAAAGCAATGGATTTTAGACCTTTGATTTTTCAAGTCAGTAATGTCGGAAAATGTTGCCAAATTTTAATCCAACAAATGTTGTCTAAGAGGTAGCAATCGACGTGTCAAGTAAACATCTTTAGAATAACTGTTTAAAAATATCAATGACAATGTTCATATCCATCCACATCAGCGCCCCCCCCCCCCCCCGCCCCCAAACCGCACATCCACAAACACAAAAATTAAAATTAGCAATGGTTAAAAGTATGTTAACGTAAACAGCGTCTTGAAATAGCCACAGTTATCCTGGTCAAAACCCTTCACCACTGTTTGGATATATACCAAAATTTTTCCTCTCTCTCTCTCTCTCTCTCTCTCTCTCTCTCTCTCTCTCTATCTATCTATCTATCTATCTATCTATCTATCTATCTATCTATTTATCTATCTATCTATCTATCACATATTTAGTGCAAAAAATATGAATTTAGTTGTAATCTTAGCGAAATACATATGCATAATGACAGTACCATACTAGTACATGTATATGCACATGCCTGCATACATGTACAATAAAAGATTGGAAAACTACATTTAGAGCAATGCCTCTTATATACAAATTCCTTTTCATATGTGTTTGAAATTACATGTTAAATTAATATATATGCATGTTTCTGAATTATTAATATTTCCCAGTTATATTTTTTCTTTTAGAGTTCAACAATCTAGAAGTGAGAAAAAAGTTGCAGTGAAACACATTTTCCATATTGTCAATATGGACTTATAGTTTGCGGGCAGCTGTACGTGGGATTTACATACATAGAAAATCCTAGTTTTTTACGTTTACTGGACATTTGTTGCTTGGAAGTTAATATGGATAATTCTATATCAAATAACCTGTTCTATAACGCACGTTGCTTTGCGAAAGAAGATGCACTTAGTGTTTCATGAGGTGGAAAAAAGAAAGATTTACAGGGAGCATATTAGTTTTTAGAATGTTATTGACTTTGTTTTAAATAATGATTTAAATTCTCAGGTTTGGGTATTCCCAAGGTGTTGATGGCCTTAGCCGGATTTTGTACAGCTTTTTGGAATTTTGGAGCCACTGATGAGGTTTGATTAGACAAAATGCGCGTCTGAAGTAAAATGATTCTTCAAACACTTTTATTCTTCATCTAACAATTTTGCCATGAGACAAAACTTTACACAAGCCAAGTTAAATTTAAAATGAAATTGGATTACATAAGCATTTTTTATTTTAGAATGGTAATTTTATCATATAAACTCTACAGCAGTTATTTAATTGAACACTGAATAAGTCACCATCTCAAAAAGGAAACTTATAAATTTGAGTCATGCACTGGAATTTGTCCCCATATAATTTGGAGCGAGTTACGACCAGAAAACAAACACAAAATTGTCGCGAACGAAATGAGCAAAGGACTCTAATGCAAAAATGTGTATTCTGACCGCCTACTAATGTTGAGACGTTGTTTGTTATTTTTAAGTGTCACTATGCCTGTGGGTATTCTACGTACACACCGACAATAATTCTTTAACCTTTAATCCATTGATAATTTTGCAACCATGAACCATTTCATTAGGCTAGACAAGAATCGTCAAGGAGCGACAAAAAACGTCAAGAAATGTCAAGAAACAGAGACAGTAAAATGTATCTAAAAGAATACAAAAAATCAAAAGGTGTAATTTGATTGCACTTTATATCAAGATATATGTTAAAATTCTAAACAATGAAAGAAGTATCGTATTTTTCATAATTGGAAAACATTTTTTTGTTTTTTCAAATGATTTTATGGAGAAAAAAAAACAACACAATTACACAAACCATATCATACTAAATTGCACTGTATTCCACTACACACACTACATTCTCTTTATAAAGAATGTCTCCAGTCAAATGTATCAGACCCTTTGTCCACTCTGTATAGATAAGAAGCTATTATTTTAGACATTTTAAAACACAGATTGTTCTCACTGGTTAACACGCACAAAGATGAAGAAGAACCTTTTTCCTTTCCTTCAACATAGTCGTCATGTTTAAAGGACAAGTATTTAAACAGACTGTTGGTTTTCCAATGGGTACTAATTGTGTTCCTCTTCGCGCCGACCTGTTTTTGCACTCTTTTGAGGCTGCTTTCCCAGAAAACTGCTAAAGATAAAAGAAAAGACACTGACCCAGACCTTTAGTTTTACATTCCGCTATATTGATGTTGATTTGTGCTAAATTTGGTGACTATTTGCATTTAATTTACCATAGCGAGTTTGCAATTAAAGACACCAACAATACACTCAAGTCGGCCTCTTACTTAGATCTACCTTTAGAATAGAATCGGGAAGACTACAAAATAGAATCAACGACAAACGTGATGACTTCAACTTTCCAATTGTCAACTTCCCTTTTATCGACAGCAACATTCCAGCAGCACAGCGCATAGTCACAACTTATACGTTAATCTAGATCCTGCAATCGGTATTCTAATTTTCTACACCAGATAGTTGAAATTATATCGAACTCACCTGTACTATGTTCATCAGCTTGTTTATTGAGTGGTTCTTGTTCTTTGCAGATAGTTGTTGGTTGTGTATTTTTGAAAACAACAGTCGAATCACTTGTAAGGCCTTTTACTTCAATAAATAAAATAATAGAATTTATAAGAACACATGTGGTATAAATGAATGTAAACAAAAATTCCTATCAGAAGGGTTTTTCTTATATTTAAATCCACGAGTATCTAAAATACTGCAATCAATCATTTTACTATTACGAAATCAAATAATAGATAATACAAAAACGTAAACTATAGCTATCAACCAATTACCAATTAGCATACAACAAACGTAGTAATCCGAAGAAAGCTAAAAACAAGAACTCGAACTCTCAATACTCGGAAGTGTAAACGACGTTCACATAGCAAGTATAATGCATGAATAGAAATGCATTTAAATCAACTAATTCTGAGCTAAATTATTGTTTATATAAATTGCATTTGATATTTTAATAACTCTGCAGACGCGCATAGCAAATTTGCCTATAATCTTCATCACTTTTCTTTTTGAACTATATATTACCGTATAACTGGTAATTTTGCGTTAATTTAATTTTTGCGTTATATCGCGGTTGACACTCGACCGCAAAATTTAAAATCGCATAAAAAAGTTTGAAGTATTCCTATCCGTAAATATTGGTAAAGTTTCACAAACTTGTGTCGATCGATATTTTGTTACCATTCGGGATATTCATTATATTAATTATATCGGTGGTAAATAAAAATCATCGAAGCGAAGTGAATAGTTTTCTCGTTTTCGGAGTTTTAATAAAATATTCACTATAAAAACACTAATAATTTTTTCCTTTCTTGTTATCGTCTATATAATAGATACAAAATAAAGGATGTTTTTACAAGAAACAAAAACACCAAATTTTTTTCATTTATTGATATTGTCTACCGGTATAAAACAAAGGATGTTTATACAAGAAACTGTTATTGATCCGTTATTTAACCGTTATTATTACCTGTAAATATCCATTTCCAATTAAAACCCCTACCTGTCATTTGTCCGCGTGTATTAACCAAGTTCTATCAGAACTTGGTTGTCAATGCAATCCCAATAAATAAAAAACTCACTTTATTTTACCTCTTTTGCGGATTTTTTTCTGCAATTTTTTCATTATTTTGGGTACAATTTAAGGTGAATTTATTCCACCACAAGTCATATATCAGGGAACAACAAAAGCATGTCATGCTCAATATAATTGTCCTTTAGCGTGGAACATAACTCATAGCCCAAATCACTGGACTAATCAGGATATACAACAGAAATAAAATCTCGACATTTTTTTTTGTTTTAAAGATGTAAAACCGCAAAAAGTAAAATCAGCAAAAATAAAATATCAGAATTTCAATCCCAATCCGCAAAAATTTCACACCGCAAAAATTACCGGTTATACGGTATCTATAAAGTATTTATTAAGGGTAGCATATCGTATCCGAAGTAAGAATCGAACCCGCAACCTCAGTGCTAACATGCTCGTTTTGTGCATTTTTATTTCAAAAATTGTTTGTAAAGGGATTATTTTCGCGCTAAAAGTACATGTAACTCTAAGTGCTTTCAAGTTACAAGCCAAAAACTGAATAACTGAAACGCGTCAACGCCGATAACTCGAAAAGCGTTCATAGAACAGTCTCGGATCTCCATGATATTAAATGATCTCTTGACTTAGGGGTCCCTTTGTTTATACATGTTTACTATGTTATTTCTAACCGTTTTCAATTTATAAGCAAAAATATTTGAAACATGTCAAGGAAAATAACTCGAAAAGGTTCATAGAACAGTCTCAGACCTAAATAATAAATGAAGGTCCTAATGAGAGGATCACTTTATGTACACATGTATCATGTTTACTGTATAACCTCTAACGTTTTCCAGTGTTAAGCCGAAAACTGACTAACTAAACGCTTTAAGGCAGATAACTTGAAAAGGGTTCATACAACACCTTCGGTTTTCTTTGTTTAATTTGTGTTAACGCCACTTTTAGCAGTTTTTAACTTATATCATGGCGTTTAGTTTTTATTTGGGGAGAACGCAATCCGTGTCAATCAATATTGGAGTCGAGTGCATCTTTCCCCCAGTGATACTCTTACCCGCAACCTCAGTGTTGACACCACGTGATGAAAAGTAGACGAACTACCTTAAGCACACAAAAGGTTCCGGATCCAATATACTAAATGAATATTTTTATGAGATGATTACTTTATATACACGTGTTTGCTATATTATTTCTTACCGTTTTCAAGTTATAAGCTAAACATGACTAATGAAAACATGTCAAGGTCTACAACTCAAAATCAGTTCATAGAAAAGTCTCGAACCCCATTATACTAAAGAAAGGTCTTAATGAAATGATCACTTTAACCTCCCAAGTTTACTAGATTAACTGGTTTAAAGATTTAAGCCAAAGGCCTACTGGAAGGACCTTACTAAATGAACATACGACAGGCAAGAAGGTCTTCCAATCAAATCGTATGGACCTTAATGAAACATACATTTGTTCTTTGATCTAATGTAAAGTTCTTTCCCATTATATTGTCTACAGAAAAAAATATATGAATGTGATGGAGTTTTTGTCTGTTGCTAATCACCAAATATTACTATCAATCATGAAAAATAGTTGGGTAAAGAAAATGGTCCAGAGTCAAGCAAAATATAATTATGAAGGATTTTATCGCGGTTGCTAGAAACAAAATACCACTTCCGGTTATATAATGAACTATTTTAATAAAGTATATCATCCTCATTTTTAAGTATATGGTTGCTAAGGGCTTTTATATGTAATGACCTTGACCTTTGGCCTTTGACTTTTTGAAACTCTTTCCATTCTGATTACCTTAAGTATTATCTCCAACCGCTTTCAAATTATAAGCCAAAAAACAGATTAAACTAAACACTTTAAGGCCGTGTGACCTTCATAGAACAGCTTCGGACTATATGTACAAAATGAACGTCTCGATGAGAGGATTTTTTTCTATTTATTGTCTGGTTTTTTTTTCTATCTTTCATGTCTTTTTAGAAATATTGCTAAAAAGACCTAAGATGCCCTTTGACCTTACCTTTTGACCTTGACCTCGATATTTACTACTTTGCTATGGTATAACCTTGATACATGGCCTTTGACGAGGGGCTAAAATTGAAGCTCTTTTTATTGATCACCTTAAACATTTATGTTTATAATTATATTATTTCTAACCGTTTGATGTTATAAGCCGACTTAATGTGCCATATTAAAGACTTGATAACAGGGGTATTTTCCCAATTTCCCATTGATTGTCTGCTTCCATCTTCTATTATTTTTGTTATATATTGCTTACATTACCAAAGGTAACCTTTGACCTTGACTTTTGACCTTTGATCTAGACATTTTCAAATGTTGTATATGTTACGAATAATTAATGGTGCTGGTCCAAAGCCTCTAAGATGCGCGGTTTTTTAAAAACAAAAATTACGATATGCTACACTTTTTGGGTCAAAAACGCATAAACAGAATGTCGACTGAAAATATTTCGTGTTAAATTATCACAGCGAGGTTAAGGCAATTTCTATAACTTATTTCGAAGATCTCATTGCAATCTACCAACGCTACTCGTTTCCATTGCAACAATGTTTTAATTTGTTTATTGTTTTAGGTTCAAAGAAAATGAAAGCATGTGTGAATATTTGCTTTATTATTAAAACTATTGATTTTGATTCTCTGATATCAGATTGAAAAAGCAAGGGAATTTTAGAGCTTTGATTTTTCAAGTCAGTAATGTCGGAAAATGTTGCCAAATTTTAATCCAACAAATGTTGTCTAAGAGGTAGAATCGACGTGTCAAGTAAATATCTTTAGAATAACTGTTTAAAAATATCAATGACAATGTTCATATCCAGCCATTTCAGCGCCACCCCCCCCCAAACCGCACATCCACAAACACAAAAATTCAAATTAGCAATGGTTAAAAGTATGTTAACGTAAACAGCGTCTTGAAATAGCCACAGTTCTCCTGGTCAAAACCCTTCACCATTGTTTGAATGTGTACCAAAATTTTTCCAACAACATAAAGACGCAGCAATTGTATCTGCAATCAGTCCGTAATGAAAGAACAACATAATAACGTGGATGGCTTCGCGATAACGCCATAGCGACATATTTATTATCCATACAGAACACCATCTCTCTCTCTCTATATCTATCTATCTATCTATCTATCTATCTATCTATCCATCTATCTATCTATCTATCTATCTATCTATCTATCTATCTATCTATCTATCTATCTATCTATCTATCTATCTATCTATCTATCTATCTATTTACTAGATTAACTGGTTTAAAGATTTAAGCCAAAGGCCTACTGGAAGGACCTTACTAAATGAACATACGACAGGCAAGAAGGTCTTCCAATCAAATCGTATGGACCTTAATGAAACATACATTTGTTCTTTGATCTAATGTAAAGTTCTTTCCCATTATATTGTCTACAGAAAAAAATATATGAATGTGATGGAGTTTTTGTCTGTTGCTAATCACCAAATATTACTATCAATCATGAAAAATAGTTGGGTAAAGAAAATGGTCCAGAGTCAAGCAAAATATAATTATGAAGGATTTTATCGCGGTTGCTAGAAACAAAATACCACTTCCGGTTATATAATGAACTATTTTAATAAAGTATATCATCCTCATTTTTAAGTATATGGTTGCTAAGGACTTTTATATGTAATGACCTTGACCTTTGGCCTTTGACTTTTTGAAACTCTTTCCATTCTGATTACCTTAAGTATTATCTCCAACCGCTTTCAAATTATAAGCCAAAAAACAGATTAAACTAAACACTTTAAGGCCGTGTGACCTTCATAGAACAGCTTCGGACTATATGTACAAAATGAACGTCTCGATGAGAGGATTTTTTTCTATTTATTGTCTGGTTTTTTTTCTATCTTTCATGTCTTTTTAGAAATATTGCTAAAAAGACCTAAGATGCCCTTTGACCTTAACTTTTGACCTTGACCTCGATATTTACTACTTTGCTATGGTATAACCTTGATACATGGCCTTTGACGAGGGGCTAAAATTGAAGCTCTTTTTATTGATCACCTTAAACATTTATGTTTATAATTATATTATTTCTAACCGTTTGATGTTATAAGCCGACTTAATGTGCCATATTAAAGACTTGATAACAGGGGTATTTTCCCAATTTCCCATTGATTGTCTGCTTCCATCTTCTATTATTTTTGTTATATATTGCTTACATTACCAAAGGTAACCTTTGACCTTGACTTTTGACCTTTGATCTAGACATTTTCAAATGTTGTATATGTTACGAATAATTAATGGTGCTGGTCCAAAGCCTCTAAGATGCGCGGTTTTTTAAAAACAAAAATTACGATATGCTACACTTTTTGGGTCAAAAACGCGTAAACAGAATGTCGACTGAAAATATTTCGTGTTAAATTATCACAGCGAGGTTAAGGCAATTTCTATAACTTATTTCGAAGATCTCATTGCAATCTACCAACGCTACTCGTTTCCATTGCAACAATGTTTTAATTTGTTTATTGTTTTAGGTTCAAAGAAAATGAAAGCATGTGTGAATATTTGCTTTATTATTAAAACTATTGATTTTGATTCTCTGATATCAGATTGAAAAAGCAAGGGAATTTTAGAGCTTTGATTTTTCAAGTCAGTAATGTCGGAAAATGTTGCCAAATTTTAATCCAACAAATGTTGTCTAAGAGGTAGAATCGACGTGTCAAGTAAATATCTTTAGAATAACTGTTTAAAAATATCAATGACAATGTTCATATCCAGCCATTTCAGCGCCACCCCCCCCAAACCGCACATCCACAAACACAAAAATTAAAATTAGCAATGGTTAAAAGTATGTTAACGTAAACAGCGTCTTGAAATAGCCACAGTTCTCCTGGTCAAAACCCTTCACCATTGTTTGAATGTGTACCAAAATTTTTCCAACAACATAAAGACGCAGCAATTGTATCTGCAATCAGTCCGTAATGAAAGAACAACATAATAACGTGGATGGCTTCGCGATAACGCCATAGCGACATATTTATTATCCATACAGAACACCATCTCTATCTATCTATCTATCTATCTATCTATCTATCTATCTATCTATCTATCTATCTATCTATCTATCTATCTATCTATCTATCTATCTATCTATCTATCTATCTATCTATCTATCTATCTATCTATCTATCACATATTTAGTGCAAACAATATGAATTTAGTTGTAATCTTAGCGAAATACATATACATAATGACAGTACCATACTAGTACATGTATATGTACATGCCTGCATACATGTACAATAAAAGATTGGAAAACTACATTTAGAGGAATGCCACTTATATACAAATTCCTTTTCATATATGTTCGAAATTACATTAGGTATGTTTTTGAATTATTAATATTTCCCAGTTATATTTTTCTTTTAGAGTTCAACAATGTAGAAATGAGAAAAAATTTGCAGTGAAACACATTTTCCATATTGTCATATTGCTTGGAAGGTAATATGGATAATTCTATATCAAATAACCTGTTCTATAACGCACTTTGCGAAAGAAGATACACTTAGTGTTTCATGAGGTGGGAAAAAGATTTACAGGGAGCATATTAGTTTTTAGAATGTTATTGACTTAGTTTTAAATAATGATATAAACTCTTAGGTTTGGGTATTCCCAAGGTGTAGATGCACGGTGTAGAATGGTAACGGACTTATCGCGTTTTTTTCTGCAGTACCGGACTATTCGGGTTAAGCAATGGACTGTTCGTGAAAGTTGATGTAAATAGAAACAGTAGGTCACTTATTTTGTCTTATTTCTTTGCGATTTTTTTTAAATATTAATAGAATGTTTATGTCACGGAACGATAGAACTATTTATCTGTCTGCACAAGTTAACACTTAAAGAATATGATTAGTATATAATTTGAAATCGTTTAAAAGGACTCGATACCCGGTGTAGTTTGTTTATGAATATGTGACATGAGGATATATAACGAGCTAATTGTCCTCATTTAGCATATTATTTTTTGTTATTTTCTCCCCTAATGCCATCAATGTTAATCACACAAAGGATAAATATATTTATATGTGTTCAAATCTGGAAGAAATTATCGATATTCATGGAAGGCCATTGCACCGGACTTTTGTCGTGTGTGGCACCGGACTTTCGGCGTCGGCTGCTGTGTTGAATGGATCTATGTTGAGAGCTAGTTTTTAGAAAGTGAAAAGAAATTGGCACAAAAGGGCTATACACTATGTTTAAATAAATATTTTGCCTCTGATTTTTACAAGTATTTCTTTAGACAGTATATTGCGAGTTTAAAATGTATAGGCACTCGGATTTATTTAAAATTTATTTGCAAATGCAAGAAATATAAAATTACGGATTTGACATGCAAATCATGCATGACAAAAATCGTTCAATATACTTATCATAGAAACAAATAAGAATTATTCTGACATACATGGGGAATGGGAGGGGGTCCCATCCCGCACTCCCGTAAAAATAAATACCAGATCCCGGTTTCCCGGTGAAATACGTACTGGATAAAAAGAAACGTAAAAATCCCGAATTCCCGAGGTTTTATTGGTTAAATCCCGAATTCCCGGTGAATAAATAAGCCTTTCCCGCTGTTCCGTAAAAAGTTATGCCGACCCTTATACATTGATCTATGCTTGCTGCATTTTTTCTTCAATAGGAAATGTCCCAGTTCAAGTTGCCCTGAACATGTTTGATGCACTAATAAGGCCATGGCAATTTTATCATACAATGTTGAGATTTGCATGATGGATCAATATATTTCATTCTTTAATGCTGGGACTAGTATAACTTGATTTATAGGTTCCTGTTTAATGCAAAGAAACGTAGTAGAAATAACAATGTTGTTATTGATCCATTTAAACTTCATAGATAAAACTCCTTTTGAAAAAATACATTTGTCATTCTGCAAGTACATACTAGGGTAAAGAAGACTGCTTCAAATCTAGCTTCCCGTTTAGAGCTTAGTAGGGTCCCTATAGAAAAATACCTAAAAACTCAATCTATATTATATTTTGCTAGGCTGAGTACATGTGAAATTAACCCTTTGATAAAAGAAAGTTTTGAACTAAATAATTTTTTAGATTTTGAGAATATATACTCTTGGGTAACTTATATAAAAGATGTAATTGACGACATAGATCTTAACTTTGATGGACTTAACTTGGACACAACTTATAAAAATGTTAAAGTAATAAAACCATATATTAAAGATGAGTTGTTAAAGTTTTATATGAACATGTATTCTGACAAAGTTTCAAATTTAAAAGATCAAAATAAAATCTTTCTATATAAATTTTTGAAAAACAACTTAGGAAAAGAATTTTATTCGTCCGATTCGAACTATGAAAATCGCAAATTCATCTCAAAATTTCGAATAGCCGAACACAGTCTTGAAATAGAACGTGGAAGATATAAAAAAAAAAGTCCCCGGTCAACAACGTCTTTGCTCCTTCTATAATCTAAATGAAGTGGACGATGAGGTTCACTTCTTTTTAAAATGTGATCACAATAAACTGTTTCGGTCTAATCTTTTATATGACTTCAATATCTCTAATGTTAATCCATATCTCGATTCTCTTAAAGCTATTTTAAACCCGGAAAATTTTCGACAAATTCAGAGTCTTTCATTAAACTGTCTCTGGAACTGAGGACAGGGGTCTCGTAGACTTGAATATTTTGTCGATTTTTTCTATTGCAATTTAGTTGTTTGTTACTTCTGTTACATGTCACTGATCAATGTAGTATTGATTTATATGACAATAACGATAATAATAATTATATAAGAAGTCATCTATTCAAAATGAATTTCAGGAATAGGCCCTACGTAATACATTTGTCTTAATCATTCAAAAATATTACCACGAGAAATTTATCATATTTTTTTTCATATTCTTTGGCTTATTTAACAATAAAAGTTTTTTCTTCTTGTTGCTCTGAAAAATATAATTGAGCACAATATGTCTGTGGCTAAGTACCGCTATTAGTCCGGTGCCCGAAATTTCCACAATATCCATCGCACACAAAAAGTCCGTTGCTTCACATTTTAATTTTAGTGACATATCAGTATTATTGTTCAATTTTAATTACTAGAGCTTTGTTGAATGTATTTTTAACTCATAACAGGACATCTCTGAACATAAAAAGTCATTGTTTATATCAATTTGACGATAAATGATAGAAATTCATGTTTGCTTGTTCATGTTGTTTCCCTATTTTTCGATTTGTTTTTAACTTTGTGAAATAACCACGAGGTACATCGACGTAACATTTTTGTAGGAGTTATCATAGATCAAATACGTATTCCGTAAGCATGGTTTTTAATCAAACTTACCCCTTCTTGTTATCATTTGAACTCATTTTTCTGAGTTACTTCATGTTTATTGACATGAACAGTCCGTTGCTTAACCCGAATAGTCCGGTACAGCAGAAAAAAACGCGATAAGTCCGTTACCATTCTACACCGTGAGATGGCTTTAGCCGGATTTTGTACATCTTTTTGGAATTTTGGAGCCACTGATGAGTCTTGATTGGACGAAATGCGCATCTGAAGTAAAAAAAATTGGTATCGGTGATATCATTTTATTTACAACCATTTAAGTGCATTTATTTTCTTTGTGAATTAAAAAAGTATATATAATGTATTTATTGTCAAAATGATTCTTCAAACACTTTTATTCTTCATCTAACAATATTGCCATGAGACAAAACTTTACACAAGCCAAGTTAAATTTAAAATGAAATTGGATTACATAAGCATTTTTTATTTTAGAATGGTAAATTTATCATATAAACTCTGTGGGTATTCTACGTACACACCGACAATATTTCTTTAACCTTTAATCCATTGATAATTTTGCAACCATGAACCATTTTATTAGGCTAGAACACCGTTTCGTCAACAACAAGAACACACAAAAATTGTCAAGGAGCGACACAAAACGTCAAGAAGTGTCAAAGAAATAGAGATGACCGTAAAATGTATCTAAAAGAATACAGAAAATCACCAAAGGTGTAATTTGATTGCACTTTATAGCAATATATATGTTAACATGGTAAACAATGAAAGAAGTATTGTATTTTTCATAATTGGAAAACCTTTTTTTGTTTTTTCAAATGATTTTACGGAGAAAAAAACAACACAATTACACAAACCATATCATACTAAATTGCACTGTATTCCACTCAACACACTACATTCCCTTTATAAAGAATGTCTCCAGTCAAATGTATCAGACCCTTTATCCACTCTGTATAGATCAGCAGCTATTATTTTAGACATTTTAAAACACCGATTGTTCAAACTGGTTAGCACGCACAAAGATGAAGAAGAACCTTTTTTCCTTTCCTTCAACATAGTCGTCATGTTTAAAGGACAAGTATTTAAACAGACTGTTGGTTTTCCAATTGGTACCAATTGTGTTCCCCTTCGCGCCGACCTGTTTTTGCACTCTTATGAGGCTGCTTTCCCAGAAAACTGCTAAAGATAAAAGAAAAGACATTGGACCAGACCTTTAGTTTTACATTCCGCTATATTGATGTTGATTTGTCCCCCAACACTGCTAAATTTGGTGAATATTTGCATTTAATTTACCACAGCGAGCTTCCAATTAAAGACACTAACAATACACTTAAATCGGCCTCTTACTTAGATCTACCTTTAGAATAGACTTAGGAAGACTACAAATTAGAATAAACGACAAACGTGATGACTTCAACTTTCCAATTGTCAACTTTCCTTTTATCGACAGCAACATTCCAGCTTTTTTCTAGACATGACAATACGTAACTCGCCGGTTGTCTAACTAGAGGCAGGCACTGCTTACTCATCCGGATCACTTGAATGCACCCATGGTTCTTATTGGATTTGGGTTAGTCTCTTTCTGTTTTTGTGTTTATGGACTTTGTGTCGCACTGTCTATATTCGGATTTTTTTTTCTTACACACTACATGAATCATTTCGAAATGTAGGTTCTTACTAAGGACATTAATAAAATACGCACTTTTGAATCTTACTTGCTAGAATCTTATTACAATCTTGTGTTGTAAATCTGACTATCTAGACTATAAATAAAATTTTGTGACAGTTACGTAAAGCATAGCTACGATAAAAGTTTGATAACAAAGTTAAGCTTAATTCTCACGGCGACGTGGAATATAAGTGCAATAAACTACTAGCTTGAATCTTGAATACATTTATATATAGCACAGGACCGCTGGGGTTTATTCCAATGGCATATTCTTGCGAAAAAATGCAAGCAGTTTTGCATAGTTGTGACACATGTGAAACTTGGTTTCCCTATAAATGTCAGTTTTTGTCTAAGGACCATTTCAGAATTTCGAAAGAAAGTGTCAACTTTGAATATTTTTGTTCTACAAGTAAAAAAGCGACATTTTTGCAGCGATTATAAGGTTACGTTAAACGCAATTTATTAATTGATTGGGGTCAAAAGGTTGAAAAGATAATTTTAAGGGACGAAAAAGTTAATTGTCAATATAAATGATATTCCATTCAATGCACAGAGTGCCTTGATTCAGTATATTGTAACCAAACAGATATTAGAAAATTTAAAACTCGACATTGACGATTACAAAAACACAATTCATGTTTAAGGAGACGGCGACTGTCTCTTTAATGTCTTCTTTTTAATGAGGCATTGGCAAATCGTTGATAAGATTTGACCACTATTAAAAAGGTAGATCATATACAAAACAAATGATGGATGCTGACTAGTATCACCGTCATATGATAACCTTAACAAAGCTTCATTTTGAATCAGAGGACGAAAGTTGCAATTTAGTAACACGAGTCTTGAATGACAACGTTTAGTTACAACATCAACATTGGTACAAAACTTGTCCATAATATAAAATATGAATTAAATGAGAAACAAATCAAAGCAACAAACACAATATTTCTGATAATATGCAAAATGTGATAAATATACTGTCAAACTGAAACCCATTTTTTTAAGAAATTGTATAATATGCTGGAAAGTCCCTTCATGTTGGTATTCATATACCTGCATTGGGATGGTGACTAGCATAGAAATTTTACTCAGTGTTAGAGCCGCAAAAATATCTGAACTTAGTTTAAGTAACACGATAATCGGATTAGATGAAGATAAACAAGCTTCACTGAATCCGATCTTACCTTATGCACTGGCATTTAAGTGCAAATATAAGCAGATATCTGAAAATAAAGTATGTGTGAATGAAAAGGCATCACTTTATGTTATTTCTTAATTTTTTTTGAAAATGGTCTGATCAAAGCCGACACTTCTGTATACTACATGCTCTAAATTGTCCAGTGTTATTTTAACAAATATATATAATTGGTCAGACATGGAAGAGGTCATTCAAACTGTACGAGAGTATGCCTATAAGGCTAGAAAGATTGATTATAGAATTCTTTTACAACAGAAAAAATACGCACTGTGAATCAGTCAATAAAATTGAATCAAAATTGGAAACATAAACAACTGCCGGAATTAATAAATAAAACCCATAAGGAAATACTGTTACAAACAATCAAATAGAAAACGTGTGATACATTTAATTGCAATGACGATTTTCAGTTATATATCATGAGGCCCATTTACATAGCAATAAAATAATATGGCAAAACAATCAGATAACTAAAAATCTGCATTAATGCATAAGTTTTTAAATTATGATTCCAAAATACAATGGCGCAAATTTAATACATACATGTAGTTTCAAACGATGGGACTATGACGTTCCCCCAAACCAGTAATTGGGAAAAGAAGCCGGGGGCAGAAACAACGAATAAAGAATAAAACTTTAAGCTGCAAAAAAGCCGGAATTGACTGAAGACTGTTTAATGCCTAAATCTTGTATATACATGTACTTATGGTAAGGTTTCTTGTGTCTGTAAATTGTTCGTTTCTTTGATGTTTTTTTTTAAATTTTGTTCCATTATAATCTTGATAAATAGTATATATTCTATGTATTTTATATATGCTGTGTTCTTATAAATGATTTTATTTTCTCTTTGGTCGTTCGTATAATTTTTTCAGTATAATTTCATTTCGGCTTTTTTCTCTTGTCTATATATGTATATTAATAATTTATGGTTTCTCTTGTCGCTAAATTGTTCGTTCCAATACTGTTTAAAATATTTTTTCATTAAAGTCTTGATATTGGCTAGTCTCTTGTCTTTAAATTGTTCGTTCTTATGATGTTTTTTTATTGTTTTTTCCATTATAATCTTGATAAAAACTATATTTTCTATGTTTTATATATGTAAATTGTTTGTTCCAATAATATTGTTTAAAATATTTTTTTTCATTATAGTCTTGATATGTTATGTTCTTGTCGGCTAGTCTATTGAATTTACGTAAAGGTTTATAATTTATTTAATCTGTTGCAATTGCGGACAAAATACGATATTTCCTTAATTCTTTATAATGTCTACATACATCTTTATAGTACACAAATACACTAGAAATATATTTTGATTGAAAATATTTGTTTTGTTCGTGTCGTGGTCTTGTTCTTGTGGAGGCAGAATACATTTTTTTAGTAAGACTCCTTTGCTGACTTCGTTCGCAACATATTTTGTTTTCTTGCCCAATTTTGCCCAAAATTATATTTATATCCCTGTGTGTAATGTTTGTTCATTTTGACTTCCAGTCGACACTTTTTAAAATGCTGATGCTTAGACTCTTATTAATATTTTCAAGACCAAAGGGATGTATACGGTGCAAATCATAATTCCCCCTTTTCACTTTTTCTTTTGTGTTCAGATTGGGATACATATTACTTAATTAATGGAATAAATCTTACTGCAAACATAAATTTGATGATCATTATAAACCCCTACCGACATCGCCAAAGAGGACTAAACTAATAGGTTTGCAGACAGTTTGTCAGGCCGTCAGTGTGTCATACACGTTTTCCGGACTTTATGTTTACACGTAAGCAGTTTTTGTGCTGATATTTGGCAAGCGAGTCAATAATCATGAAAATCAAGTTGTGACTATAGTTCCGGTTGGATGACCTTTGATAAGTTACAGCCCTTGGACTTGGAGCATTTTTCTAAAATATTAGTTTACAGACTTTTTATCTCAAGTAATAGTTAGTATCTGAGTCATACATCATAGGGTACAGATCAATTTTGACTGTCATTCCGACTTATGATTTATGGCCAAATTATGGCACTTGTAGATGATTTTATTGGTAGCGGTTGTTGATAAAAAACTGGCAACCACTACTGGAAACACATTTCAATTACACTACAAAAATTCAGAGACAGTATGTTGGTATAAGTTAAGTTTAAATATTATTTAAATAATAACATAACACGATGCAAGCAAATAAACAGACGATCAACATAAACAAAAAGGATTTAATACAAGCTTAAAGAGCCTAATTATATCAAGTCTACATCCCAGTTAGTGTACAATACTAATATTTTATCAGGATGTGTAACATTTGACAATTTGACTCATATTCTGACATAATAAAGTATGAAAACAAAAGTTATATGTGAAGTATTTAAAAATGTAAGAACAAAGCATAGTTCACAACCTTTTATACTTGTTAGTATGAAATTCTGTTATAAAAGCATCCACACTTCTACTACTGGCTAACAAAATGACTGTAAATACCAGTTGCAGTCGTTGTTCGTCTGTCACTGACTGAGATTGACTGCAAATGACTGCAAAAATGTCCGTAAAAGACTGCAAACGTTAGGTCAGACATTAATTTTCAGTGTGACAGTCATTGTTTTTTGTCCGTCACAGAAATTTTTTCGGTTGACGTTGTCAAAATTTGTCTGTTACAACGGCATATCCGTTGTATCAGTCAAAAAATGTCTGTCGCAGTCATTTTTTCCGTTGATTCAGTCGCAAATCGTCTGTTACAACGGCGTCAGACATTTTCTCCGTTGTATCAAACAAAATACGACTGCCATAACGCCTGGTAATTATTATTGTTAATTTATTAACTGCGGTCGAAAAATATTTTGTATTTCACTTGTTTTATGAAAATGTTCGGAATTAAAAAAATATCTCTATTTGAAAATTGTACGTTTGCACAATAACGATAACAAATGTTATTTAAATAGTAATGTTTAAGATAAACGTATGAAGATTGCTAAAAATGTTAGCATTTGTTCTGTCCTTATTTATTATTAAACTGAATTTATCAATGCTTTACTTACACATCTGGTGAAAATAGACTTTTAGAATTACTAGCCCATCTGTATAGTTTAATTAGAAAATGAAATAAATACTTCAAAATAATTTTTAAAATGCACGTTTTAAAAAGTTTACCATGTTGTTTATACAATTATTTCTACTTGTAGGGGAGACTCTCTCGTTGTAGTGTTGTCAGGTCATCATAAGGCCTGACGGCTGACCGTAGTGGGAATGTTTGAAGATTGCCATTCCCCTAGCAAGATAAAGCACCCTGTTTTAGATTTCGAAAAACAGGAGATCCTCCTGAAACCATCTGACTTTTGGCAGTGTTCATTAAGGTCAAAAACGAACACAGCGAGATGTCGGGCTCGAATTCACGAGCATCACGTGTACTATATAGCATGTCTATCTATTTCGGTAATAATTGGATATCATACAGTTTAGTTTGAATTCTAACACAGTATTATGTGATTTCATTACCACACTTGTACTATTGATTTTTTAAAAACAAACCTTTAATATATTTTAAAGGTGCAAATTTTCATAAAATATTGTAATACACGCTAAATATGTATTAAAGAAATTAAACGACCGTGTGCACAATAATACACTTTAGTTTTTATATTTCAGTTCTGAGTATCGCTTTCTAAAATCTGAATTATTGTAAAGTTTGTTAATTACAATAACCAAATACAATACAGGTCGTGTCTATGTCTTTGAAGTATATTGATTACTCGTGTACGAATGCGCAGGGACAATGTTCGTGGTGTACTCGAACCAGTAAAAACTTAAAAGAAGTCTGATTTTTTAAATTCCTTTATTAAACTATATAATGGTTTATTTCGTTTTATGATGTAAAAACCTTATACACTTCGAAAGAATAAAGGAAAAACCCTACCATGCACGCCAGAGAAACGATGTCTCAGTGTTACTCACTGGCTGAATATGTATTGGCCCTGGTTTTGATTCCAGGTTAGATGTATTGGTCCCGTAAGGTCCATCGCGAATACGACTGACCGATAATCGATTAAAAGCTAAAACAGACGCCAGTTCCTAACAATCTTTTTTAAATAAAGCAAAAGTCGTATGATAAGCCTGTATGAACTGTCCGTATGACTAGCCAATCTAACATATGCTGGAAGGAGTCATGAAATAGCTTACTGTATGAACCGTCCGTATGAATAGCCAATCTAACATATTAACATATGCTGGAAGAGAGTCACGAAATAGCTTACTGGTCCAGAAGATCGGAGATGAGATAGTATCGGGTAATACAACTTACCGTATGGCCCTGCGGTCATAACGGTAAAAAGTTATATGGCTTTTTATATAAGTTCATCCCTATATTAATAAATTAGAGCCGATTTTAAGTTTTATTTAATAATATATGTTCTACGATAGAAAAACGATTTACGTTTAATCATATACTAACAATGTACGAACGATGCACGAACGTCGTATGAATGATAAATGCCCGATTTACGAACGATAACATCGTTCAAATTAACGATTAAATCGAAGAAAGTCGCTCAGTACGATCAGAACGGAGATAATCTATTTAAATACATTTATTTTATGTGACAATGACATAAATGGTCGTATGAGGACATACATTAATGAAGTAGATATTAATATTTACTATAATACAATATTATAAAAATGAAAAATAAAGACGCTATCGATTAATTTGTCGGAACGTGCAAGAAGTTTGGTTACCAGGTGTTAATTGACACCCCGCAGGTGTAATCAACATAAACAATTAAGATTAATGCAGCGATAGTTAATTCTTGAATAAACACAATGTTTTAGCTGCTTAAGTTTTAATAAAGATTTCGATTAAAGACACATTCTAACGAACGACGCTGTCACAGTGAAGCAACGACGGACAATATTAAAAGACATCTTTGGACCAGATGATTTAATAGATTCAGATGAAACATGTGATGACATATCTAAGACAATGAACGACGTGTCAGAAAAATTCCTTAACTACTTCAATAAAAGACCTAAAGGGTTGTTTGCAAGAAAACGTGATGAACCCTATTTAACAGGACAAGCAACAACTACGAATCGATGGACTACTTTCTAAAACAGACAGTTGACTGGAAATCTAAAAAGCTACCCGAGTTTGTTCGGCTAGCCCTTGAATTGGTCAAAGCACAATACAAAGGCCTGCAAAGTGCCCTAGTCGGTACTGGTGATTACCGGTTGAGTGACAGTCACAAGGACTACTTAAAAACAAAATCAGAATACCAATATAATTGTGGCCTAATACACTTTCTGTACTTTTATTGTTTTGTAGTGCTCTCCCTTTGTTTTTTTGATCGCCATTTATTTTTACTGGTGTAGTGGTATATATTAATTATCATTATCCATCATCTATTGAAACCTAGCCTACAAATCATTTTAGAAATTATAAATATTACTGTAAAATCCATCTATATACTTAAAACCAACGATATTATAGAATCTAAGACAATGACATTCTTTAATTTAATTACTTAATCTGAACTTCCTCTGTTTATTTGTTTTAGAAACCATAAACTTTAACCGTGTGTTGCCTAAAATTTCCGTTTTCTTTTTACAGAGACACCGAAACTGCCAAACACAGTTATATTTGTATATATGCTTTACTTACAACTGCTCACTGGACATATATCGAATGATTTTTCTCTAATACATGTCATCTTTGTACAATAGTACGATTCAGTTTCATTCGATAAAGTGTGTCCGTTATTTGTTCTGTGGCACTTTGCCTTTCTATGGTATGACTTTAAAGTCTATGTAGACAATTAAAAATAAACACCTTTAAAATATAGTGTTTGTCTGTAGAACAAAAGCTGTTGAAGTTTACTTACAAGACAACCGTACAATCTATAACTGTTTTTGTACTTGGGTCCATTTAAAATACCGCAAACTACAAGTAAGTGCACAAATATGGTTTTTATTATTTTTTTTTATTTTGTAGTTTTACAGATATTTGCATTTTTATCGGCACGTGACGATTTTAGTATCGTTAATTACCGGCCACCTGTGTAATGTTTTCACTCAAACGAGGATCAAAAAACAACACAACTGCACTAACTAGAACGTTCCAATTTATTACATTATAAAATAAAACAATATTAAAACATGATCTGGATTCACGTTGAACATCGAATCATGCAGCCCAATGTTTAATATACATGAACTTTGATCAGTGAGACGTGATTACCTGTAACATAATTACATATTACCACCTATGTCCTTCTTCATATCGGAAGCGCCGAGTGGACATCAATAACTTTATTATGTTTACTGAATTATCTGATATTTTAAACAATAGAAAACAAACATGTTTTGATTTTTTTAAAATATTGTATTTAAAATAGCTAAACATATCTATACTAACAATAATTGTAAAATAATTTTCGACATAACTTAATAAATAAGAAATGTCATATTTTGTTTAACTTTTCTTGTAGAAAATATTATTATAAAAATATAGAAGATAATCAAATTTCCAAAAGATGTTTTTGTTGAACATTTACATGAAATGACATTTAGAAAATTAATCGTCCGGTGTAACATAATTACATATTACCACCTATGTCCTTCATAAAAGACTGCAAACGTTGTGTCAGACAATAATTTTTACTGTGACAGTCATTTTATGCCTGTCACAGACATATTTTGTCAGGCATATCCGTTGTATCAGTCAAAAAGTGTCTGTCGCAGTCAATTTTTTCGTTGACTCAGTCGAAAATCGTCTGTTACAACGGCGTTACCGTTGTATTAGTCAACAATAATAATAACCAGACGTTAACATATTTGTAACGTAAAGTGTGCGAGAAATCAATTTCCAAATAGAGATTTTTTTTGTTTAATTCATAAAAAAAATTAAAATATAAATCGGCCGCTGTTAATAAATTGACAATAAAAATTACCAGGCGTTGTGACAGACATTTGTTGACTAATACAACGGTAACGCCGTTGTAACAGACGATTTTCGACTGAGTCAACGAAAAAATTGACTGCGACAGACACTTTTTGACTGATACAACGGATATGCCGGACAAAATATGTCTGTGACAGGCATAAAATGACTGTCACAGTAAAAATTATTGTCTGAAACAGCGTTTGCAGTCTTTTATGGACATTTTTGCAGTCATTTGCATTCAATTTTAGTCAGTGACAGACAAAAAACGACTGCAACTGGTATTTACAGTCATTTTTTATCCATTAGTGTTTGAAGCAATTATAAAAGTTTTACATCAACAGCCATATAGTAGTTAATAGAACTAATTGTATTGTTCCAAATGTGTTTATAATCAAGGCAATAAAAAAATAAATGACCACTTGGCTTATTGTGGTCACATACACATTTAAGTGAGTCTGGTGTTCATTTAAAAAAGAACAGTGCACGCGTTATCTACTGTGGAATATGTGACCATGTGCCAGCATTATAATGTATTTGTAGAAAGGTGGTGCAGTGATATTTTCCTTTTGTAGTGATCTCACTTCGGACCCCAGAAACAAATCGCCGCTTGCAAATCTAACCTCAGACAGTTTCTTTAGTTTTTCTTTTATTTTTTAATTCATCTTGTAATACTGTCATTCGAAAAAAATGAATATCACACGGGATTTCTGACTGGAAAACAATTTTGTTAAAACATCATTACAGTTCCTCCGTAAATTAGATATTTGTCGATATGCATACAGGAAAAAGGAAGACAAATCTGTACTATGTGTCTGCTTTTGTGGAGTAGTCTAATTTTCGAACATGTGGACATGTAGTTTGCCCTAATTAACATAGACCTATAATATTACTTGCAAATATTGTTTGGGTTCGAACGCCACTGATGAGTATTTATAAGGCGCAAAGCGCATCTGGCGTAGTAAATTATATTAAGGAAATAACAAAGAAAACCGCCGAATGTAAGTAAAAGGAAACACTTAGTAATTTTGATGACATTAAATGAAATATGTTTTGATAAAAATTTCATAATTAATCGCACAAATAAATATGCATCCACATCAAGATGTTGGTGTAAACATTTCTTATGATGTGCAAGCTATTTTTTAACGTATAACCATGGTCAAGCAATCAAAGGGGATAAATAACAGTTATCTCATTAATTGTAGCTAATGTGAAAGTATCGAATCCAAAACACATTCAACCGAGTTATTATTATTCTTTCTTTTTTTACATGCATGAAATTTTTACAGTACTATGATGGAAATCGAGTGGGATAAGTTAACCTGGTCTAAGACAAAATAATGCATTATTAGCAAAATATATGCATCTATATTATTCGTATACTGTACATCTTTCATATAGTTTAGAAGCCTAGATGACTGAATCAAACCTATGTGGTAAGAGTTGCACCTAATGATAATTTTGCAAACAAAGTTAATTTACTTAAAATTGAATAACATCTTCACTCTATAAAGCTTGTATAGTTATAATCAATTAAATTAAATACTATTTTACCTTCAATTTGAACCGTCCTCTTGCCGTAGTATAGCAGAACATATGGCACTTAAAGGAAAGCATATTATGAGACATTGTCGTTGTATCCAAATTATCTTATCAACACATCTAAATCTAAAATCACATAGTTTTAAACAAGAATCTCAATAATTAGACAGTTTGGTACCTGTTTTTAGCCGTTTAGGATATCGTTGTTTTAACCCGTGGATGAAATAAGAATTTCATGCTCTTTTTCCCGTAAAAATGTATACTGCGGTTAGCTGTCGATTCGGAAATAAAAATCATAAAATACTTCGTAATTTACTTCGTTGTATTTGTTTGCTCTGACTCTTTAAATATAAAGATGAAAACATATTTGAGCTTCCGCGACAAAATTTATGCCACAATATGAAAGCAGTACACATCAAAATAAACAAGTTTACACCGAATTATATACTGGAGATTATTGTCATGCTAGATAACACTTAAAAAAGAAGTGCACTGGGTTTTTCTCAGCGAATTAATGAGAATTAGAACACCGGAAGGAGGTAAGACTGAAAAATCTCAGAGATTTTATTGGATCTCCAACTGGGCAGATCCTCGTCGGAGAGCAGAAATCTTTTCACTTTTCTAAACTTTATCGGTCTTGCCCTCCTTTCTATTGTAATTTACAATAAAAATGACTATAACACAAGCGGAAAAGTAAATATATAACATATACTACGACTTTTTAATTATTACGTTGCCGTCTATTTTATTACGTTCAAATAGTGTAGACTTACTTGATGTCGTTCTTCATTACATTTGAATTTGATTGCGAAGAATCTTATGTACATTAATGTTTAAACATTACATTTGTATTTCGAAAATAGGGTGTTTACATGCTTACCTGATAAAACAATGATAATAACAATGCCTAATAGTGAGAAGAATGCTACGATATTTAGGTTGACTGAAACAAAGAAAAGTTTAAATTAGTTTCATGTTGTATTCTATTGCAAACCAACTCTGAGTATTGAATGATATAATTAAAGATAAGATTTTTCAAATTTTTTTGAGACTTTTAGTTGTAACGATAAAATGGGATAGTCGATTATTTAGGGAAAAAAATAATTTGAGACTGGACGTCGCTGCAGTCACTCTCCCAGATATAACCTCTGCTACAGGTTATTCCCCATTTACTGTGGGACTACATTTGTCGTCTGCTTGTAACGTTTGCAAACAAATAATGATGTTTGTAAAATGATCTTTTACATTTTTATATAGTCTATTTATACACTTTTGATATAGTTTTACGTTGCAGCTAATGCGTTTGTACGTGAATATTTCCGCAATGAAAGATATATATCAAAATGTCAACAAATTGTGATTGTGGTTGACGTGGGGTACCCAGGATTCTTTGCGTGGAGATTGTGCTGCAGTGTGCATTTATCTAACCCTAGATGTCTTTTTGCATAACAACACAACAAATAACGTCAAAATATTTTCAACTAATGTTGAGGAATAAGCCTTTAATATAAAACTTTACACATTAAAACGCATTTTAAAAAAGTTACAATAGAAGTTTTGCGAAATTATTAGGGAAAAACTAAAATATTAATAAAGAGTCAATATTTGTATATTATTGTAAACATTTTCGGAGATTGAATATACCTTTTGTATGATCTTCTGTATAACTGACAATCATTTCATCTCGATTTGGTTCAAGGCTAAAGTAAGAGACAACAAAAATAGTAAATTAATAAAGGAAGCAGAATTAATACATACAAATGTAGTCAAAAATAGATAAGTCTTAAACATTATAATACTATTGGTTTTCTTACATCTTCTCAAAAGTCGTTTGAATTTAATTGATTTAACTGGTAAGTAGTGAAATAAGCGTGTTTTTATTATACAATTTATTTTTTCCAAACTTAAATGATATTTACCCACATGTTACATTATTTTGTATTTTCTTTATATTTAAAAAGATACCAAATGTTAGCCTCAATATAACGTATATGAATTGGTAATACAAATAAATTCCATTGATACGAATTCTACGAAGTCACCAGTTTATTTTGCATTTCGGGAGTAGTCAAATACCATGAAAATTCATTAAACTTGCATAATCCTAATACACAAGGTTTAAATATTTCGCCATGTCGAACGATGATTTATTATTGTGACTTGAGAGTGAATGTGCAGGATACTTTGATATTAATGCAAATAACTTTAGCTTGAAATGCATAAACTATATCTGAATAATGCAATATACACAGGGTTAAGTTTCGTTGACATAAAGAATGTATATGCCGTTTATAAATCTTAGTTAAAGTCCTCGGTTGGCAAAGAATGATGTGTTATATTTGTCTGGTATTAAACAGGGTTTACTCCACGTGCTGGACAGAAATAGCTTCCCAGCGTGTCTCAGAGGGTGGTTATACAAGACCTCTGGTTTAGGGGTTATGAGGTCATAATAACGGAATGCCTGGTTGATGACCGTTTCTGGTAACGTTTTGTGGAAAGTTCCACAATTATATTGGATAAAAACCCCTTTTGTATATTTTGAAAAAAGTAAGTTAATTGCAGCCACTACAAACAATAAATTATTCGCCACTACCAATTACTCCAGATTTGTCCTACGGCAGTCAAAACTGTGTCGTTAAGCAAACATTCATGCAGTCGTTATTTCATAAATAGCATCCTCCAAAGTCGGGGTTTCTGTGTCCACATGTGTCCGTGAAACCCTGACAAACTCAGCTAGGAAATTCCCGGCTAGATGTCACTATTTTGATTGGCTACATCATACCAGAATGTAGCCAATCACAAGCTTGCTTTCATTCACGACTTGGTTAGGGGATATACCGATGTCGATTGTAAATAAACCAAACGTATGTGTTAAATAGACCATGGGAAAGTCAGTGTATTTTGTACAGTAGTGTTAATAGTTTGTTTTTTCCGCGATATTTATTAGTTGCATTACGTTTTCTTAACACTCAAGAATAATTAAGAATGACTCCTGCCAAACACTTGCTTCTTTCAATCAATTTCATTAGTTGATATTTTAAAGAATTGACGTCATACGAACACCTTCTAGCCTGGAAATGTTCTAGCTATGTTTGTCAGGGTTTCGTGGACACATGTGGACACAGAAACATTGACTTGTGAGGATGCATAAATAGCAATTTTAGGAAACGCATCTGTCACCTGCTATATTTTGACGCAAGATCAATGCCTGCTTGATTGTCCGACATTTACGTTATACGTACCTTGTAAATATTGTCGCCATACAATTGAATGACTGGGATTTGATAAATGGACTTTCTACACAGGTATAATCTGAAAAATTATTAAGTAGAGGACAGTATACATGTATTCAAATAGTTAATTTACTTCTATGTTTTTAGTGTACTTAAATATTTTCATATATCAGCAAGCAAACTGAATAGCCTTACAGTGCGTAGGTAACATCTTGTCGACAACATCACTCAACTCGGATTTTGAAATACTTTTATAATGCTTACCTGGTGATAAACTCTGTTTATTATTACAGATTTTTTTATAACACGAACAATCTTCTAACGTTGGAATGCAGAAACATTTATTTATAGGTGTAGTCACAAAAGCATAATCTTTTGTAAAGTCACAAATACAGGTTCTGTCCTTGATATTTGATCCGTTGTCATATATACGAAGCCCAGCAGAACTACAGATCGACTTTTTGAATGCACAGTTACTATTGCCAATTGTCGAGAAAATAAATGGTTGGTAGTATTCAGGCGCACAGTTGTCCTTGTTTAAATTATTCTTGTTAATTGTAAACTTGGTTCCTATTAAAGAGAAATAACACGACAGCTTATTCGTACAACAATTAAACTATAGTAGTAGTTTAAATTAATGCTTTTTGTTAAATTCTGCGATTTTGCAAAGTTGCAAAAAGTATTTACAACTTGTGGACAAACTAATGAAGTATTTATTTTGCTTTCTAGAAAAATGACGTATAATGTAGCAATGATCTTTTATAGCAAGTATGACGTTAGCATTACGATCTTTGAGGGTAAATTGAAGTGAATAATGAAACACTCAGGCATATCTGGACTATGCATTTTGCAGATGTTATGATCGAACTCAACTTTAAATTTTGATCGGTTATCAAACTAGACCCATCGGTCACGGAAACTCCTAATTTCCTAATTTTGATTTAGGAAAGTTTTAATCTTAGCAGTAAAACGTTGAACTGCGGTGTCTTAACAAAGATAACATTAAAATTGTTACTAATAAAAACACCTATTGAATATGTAATGATCTCAGTCTCAGATCAGTGCATGACGGCTTCTGATGTTACAATCACGATGAGAATATTCAGTAAAATGCAGGTATACGTGTTTCCGTTTGCTATAATTAAATATTATTTGTCACAGTCTTCTGTATTACAAAGCAATAGGTACAAATCATTGTATACCGTATAAAACCGTATAAATAAAAAAAGTGGCTTGTTTATAGTAACGTTTAAAATTTGTATTTATATTTGTCTTTCAGTTACATCGTGGCGTTTAGATTTTTTATTGTGAATGACTGGGTGCCCGATAAAAGCCCTTGACCTTTGGTCGGAAATCAGAAAGCCTTGTCAATTGCACACCCTGCCACCCTCGCAATGTTGACAGACACGTGATCAATAATTGGAGACTAACAACCTTAACCGCTCTGCCACCGGGACAGCTTATCTAACATGAATGTGGTAAAGACGTAATAAAAGTGTTTTAAATATAAAACACATGCTTTGGAACTGGGCATCACTCAGAACAGATTCGAGGATCTTTACACAGTAGCAAATTTAACACTATGCCGGGCAGCGGAAAGTAGATGTACTCACTATTTTGTTTCACTTACACATCCAAGGATGTTTTAAAACATCCAGTCTTCTGGTAGATAATATTATTGTTTACGAACAAGAACTGAAGTCATAATCCAACTGATCTTTTCTGAGAATGAAACTAACCTACTGTGGCTTGATCTGGTCCAGTACAGTCTTCAATGTAGTAATCAGTTTCCTTTAGGAGACAAACGTACGTGTCAATACTTGTGCACCTGAATTTAGCTCTCATCAACCAATGTCCAGCTGTTGGGCATTCAATTTCATATGCATACATAACATCAAAAATCTGCAATTTTTTTAACAGTTTAGCATTGGATAAATAAAATTGTTATTGTCATTTAATACAATAGCTATGTGAAAAAAAAATATTCATTCACATTTCCTGTGAAATGTTTCGTAATAAAATGCCTGCTTGTGTGAATATAGTTTACGCACTTTTAGCGATATTTTAGAAACCATTTTTATTGCAGAATACCACAGTATGAAACCGTTAAGAGGTACAGTAACTGACAGGATGTTCCTTTAAGGATCTATGCTACATCCACATTATTGCATCTATATTTAGATTTGATGTAACACTTTCAAGATGCCTAATATTTGAAGGTCTACCCTTAAATGGCAAAATAAACTGCAATTATATTGCTACTTGTTAAGCATAAAAAAAACCAAGCAAGTGTACAACTGTATTTGAAATTTGTGTGATATATAACGACTGTTGGTTTTAACTACGTTTAAAGCACTTATTCGTAAAAAGACCCATGCAAGAGCCAGCAACGATCGTATTTGCTGAAACTGACCGAAACATCGACCTAAATGTCCGACTACAATAGGGTCAAATAGGACATCCAAAGTATCACATTTTACTTGGTCAATATACGAGACGAACATGTCTTTTTGATCGGTGATTTAGTTAAAGGTAAAACATGAAATACCAAGAGTATGTATATTAGGTTATCAATAATGTTTACAGACAACTGCAATGAACTGAGTTATTGCGTGGGCTACGTCCTAGTTATTTTTATCACCAATTTATATAAATCGGGAATTTGGTGACGAGGTTTGTGTTTCGTTATTTATTTGATTCAAAGCACAAAATGTGGTGTAAAAGCAAAGCGGGTGTTCAGCTGTTTCATCCACCAATCCATTTTTTAAGTCCTTTACTATGCCAAAAGTATGTAATTCAGATTTGTAATAAAGTAATGAAAACAACTGAACAATATTTTCACAAAATTCATGATATTCAATCCATATTAATATATTGAAACCCATTAGGTAACTAAGACATTTTGAAATCTTACGATATTAATTTAGTAATCTCGACACGATAATTGGGCTCGTTAAGGACGGGTTAATTTGAGGTCCTAAAAAGAAGATCATAAATGGCAAAAATTTCAGTTTCACATTCCAAAAGTTATGTTAATAAGTTTCTGAAGAGATTTTACATTGAAAATATAATTATATTTATTTAAGATATTGCATTACACTTATAACAATACTGAAATGAAAAGATCAATTTCTTTGTTTTGATTACATCAAACAATGTAAGAAATCATACTGAGGAGACTGACAAAAAACCCTTTAAGCTAGTGATTTTATTCCTCTAAATTTTTTTTAAAGAATGAAGCCATATACAGTGAAACTTCTCTAAACCTGCCGCCACTGGGACAGAGAAAAATGGCCGGTTTACAGAGGTGGCCGGTTTAATGAAGTTTAGTGAAACCGTGATTTTCAGTTACCGCCCTATTGGGTACATAGTTGGGGTCCTTAATCAATTTCACTTTTTTGTTAAGTTATCATAGCATGTTTCATTTGAGAGAAGTTAAAAAATTCAATTGCAATGCTTCTGAGAAATGTTCACTTCTAACAAAAAACGATAGATCACTCGAGTTTGGTGATTCCGCTTGTACAGTAAACCAGCCCACTTTCAATAACGTTATTCTCCGTATCTTCCAACTGAACATTACGCGTGGTCTTCAGTTTGTTAAAAGACTGAACATCTGCGAATTTCATTGCAAATTTTAGCTAAATATAAAATTATGATCATACAACTAGTATAATTGAAGAAAAATTACGTCCTGTTGTAAGAAATATTCCAAACAAAAGCAACCATATGATTCAACTTTTACAATCATCTCATTAATATTTATGAGCTGATTTACCGGATGTAAACATACGTAAGCCACATGCTTTGTTTATTTGCGTGGTGTTTAGCGTTGTTTTTCGTTAAAATTAGTTCAAAGGCATACAGTTCAAATTATATCTATTTTAAAGATTTATTAATAAATATCGAAGACATAATTTTGATTTTACCGCAAATCGCAAAATTTCTGCTTAATATGTGGACAAATTTACCGGACGGCATCGTATATTCAATGATATTTAATTGATGTTGATCTTTTTTTTAATTTTCAAACCATAATTTATTAGCTTGGACAAAGATCACACTAAAATGTCATAAATTACTCTTAAATGGTCATCAAAATAATGTACGGATAATGCTTTGTTTGTGTACACAACACTTAACACTAATTAAGGCCTTCAAAGGTGAACTATTATGTAATGATTTCCTTGTTTCTTTAGTGATTTATGACAGGTAATTTTTATAACCGGCCGGTAAAGTGGGGTGAAATTTACCTGGATAATTAACCCAAAACTTTAAAAAGGTGGCCGGTGTCCGGTTTGTGGAGGTGGCCGGTTTTGTGAAGATAATTTACATTAACTTTAATGGGAAATGGCCGAGACTTTTTAAAAAGGACGATTTGAAGGGGAAACCGGTTTTCCGAGGGTCCAGTTTAGAGAAGTTTCACTGTATCAGTTTAAGAGGGTGCTATAAAACGTATTGTGAAAAACATTCAAAGTTCCAACAATAAATAAGCACAAACGTGACTTGTTAGATGAAAAGAGAAAACCTGCAAAAATTGCTAGAGCGTTCAATGCTTAATGGCTACAATTGTTCTCGTGGCTGACCTTTGAGAGCATACGTAATTTCTATGTTCAGTACCATTTGCCTGGGTCTAGCAACTTACAATACCCAATGAACAAGCCCAAGCCAGTTATAATAACCCGGTGCAAGCATTAAATTTGTGCCAAAAATAACAAACCTAAGACAATGGTTGAAAGATTTACGAAAAAACAGATGATGCCATGACCACATTGTTGAGAAATGCGTATCATATGATGCTCCAATCACATTCATTATGTCTCAAGACGATGCAGCTGGGTTTTAATTCATCAAGATTATTTCATACCAGTCAGAGCAAACACATTGCATAATATAAAATGTATCCGTCAGCATTATAATAGAATAGTCCACAGATCTTTCCATACAAAAGCCCCTCATTGTGTACATTACATAAAAGATCATTACTTCAGACTGCATATGCAAAGCTGACTATATTGATCGGTAAATACAGTGGTGTGTCACAGCTCCTGAAAAAGTCCAGTACGTTCCTGACAGACATGCACTGAGTTGCCAATCGCCTTGCATTACCATGCGCAAAACTTGCCAAAGAAATGACTGAAATAAAGTGTAAAGAGAGCGTCATTAAAACAGTTTACACGTACTCAAAAAGTAATCACACAACTTATCAAAGCTTCGTGTATGGGAGACTGTAGTTGACGATCCCCAACTCAATCCACTAGACGTCCGCAAAGTCAGATAGTTTTCTATAGAAAATGCTTTATAATCTTCAAAATGGTATTGTTGCATCCACACGTCTTCACAACTGATGACCTACACATTATTGAACTTCATTTTTCACGAGACATTAAACTACATTAAATTATATCAACATTCTAAGTAAGATTCTGCGGCAGATATACTTATTGTACAGCACAGACAGTTGCATGTTGAGATCATTATTTCATTATTAGCTGCAGAGGAAATCACAGACATGACTAATTACGATACCGTTGCATTTGCAGACGCACACCAGCTAAACCCTTTTAGATCCCGACACTACACTGCAGGAATGGACTTCTTTGAACTACATTATCTTCAATAACTACTGATGTCTAAAGGATGTAGACATGTTAGTAAATGTACGTGCCATGAAAGACCAGTTTACCAACATCATTCATCTGATGGAGATCGCCATTGTTTTGCCGGTTTCCAAGAAGAATGCGTTCACCAAAGTAATGAAAATTAAACAGACAGTTGTATTCTGGTCAATAAAGTTTTAACATTCGCAACACTTGAATTTTATTTATTGGAAGAATTATTCTGGCACCCATTCAAGTCGGGTGAGGCTGAGTTATCAATACACATTCTGTTGTGTATCGTACATGTCTAAATTCATTCACTATTCAAGCAAAAGCACGTGGTTAGTAACAGCAACATTTCATATTCATATTAGGCAACATATCTGTATTACATAATATCCATCTAAAGTCAATTTTGTAAGCAATTTTGAACACTCAGTTTATCAGATTTCTAGAATGTCAGTCAAACAATGACCGAAATAGGCCTACATTCATTCCGAATCACCCAATGCAAGTATCTGCAATGATACAAGATAAAAAAATAACTCGCTAACTGGAAACCCTTCCCCCACCCCCTTTTCATATTGTGCCGACGATCTTGCAAAATAAGTGGATTTGTACTTGAAAGTAAATGCGTTTAATTGTTTAAACCACATTTAACATTTTGTGTCGATTTTATTTATTTGTCTTTTACATACTAGAAGCTTTATTAATCTATTCTAATAACACAATTTAAGTACGTGTTTCTACACACCCTGAAACGTAAAACGTTCCCGTACGAACGTTTAACGGTCGAACCAAAAACGCTATACGAACGGACGAAGCACGAACTAACGCTCTTATCGTTCAGACGAACCATTTACAAATTAACAAATCAGAGATAAGCTATACACTTCAATCGAATGGACAAGCCTTTTTCGTGCTTTAAGAATCAAGTTTGTTTATAGTAAACAAATAAAAATTGACAAAGGAATAAATAATAAAATAATATTACTTTATTTTCATTAAATCATCATTTAAATGATGTGTGACACCTCAAACAGATAATTCACACACACTCACAAAATGTGACAACATTACATGCATACTTTAAATATTCAAGGTCGGGATTTGGGCTAAACATGGAAATGTTTTAATAAAAGACCTATAAATATATTTTATCACAGTGTGAAAAAAACGAGCTTCATCGTCCATTTTATTTTGATTACAATAATTATTACACATTCCCGATGAAGCTTTTTATAATTACTTTGTATTGCATATAATGAATTGTCCTAATCAAAACTGTATATTTATTATGTCTTAAAATATTTGTTAAACCGCATAGTTTCAAAATGTTAGGGGTAATTTATTATAAAAATACCCTATTGGTCAATGTTCGTTAAGGTGTTGTTCAAATAATACATTTAAAATCACATTATGTAATATCACTCCCGAGACCTTTGCAATAATATTACAAACGATATTTAACATAAAAAAACTACTGAGCCCTTTTATATACAATTAAAAACTATACAACACATATAAAACCACTCCTGATACATACATAAAAGGAATGCAATCAAAAACCATAATACAAATATAAAATCAATCCTGAGACCTTAGCTATGTAGTTAAAAACCATATTACACATACAATTTCACTACTGAATCCTTACCAATACAATTAAAACAATATTTCACATATAAAATCACTCCTGAGACCCCAGCAATACAATTAAAAACCATATTACACATATAATATCACTTCTGAGACCTTAGCAATACAATTTAAAACCATATTTCACATTCAAAACCACTCCTGAGACCCTAGCAATACAATTTAAAACCATATTACACATTTAAAATCACTCCAGAAACCTTTGCAATACAATTATAAATCATATTTTACATACAAAATCACTCCTGTGACCTTAGCAATACAATTAAAAACCATATTACAAATATAAAATCACCCCTGAGACCTTTGTGATAAATTGAAAAACCATATTTTACATATAAAATCACCCCTGAGACTCCAGCAATACAATTAAAAACCATATTACACATATAATATCACATCTGAGACCTTAGCAATACAATTTAAAACCATATTTCACATTCAAAATTACTCCTGAGACACCAGCAGTACAATTAAAAACCATATTACAAATATAAAATCACCCCTGAAACCTTTGCGATCAATTGAAAAACCATGTTTTACATATAAAATCACCCCTGAGACTCCAGCAATACAATTAAAAACCATATTACACATATAATATCACTTCTGAGACCTTAGCAATACAATTAAAAACCATATTTCACATTCAAAATCACTCCTGAGACCCTAACAATACAATTTAAAACCATATTACCGATTTAAAATCACTCCAGAGACCTTTGCAATACAATTATAGACCATATTACAAATATTAGATCATCCCTGAGACCTTTGCGATAAATTTAAAACCCATATTTTACATATACAATCACTCCTGAGACCCTAGCAATACAATTATAAACCATATTTCACATACACAAACACTTCAGAGACCCTAGCAATATAATTAGAAACCATATTACACATAAAAATCATTTCTTTTTGGTTTTAACTTATTAACCGTTACAGATGATGAAAGAAACATAGTGTTAATCTGAAAAACAAGGAAACCATAATTTGATGTCAAGCATAGTTTTAGTTTTCTTTACCTTAAAATGTTTACATCTAAATACGCACAATGTAAATGTAAACCTTTCTTGACTTATCTATGACTATTTATCAGACATAACACTAACAAAATGCAGGGAAAGACCTCACTTTTTAATAAATGATATTTTTCTGTTTACTGCCTGTAACACATTTTTAAAAAGTCAAAGTTATGAATGATATGCCGAGCAGTCGAATAAAAAGTAAGCATAATCTGCAACCATCGCGACTAGTCAATAAAAAATGTTAACTGTTACAGGTAACGTTATTGTCAACCGCTGTTTTGTTTGTTTGATGGTGTTTAACGCTTTTTTCAGCAATTTTGCAGCTATTACAAGGCGTCCAGTTTTTATTGGGGGAGGAAGCCGGAGTACCCGGAGAAAATCCCCGACCTGCGGTCGGGAAACTGTCAATCCTTGTCAATTAGGATTGGAGTCGAGTACGGGGTCGCCCCGATATTCCGACACCCCAGTAGTCCGAAACCCCGTTGGTCCGACACCCCATTAGTCCGACACCCCATTGGTCCGACGCCCCAATAGTCCGACACCCCACTGTCAAGTTCGACAAGTTCCATTTTAAAAATAAAATGTGTATGAATTTTTTCTCATATTTTCCTATATTAAAATATGTCCTGTGATGGTGGTGATTTTTTAATTTCTTATTGGAATACAAATATAAACGTTGTAAAGGAACTTAAATAAATATTGCCGACAAGTGTTGTTTCTATTGGTTCGCCAGTTTCAGAAAAGAAGCCTTTAAAAATTGCCATAGGTGTCTATGTTTAAAAAAGCCTAGTCCGAGGATCCTCTCTAGACCACCCAACGCATTTTGATAGATTGCGATGGGAGCGCTGGACCCCGCTCCTATAAAATTCTAAAAATGACGGCAGAGGATTATCGGACCAAATAAAGCCCTGCGTGGACAGCCATTTTAGATTTTGTATTAAAAAAACCATAAACTGTAGAAGACTATATATCAAATAAATAATTAAATACAATTGACCTTTTCGAAATCATATAGTCACGTAGTCCGGGAGGGGTAAGATCGATAGATAGATTTTTTCAGCCTTGAAGTTTAAGAAGTATTTAACATTCTTCACATAGAATCCTTCATTAAACATAGACCCATGAGCATTGTGGAATCGTGACCAAGTTTGGTTTCAGTTAGCCCAGTGGTACACCACTATGTACAAAATTATGCGACAGCGACAATGGTACCGTTACGGCCGCAAACTAATGGCAGTAGGTAATCTGACCTACACATCGTCAAAAATCGTTTAAATTCATTAACCTATTCACTGTTACAATTGCTTTAATGACACATTAATCCGTTTTGCTAAAGAGCATGGGACAAATTGTGTTCATTTTATCGTATGGAAACGTAATTTACATCATATTCAAATATATGACGTCCTGATAACGCCAAACGATATATTCTTAGTTATATACGTTTGCATCCATAGATATGGAAATTTTAACACCTGTAGTGACCCAAGTACGTCCTCAGGCGAAAATGAAGGGAGTACAGGGATACTGAAGGTGTTAAAATCTCCATATCAATTAAAATGATGGATTTTTATGTACATTGTCAGCGCAATGGCGGACGTTAACGTAACGTTTTCTTCATTATCGAAGAAACTGTATGTGATGGAAATTTGGTCAAAATAACGTTTTTTTTACAATGTGTAGGGTACTAAATTTGATAGAACCCTACACTTTTCGAAATAAAACCAGTTTTCGTGTTGGATTCAAACAGATGTTGAAAAATTAAGTTTTGGCGCTGAATGTCTTACAGATTCATCATGACATGTAACTGACAAATCAAATTCCAGGATTAGTACTGATACGGGGATAATACCCGATATATCCCCACTTCGCACACGCTCAAAGAGATGTCACAATATTAACGGCTGAATTATATAGTTCTGATTAAAATAATGGCCAATTAATAAGACTATCGAAGGCACTTATGGTAAAATAATTGGTCCACCATTGCAAATTTGAAAGGATTTCTTGACAAAAAATGTTTCATCGTGAAAATGGAGACTAGAAAATCATTGCCTATAGGGTCCGCTTGAATAGGAAAACACAGGTTTTTGTCATATTAGAAGTGTCATAATTTATTCTGGGTATCAAATCTTACTGCTGAAGCTATTCCTACTAATCATTTAACTTTCGAATAAACAAAATCTATACCATATCATTCAGCTATGTTTCGGGTTACTAGTATATGCAGCAAAAGAGTTTTCGATTTAATGAACAATGTGTTGTTGTCTTTGATACGCGTAAAAGCAACAGTTTCCTTGACATATATCTAATTGAAATGAAAAATAAAATATATTTCCCCCTATAATAGGAATGAACACTTTATAATTGTAATATACAATCTTCTTTTGTTAGCATATATTTATTTCCATAATGAAAAGATAACGTATATTGGCACGATGCGAAGCCTACCTATGTATTTCAAACTTATATGCATCAGTCGGGTTTTTGTTATAGAATCTATGTGAGAGAGAGTGTACAAACTGTAATAATTAAAACTAAACATTTTTGAAATCATATAATTTAGTTCTATTGAAAAATAGAAATATTTACAATCTACTGTCATGAGGTTTGCTTTAATGCATGAAAATATTAATGTGTTGGAATATATAGTTAGCACTTGCCTTTCCATACACACCACAATGTAATTTGTTTCTTCTGCGCCACAAGAATTCGAGATGCCATACATAGTGACAGGAGACTACGACGAGAAGGTCTTGATCCACGAGGGTTTCAATATCGGAAAAACAATTAGAGGAATGATGCCATATACTGCCGATGATGGCGATCAGATTGTCGTTCCATTACGCAGACTAGTGTGTTCAATGTCGAGAACAAAAAATCCAAACATTGTTATTATAGTGCAAGCAATATTTTTCGTTTACGGCATAAATCTTTCAATGAAGTATAAGCTACTTGTAAAATAATTAATTAGTATTTTTATATACTCTGATGCTTTTTAGTACAATTATAGTATATGAAAATGGTTAATCATCTACCTATGCCAACATTGAGGTTGCGACTTTGAGCAAGGTGTGCTCGACTACAGCTTAATTGACAATCACTAAAAAAATATGTATCCTGCAATCCCTGTATATAATAAAGGTTATATGAATACCTTGTTTCTGTATTCGGCTTTTCTCCTAATAGGCAGTAAGTTGTCCCACGCAAAAAAAAAGAAAAGGTTTGGACGGCATAGGATTCTCGGACTTGTCAGTAAGCATGAAAAGAATAACAATTTTTCTCCTAACCGGAGCCATTTGTTTTTTTTTCTAGTTTCTCCGTTTAAGTTTTATGATACCCATTTTATGATAAACATACACAAATTAATGCCACTTTCCTTTTAAAACAGTTTAATTCCCATTATTTTCCCCCTTTTTTCATCGTAACCGATTCGTGATCGCTCTGCTTTTCTGCAGTAGCTACGAACGGCGGTCTGCCTTTTATGATTACGGCCGTTATGATTGCTATCGCCTCGTAATCATGCGGGGTTTTCATCCCTAACTTAGCTCTACTTATTTGTTGGCCAATCGGCAGCTATCTAGATTTAGCCTATTATGATTGCTTCCATACCCGTAATCATGCAGGGTTTTCATCCCTAACTTAGCTCTGCTTATTTGTTGGCCAATCGGCAGCTTTCTCCCGAGTTAGCAGCCAATCAAGACACAGCATAGTTTATCTGTTATCCTTAAGGTGTGTAAACACTAATCAAATTATCTAAGATTTTCTACTAAATTTGTTATTTTTTTAATTAGAGCAGCTCTTTTACCTTAAGTGCAACTTGACCGACATCATATATATCCTGAATCGTACGTGGCAGGCCTATGTTCTCTCAAAATTTCATGACCTCTTTAAAACCTTCCAAGAGAAAACCAGCTTCCGGGGTAAACCCCACTCTAAAAATAGATATTTCTTTTCAGAAAATCTTGGTTTATAGGTCATGTAGTGCATGTGACATAAAACATACTAAAAATCATTAGAACAGAGCAAGTTAGGACTCAAAATTTTTCTAATATATTCACCTTTCAGAAAAACTTTCATTCATTAAAATCCAGTTAGTAGTTTTTAAAATACACTAAGATAAACAGGACTATTTTGTTTTTAAGTACTATTTTCCAATATGTTCCAAATTTGATTGGTCCCCTTTAGTGTCTTGACACCTAAAGGTGCGACTGGTTTACGCAGTTTAACTTTAGATTATTTATCCCGTCTCGGGAATTCTAGTTTCCGACATGTTTGTTTTTAAGGTGCCGTTTTACTATTTATTCCTTATTTTTTGCATATCAAAAAATAAAATATTGATATTAATTTTGTGATATCAGGAAATCTTAACTGATACAAAAACGATATAAAATTGGAAATAATTAGTAACACAGCGCATTATTTTTTGACGAGGTTTTGCAATAAAATTTTCAACTAAGAAATCAGCTAGAAATGTCCAACATTGAATCTGTGTACTCACCGAACTTAGCTAGCTCATGGTTTGAGAAAGAATTTTTTTTTAAATGGGATGATCGACAAATTGAGTGTCGAACTATTTGGGGCGTCGGACTATTGGGGTGTCGGACTAATGGAGCATCGGACCAATGGGGTGTCGGACCAATGGGGCGTCGGACTAGCGGTGCTGCCCCGTCGAGTACACCCTGCCAGCAGTGAGAATCGAACCCGCAATATCAGTGTTGACAGAACACGTGATCAATAGTAGACGAACTACCTTGACCACTCGTCCACCGAGGCCCCTATTGTCAACAGAGCCATAGAATCATACAATATTAATTGAATTACTATTTAAATACGCGTATTAGGTGTATTTGTGTTTATGGTTAACGGCAATGCCAGTGTCAGATATTAATCAGAAATGAACATGCAGTAAACTATTAACAAAGGGACAATTGTGTGTTACTATGCATTGTAACCTTTCGTGAATGAATATTATAAAGTAGAAAAATTGGGAAACTCTAATCATATAAAAAGACATTTATTTACGGTGCACCAATTGATCTAAATGACATCAAAATATTATTTACTATACGGAAAGTGAAAGTAGATAAAATGTAAAGCATATTAAGTTTAATTATGGGTGGAATAGGATGACTTCTGTCACACGTGTTTTCAATATCCACCCGTAGAATGTTGCATAGGGTAGACATCCTTTCTCTTGTCATTCTGTAGCTTTCTATGAATTCAACGTCGCAAAGAAAGTCTAGCGGGTTGGTATGGTCGCGAAATATTCTTTGTCATTTTATACCTCTTTACTCTTGAAAGAAACGGCAAAAAACCGGTCATCTTTCGTATAATGCTCTTTCTTCTACGATTTACGAGTTAAGGGTACCTATAACCACTTTACGATAAACTTTTATCATTACTCTTAACATCTATTTACATGTATTGTTGAAACGGTCGTAATTCTTAAAAATGCACTTACGTCTACGTTTAAGACTTACGATATGTATTGAAACGGTCAGTAGATCTTAATATACACAATGGTATTATGTTAATTTTCTGCTTTTGTATTTAATTTATGTACACTTAGTTGTTACTATCACAATTTTCCAAATAAAGACAAATATTAATAAATCGATGTAAAGTAAAAACAGAAACCGCCATCATACATTGTAAGCATTAAAGAAAGGTTAATGTATTATTAAACCGAAAGTCAGAAGTGAAAGTAGTTTCATGATTAAAACTACATAATACTAAAACAAGTTGTTTAAAAATTTCTCAGATTTTCTACATGAAAACAAATAAATTTCCAACATACTATGTTCTAAATAAACCTACCGCTGCAAGTAAAATCACGCTCATGGTTTTCTACAACTTACAAAGGGAGAATACCTGTGTTTTATTATCTATAATTCGGAATTTATTTAAATCATGTTTATAAATAACTATTAGAATTTACCTTAGTATTGCCTTTGCATTAAAATGTCAATGGATTGTTACGTTTTAAATATCCTTAGCCTTAAATATCATTTAGCTTCATTAAATGTATTCGCAAAAAGAAAGACTGGCAAAGTACCACGGCCGGGGGGGGGGGGGGGGGGTTAACTTGGCATAGATAGGATAATACGGACGTGCGGCCCGAATGAGTCACTTTTTTATCTCTCCAAAGTATATGAGAGGGTAGCTTTCATTGAAAAACACATCATTTGGTATAGTTGGTAATCCTCTAAATATGTCCATGCCTCAAATCTCATCTTAAACATGTTAAGTCTATGTAAAAAACAGTGATTTTGAAAAACAAAGTGTTCCATTAACATCACTTGATAATTTTGGTAGTAAATGGACTATATTGTCAACAGTAATAAAATATATGAATAGGTCTGATTTAATAATTCAATATATATGATTAGGTACCGTGTAACTTATTACGTTCTAAAATGTAGGAATAGGATGGGTTTTCAAATTTCCGTCCGTAGACCTGTACCTACAAATATCTTTAGTTACCACCGCCGTGCAAAGTACAGTTGGGTGCAGTCCTAACATAACATGCTAGTTAACTTGTAAAGCAGAGATTCTGACTGCTTTAAGTTAACTTCGAGCAGAGAATTTGACTGTTTTGAGCAGAGATTTTGACAACCCAAGTTAACTTGGGCTGTTCTTTTGACAATTTTTTATACAATATATTTCTGTCCATTTGACAATTTGTTGACAATTTCTGTCCACGGGACATTTTTGTTCTTTTGACAATTTTTGTCCACTGGACTTTTTTTTTCTCTTGACAATTTTGTCACGTGACAAGTTTGTCAACAGGACATTTTTTGTTCTGACAATTTTGTCACTTGACAATTTTGTCCAGTGGACATTTTGTATTTTTGGAAATTTATGTCCACTTTGTCAACTTGCTAACCTTTCGACTGAACTTTAAAACACTTTTACCTTTTTAATGTTTTTTGACAATTTTTTTACGAAAGACCGACTGGTTGTACCGTACGTCCATTTATTTTATCTCCGCGTTGTCGGAATGAAAAGTATACGAAAGATGAAAATCAAATCCTTTGTTGTTTATTAAAATCCTACTACCAAAAATAATCAAGATAATACAAAATAAGTAATGAAAGAATTTTATATTGAAGATTTTTTTGCTATGTTTCTGGAGGATATCATATCAACAAAAATGTTTAAAATCTTACGGCTCGGAAACATATTACTTATTGCGCAGTTGTTTCCTTTAATTAAATATTAATGTATAGTCCAATAAAGTGAGATATATCTTTGTTATATAAATATCTATCAATCAAGCAATTCTTCGATATCATAATATAAATTACAACTTTTGAACTTAGCAATCATTCAAAATATAAATTAAGTCTACATGCAATGACATGTATCCAATTGAAAGTACATTGCAATCCAAAATGTATGATAATAATAAAACAAGGTTAAAAATCTATGAGAGTTCTGTATTTTAACCACTAAATCTTATTAAAGTACACAACAACTAAACAATAATGTAAAATATCTTATATTTACAGTGGTAAAACCCACATATTGCATTTTTTGGGTATCAGGAATGATTTTCTATGTAAAATATAATGGTTTTAATTCCATCACTAATATCCCCAGAGGGATTTATACATAAAAGTGTGGTTTTTACTTTTAAAGCTCAGGTCTCAGAATTGATATTATATGTAAAATATAGTTTTTTCTCCATCACTATGGTCCCAGGAATGATTTTATATGTGAAATATTGTTTTAAATTGCATCACTTATGTCTCCAGAGTGATTTAATATGCAAGATATTGTTTTTATGGCATAACCAAGGCTACAGGAATGATTTTATATGTGAAATATGGTTTCTAGTTGCACTGCTAAAGTCTACAGATTGGTTTTATATGTTAAATATGGATTGTAATTGCATCGCTTTGGTCTCCAGAGTGATTTTTTATGCGACATATGATTTTTGAATACATTGCTAAAGTCTTATTAGTGATTTTATATGTTAAATATGGATTGTTATTGCATCACTTAGGTCTCCAGAGTGATTTTATATGCGACATGATTTTTGAATACATTGCTAAAGTCTTATTAGTGATTTTATATGTTAAATATATTTTTTAATTGTATTGCCAAGGTTTCAGGATTGATTTATATGCAGAATATGGTTTTAATTCCATCAATAGGGTCTTAGGATTGATTTTATATGTAAAATATGGTTTGGAATTGCATGGCTAAGGTCTCCAGAGTGACTTTATATGTGAAATATAGTTTTTAATTTCATTGCTACAGTGTCATTAGTGATTTTGTATGTTAAATATGGTTTTTAATTGCACCACTTAGGTCTCCAGAGTGATTTTATTTGTGGAATGTGGTTTTTGATTACATTGCTATAGTCTCATTAGAGATTTTATAGGTTAAATATAGGTATTAATTGTATTTTAAAAGTTTCAGGAATGATTTTATATGTAGAACATGGTTTTTAATCCATCACTAAGGTGTCAGGATTGATTTTAAATGTTGAATATTTTGTTTTTATGGTATTGCCAAGGTTTTAGGGTTGAATTTATATGTTTTTAATTGTATGGCTTTTGGTCTTTGGAGTAACTTTATATGTGAAATATAGTTTTAAATTGCATAGCTTTAGTTTCTTTGGGGATTTTATATCTAAAATATTCTTTTTAATCACATGGCTAAGGTCTCCAGAGTAACTTTATATGTGGAATATGGTTTAAATTACATTACTATAATCTCCTGATTGATTTTATATGTTAAATATAGTTTATATTTGCATTATAAATGTCTCAGGATTAATTTCATATGTAAAATATGGTTCTTAATTGTATTGGTATGGGATCAGGATTGATTTTATATGTGAAATAGGGTTTTCAATTGCATCGCTTAAGTATTTGGAGTGATTTTGTATGAGAATATGTTTTTTAATTGCATCGCAAAAGTTTCTGGAGTGATATAATGTATTTAATATGGTTGTAATTTATATTTATATTTTCTCAGGAGTGATTTGATATGAAGAAGAGGTTTTAATTTGGGATTTTATGGGTGATTTGTTTTAAATTGTGGATTTGAAGTTAAAAAACATAATATCTGAGGATGTAGACAGCCAAGATTTGAAAACAAATTAATATTATTTAGTGTTAAATTAAAAGTGAAATGTAAATATTAATAATAGATTTAATGATACCGACATACTGGCATACGACAGGTGAGTTGTAACAGTATTAAATAAAAATATTACAGTTTAGGATATATTCTTTTATATTTATATTATACACAAAAATATGATTGTTCAATCATAATAACAATAACATAATAATAATAGAAATGTAGGGATATCTACAGTCTAAATATGTAACCACAAAGGCTTGCTATACATTTACCGAAAAGCGGACGGGAAAGAAATCACGTTCTTTAAAATAGACTGCCGTAGATTTCGTTAACTTATTTTTGGTGATTAACGTCTAATTGACACTTTGTAACGAAATGATTAAATAAAGCATATATTTTGAAATTTGTACACAGGGACATTTTGTGACTTGAAAATTGAAAAGCAGAGATTTTGTCCACTGGACATTTTTGTCACGTGACTATTGAAAAGCACAGAGATTTTGACAATTTTTGTCCACTGGACATTTTTTTCACGTACGTGACTATTGAAAAGCAGAGATTTTGACAATTTTTGTCCACTGGACATTTTGGTCACGTGACAATTGAAAAGCAGAGATTTTGACAATTTTTGTTCACTGGACATTTTTGTCACGTGACATTTGAAAGCATTTGAGATTTTGACCGTTTTTGTCAATTTGACAAAAGCAGAGATTTGGACCGTTTTTGTCCACTTGACAAAAGCAGAAAATTTGACAATTTTTAAAGCAGAGATTTGGACAAAATTTTGTCCCGTCAAAGCGGTCAAATTGACTGCTTTTTTGTCAAAAAGCAGAGATTTTTTCTCTCAAAAGCAGAGATTTGGACTGGTTTAAGTTAACTTTATGTTATGTTAGGACTGCACCTAACTGTACATGTCATTCTTCTAGAAATCATACAGTAGGACACTATCCAAATCAGTTTTACTGACTATTTTGAATCGGATCTGTTTAATTTTATACAATAACAGGAATAACAGGAATATATAACGACTCGCCCCACTCTCGAGTCGCCCCATAACGAGTCGCCCCATATCAATAACGAGTCGCCCCACATTTAATAACGAGTCGCCCCACTCAATAACGACTCGCCCCACATATGTAAAATAAATAAATATAAAATAAAAATTGAAATATTTAATACTTTATGATATAAATAAATAATTGATAGTATAAATTCGCGTATATATTGTACTGCTGGGTGTTTTAATTGGCGGTGGATCTTTTGAGATTATAGTGAACTCATGTTCACTTCTGTAATTAACTATAATAATTATAATTGAATGTTTGCTTGTATACAATTATAATTAACTTTGATAGGATAAACATTTAGAAATAATTTCAATTTAATTGTATTTATGTGAATGTTTGTTTGGAGTAACAGCTTGTTCCTATTAGTGCTTCTTTGCAGTATATTTCCGCATATATAAAAAATAAGAAACAAGATTGTAATGTTTTAATCAATTTATTATATTTTTTTTTTCAGAATATGACAAGGATGACGATGCTTATATTGATGAGTATATATAGAACAATGAAATGCATCGTGATATAGACAACAAAACGGCTAAAACGAAAATATTAACAATGTACATATAAAACAACAAAAATGATGAACAAATGAATTAACATATATATACAACTTGTCTACTTATTAAACGGGTCCATACAAGGCTGCACACGCGTCAAGCAGCTGGGATGTCGTTATGTCTCGTCGTCCGTACTTTTCCCATAACGCGAATAGTCGTCCTTGAATCTGTCTAGTCTGTTTCGTCTGGAATCGCCTCAGTTTCTTTTCTTTCACAAGTTTGCATTGTAGCTGCACGTCTCGTGCCTCTTGAAACAGTAAAGTCGTCAGTAGATAGAAGGGGAGGTTGCCTTTTCTTGCCGTCCTGTTAAGTCTGTTGTGCCAACCTTCGCAGTCGTTGTTAGTCCTTATGGAACGTCCATTTACACTCCAGTTGTCTACCGTCCAAACGTCGCTTGTCAACCATGTTCTTTCGATGTAGGCGAAGTAGGCGTCTGTGGCATCGGTGTCGTCAGAAGGCAGCAGGGAAAGAGAGAAGGTCTTCCTAAGTAGTTGGTACACGTCTCCGCGGGAAGCATAGGCTGTCTGAAAAAAAACAACATAATATGTAACTGTATTCATGTATTTCTACGTCGATTAATAGTAAACTTCTTTTCCGTGATTTAGCTGAAATTTCGCTCTCTGGACGTTAAGCAAATAACCAATCAACAATCTAACTATCACTATTCACTTTTTCGTTTTCGGTTGTATGACAAATTATTATTTATGTATAATATAAAAATAAAATAATTACCTGTAATCCCAATTCCTGGACTTTACGGAATAAAGCCTGTCCGAAGTGAAAAGCACATCCCTTGATGTCTGGTTCGTCAAAGACGTCACGCAGTCCTTGCCAGATTCCAGCTTCGAAGTCGACCACAAACGTCTTCACCTCGTGCCTGGGTAGCATTTCTAGTATAGCTTGAAACACCTGAAATAGCAACATTCAATTTATTATTAAATATTAATGGGATGAAATTATATGACTCTTCATCTGTTATGCCTGTATCTCCGCATTTGATATGGTGCCATCTGGCACAGTTGTCACAGGTGACAACTCTTGAGTTGGAATAAATTCTTCTCAAACAAAATAAACAGGGTGGAGCAGGCATTTTTTTTCAATAATTGGAAGTGTAAACCTGGACGATTGGACTTTGATTAGTAACACACCATGAACTACATCTTATTATATACATACTGTAATTACTCAAGTTAATCAAACACAATTAATAAACATACATACATTCAATTAAAGACAATTAATTGCTTCATTATAATATTAACTACATCGGTTAACTTTTCATTCTTTTAAACTGTTAATCCCATCAAAGTTAATCACGATTGTAAACAAGCAAACATTCAATTATAATTATCACAATTAATTAAAGAAGTGATCATAAGTTCACTTTAATCTCAAGAGATCCACCGCCAATTAAAACACCTAGCAATAAAATATATATGCAAATTTAATAATTTATAGTATACATTTAATTTAAATATTAAATTTCTAAACTTATACTATATATTTTACATATGTGGGGCGAGTCGTTATTGTGTGGGGCGACTCGTTATTAAATGTGGGGCGACTCGTTATTGATATGGGGCGACTCGTGATGGGGCGACTCGAGAGTGGGGCGAGTCGTTACGATACCCAATAACAGTATGGTGATGAGGTCGATCCTTGATGTTATCGCACCAATTAAGGTTAAGAATATTGACCAAGACGCAGTCCGCGGTCAATATTCTTATAATTAGTTGGTGCGATAAAATTATTGATCTACTGAATCACCATGCTACAATTGCTTTATTTTTTCCATTCAAATTGCCAAATATTTTAAATTCCTAATGTTCAAATGTCGGCAAAATAATTTTTGGATGTTAAGTATGTTATGACAAATTGTACTCCCGTTATAGTTTTTATATTTGGTGCAGCAATATTTTCGAGGTACTAAATGAAAAAGTCGGAGGAAAGTATAAGTTTACAAATGATATTTTAGCATTTTAAACGAGTTTTTTGTAAAGTGTCATGTGGTACATAATTATCAAATTACAGATGATAAATATTAATGAGTTATATCAACCAGTCGTCTGAATAAACTGTCATTCTTTAATGTTGTGCCTGGAGATTTGATGAGGGGAGCCCGTGTTGGACCGAAACACACTGTTTTTCCCCGATTACTCAGATTTTCTATATATAAACTCATGTAATGTCAACAATTTTAAAATACTGATAGAGTTAGGTATACATTCCTTAAATCTTAGGAAATGATGGCTCAACAGTCTTGTGTAACAAGATTCATAACTTTCATAAGGGTTTCCGGAAAATGAATTCGCAGATAGTGTGTGTTACCCTGTGTGAAAGACAAAACACGTTACTGGAGAAATCCCACTATGTAACCTTCCTTTACTATTAAAGTGCAACAAGAATAAATATTTTTTATTTGGTGTTATTTGATATCCAACTATTAAAATATGTTTAATATACGATTTTAGCTGTTTTGTTGAAAAAAAAGTTTTGTTTCCAGTTTTATTCACAAAGGTGTGTTTACACTAAAATGCAATCAAGCTCGTTCGTTGACCTTCGTGGGTTATTGATCTGCTACGTCACAAGTGTGACCACTTTCTACTTCCGGTTTACAATTTCTTTGTTTATGTGATTATTTTCTCGAGTTTATATCAATATATCCATTAATATTTGTCTAAATATGCCAAGAGGAGATCGAGGAGGGAAGAAAAGGTCCTACGGTAAACGTTGTGTGGCCGCGAATTGCGGAAATACTCACGAAGATGGGGTTTCTTTGCACAAATTTCCGAAAGAAGCTGGACTTCGTAAAGCTTGGGTTGATTTTGTCTCTGCAAAAAGGGCAAAATGGGACGGCCCCACCGATCATTCTGTTCTGTGTTCTGTGCACTTCAAAGAAGAATGTTTCCCTTTTGCACATCTGTTCATGGCAAATGAAATGGCAGGACAAGTGAAGAAAAGGACATTGAACAGTGATGCTGTTCCATCAATACATGCCAGACCACCAGCTGTACCAGAATCTGTTACAGTGACCCAAACACCTAGCCAGAAAAGAGCATGTGACAAACCAGCAACGTTGGATATGTTATCTCCAACTGAAGCATCGACCAGCCAGGCATCCCCTCCCAAGAAGTTAAGAAGGGCATACATGAAGAGAGAGACTGCACGTGTAAGCAATCTTTGCATTAATCCCCATAAGTTGTTATATTTTAATGCCCTTTTACTTAGTGCAAATACCTACCGTGTCTGATCTTTTAAAAAACCATGTTATCAAGAGATTTCTTGTTCCGAATAAATAACATTTTTTTATAAATTACAAAATAACATTTAAGTTCCATGCAGATAATAAACTTTGCTCTGTCTGACAAGGGTTTCGTCGGATACCAGTATAATGCTTAATTTATTAATGCAATGCAAGACTACAAGTCATGGTGATACAAACAGACACAGACAGACCATTGTTTTAAATAGATATGGCAGTTTTTTTCTGGCAAGGTGCGAAACAATTTTTGTTGTTGACAAAATTAAAACATATATTTTAGTATTAAAAACTCCGGTCCCACCCTAATAAAACAACGATTGGTGCCTTAGAACGTACAGTACATACTTGTATATGGTTCCTGCTTGTCAACCTATTTTACATGTACATGTACAACACAATTGCATGCACATACATGTACATGAACAAAAGTATATTTGTCATTGTTTTTTATTTATTATTATAGATTCTATTCTCACATGAGGAGAAGATCAGGGCTGAGGAGCAGGAGGAAGTACAGGACATTCACAGCGTTACAGATGACATGACCAAACATGAAGTATGTCCATTTGAAAAAAAAAACTACCATGTCGGTGTCAAAAGCTCATTTGAGCTTGTGATATATTTGTTTGTATGTCCCGACTCTAAATATTTCTTTGAATGAACCATTTTAAAATTCAGCACAAGTCGTTAATAAAACAGAAGAATACACAACAATTTAAAACTTCATTGTGGTTTAATAAAGAATTATGTAAAGACTTTTAGTAGACTTTTTTTTTAATAAAAAAACCTTTTATTGCTATGATTGTTTTTACAAAATTGAATGTACCCTACAATTGAATTATAGGTTTACTCAAAAGGTTTATTTTTTTATTGACTTTGAATATTTCAGGTTGAACAGGATGAACAAGGTATAAGTGACAACTCAAAGGGTACTTTCTGCTGTCAGGTTAATCTAAAGCCCAAGAAAAGATCCAAGAAATGTCAGACCTACGAGAGACATGCATACAGGCTGCAGAACAATCTTGTCAGTATAGGTATGTTGTAAAGTTTTTGGAGGTAGCCCTGTTCTTGAAAACTGTACAACAGTGAACTAGCCCAGAGTACTGTAGTGTCTACATATTTATTTGCACACTTGCAAGGACAATTACTAGCACACAGCTACATGTATACTAAAGTTTAACAAGTTTAAATGGCAAAAAGAGTATTAATGCAGAACAATAATTTTGATAATACTTTGTTTAAACATTCGACCTACAGTCGTTGGCCCTAGGTACGATATAGGTGTTTCTAAAAAATACACATTTTAGTCTTGATTTTACCATGTGTTTTTTTTTCCAGCTTGTCAGACAGATGAGGAGTTGTGTACTTCTCTTAGAAATACATGTACATATACTACAGCTGGGACAAAAGATGCGTTTGCACAGGTTAGACCAGATTCCTTTGTGACATCACATGGAACAGGTACATGTACTCCAGAAGCATTACCTTCCCCTTTGTCATCGCCAGTGAAAGACAACACAGCTGCTGACCCAGATTATGAACCCCTTTCACCAACTAGTGATGATATGGCGGAGGAAAATTCATTTGAAAAGAGGTAAAAATGGCAACAAAACGTGTATCAATAGATAGAATTTTGCAACAAAATATTATAGTTTGTCCTGGCATATCTCGACAAAAAAATAGACAGCTTAAACTGAAATATATACTGGTATGTTACAAAAAAAAAGTGGAAATGTTAACATGTTTGAGACAACTACAAGATTGCGTATTGATGCTTTATTGTTTTAAAACATTATTTAGCAAATTTTGTTTTGAGTATACATATATTTTTCTTCCTCAGATTTGACCAACTTATTGAAGAGCAAACAATGTATTTGGTGTACGAGAAGAACCTATTAGAGCTGTTTACACACTGTATTAAATGCACAGCACCAACTTCAAATGAAATAATGTATACCAATGGAACTCTGGTAAAAATTAAACAAACATGTACAGTATGTTTATACGAGAGAACATGGTCCAGTCAACCACAGGTGGGAGGCAAGCCAGCGGGAAATGTAGCTGTTTCAGCTGCGATTCTGTTCTCAGGATCAATTCCTTCCAAGGCACTCAGAGTTTTCCAGTTCATGAATGTACCTTGTATTTCCAGTAGTACATTCATGTTACACCAACGCTATATTCTGTTTCCAGCTATAAGCACTTTATGGGTCAAATTAAAGACAGACTACCTGGCAGCAGTGGTAGATAGTGGGAAGACACTGATTCTTGGAGGTGATGGGAGAGCTGATACACCAGGACACAGCGCCAAATATGGCAGTTACACCATGCTAGATTTGGAAGATAATGTAGTTGTTGACATACAGCTTGTTCAGGTTTGTACTATATGACATACATAATTATTTCTTGTATAATATAAGTAAGTTATTTTTGTGGACTTAGTTATTTTAGTCAATATAAAGTTTTGAAGACAATTTAGAAAACAGACTTATTAATAAGCATCCTACACAGACCTAAAATAATACATGTATATACATGTCATTAGCTTAAAATAATTCATAAATATATAACACAGTTGAATTTAAAATGCAGTATTTCCTGTTGAAATTTCTAATTATCTTTTTTTCTATTTTGGGTATGTCATATTTTTTATCCTTCGCATTACTTATATATTATTATTATTTATTTTTTAGAGTAACGAAGTTAAAAGCAGCTGTCACATGGAGAAGGAGGGGCTTATAAGAAGTGTATCCAGTTTTAACCGAAATGGAATAAGAATAGCAGCATTGGTGACGGACAGACATGTGCAGATAAATAAATGGGTGCGAGAAAACATGGCTGACACCATTCACTACTTTGATGTTTGGCATGTTGCTAAAGGTAAAAAGATCTAATAGCCTACTTGAATAACATATTATTTTTGTTTATAAATACTGTGAAAGCTATAAAATATAAATGACATTGCTACATTTATAATAACACTGTATTTCTAGGACTAAAGAAAAAACTTCTGGCACTGTCTAAAGAGAAAGACTGTGATGAGCTACAACCATGGATACGCAGCATAACCAATCATCTGTATTGGACGGCAGCCTCTACCAAAGAGGAAGATGGTGAATTGATGAAAGAGAAATGGAAGTCAGTTGCCAACCACATCATTAACAAACATTGTGGTCATCACGAAAAGTTTGTGCAGTGCACACATGGTGATTTAGAGGGACGTGAAAGGAGGAAACGATGGTTGAAGCCTGGTAAGCAGTGTTAGAAATAAGTGCTTGACCTCTTTTCCTTTGAAATTTAAAACGACTTGCTGAATGGAAAATTGGAACACATGTACATGTAACACGACGGGTGTGTAACTGCATACTCTTCCTGAACACCTGAATTCACCCTTCATGTTGCTAGTAATGTTGTCATTTAGTTGTTGTGATTGTAATTTTAGGTTGTTTGTTTCTTTGTGTTGTCTTGGCATTCCTGTTTTCTGGTTTTGTCTTCGAAATTTCTGACTTTTGATATTCAAATGCCCCTTTGGTACCTCATTGCTTCTTTGGGTCTTTCGTGTTTTGGGGTACCAGTACATAAAAGCATTAATTTCAAATATATAACACAAATGTTGTATATGCTTATTTACGTTTTCTGTCCTGTATAATCAATATGCTTAATATATTTAATTTTAATGTTTGTTTTATTTTACAGGAACTAAGGTGTACGAGAAGCTCACGGACATTATAACATCTAAACAAATGCTGAGAGATGTACCAAGGCTGTCGCCAGGACAACAAACAAGTTCTCTCGAGGGCTTCCACTCTGTCATCAATCAGTTCGCACCCAAGATGGTTGCATTTTCCTACCATGGGATGTATGCAAGGTAAGTACATTGCATATATATATATCATTAAAAGAAAATATTATCTGTCAGTCAGTATACACCCAACACTTACTTTAATGTTATCGTCAGTTAGTTTAAAAAACAAGAAGTTTTCATATAACCAGTGAAATAACTTTAAAATACCTAAGATTTATTTATAGCCACAGTTGAAATTTGTAAACATTTTGAACTCTATACTGTATAAACTGAACATTTAAAATTGTACTTTCATTTTTTTTTTTTTTTTGATAGACTGTGGTTGGCAGCTCTTCACTTCAATGAGAACGCAGGCAGAGGCCAGGCAGTGACTAAGGAGGGAGAGCTACGATACAAAATAGTTTACCCCAAGTTCAAGAAAGGCGGTCACACTGTTAGAAAGATACCAGTTAAAAGCACATATGGTAAGGATTATAGCCGTAGCTTAATGTCTTGAAATTGAGGTTATCCTGCTCCAGCATCAACATTTTTGTGTTCATGAACACATCAAAGATTTAAAATTATCATTTAAAATTTTAAAAATGTCAAAAGCCCTAAGCTTATTTTCCCTAGACATTGGATCATCTTAGTCATAATTTGGTATTCTGGTTCAAAAGCTTTTGTGTTTATTGTTCTATATGCTCTTCATATTCATGTAGTGTTTAGCTTTTTCAATATTTTGGGTAGAGCGCCTCTGATGAGTTTTGAATAGACGAAACATGTGTCAGGTGTAGCAAATTTTATTGGCTGGAACTTTGTAATTTTTGTTACATTATTTCTTTTCTTTTGATGTGGCCACTTAATTGACCAATTGTGTCATTTGACATATTTCACTACCAGATCATAAAATATATGTAGCAATAAAAGTAGAAGATAAAGTGTCAAAACTTTATTGGTTTAGCCTCTTAAAATATATATATACACTATACAGGTAATATGGCCATTTCAAATTACTTTTTATATTCATAGACTTTATTTTTTTTTTCATTTCAGAATATGTAGATGTTCTCAAAGAGAGTGTGTTTGAAATTGCGGAACTAGGTCGTCTAAATGAATCTGGTGTTCAGATGTTGATCAACAAACCACCACCTCTTTGTGAAGACTATGAACGACCCGATAAGATGGAAGCAGTTTCTGCGATTCAAAGTCGGTTCAACCGTTAGCAGAATCCTGAAACCCAGTGTAGTTGCCATCTCGGTCAGGGAAAGTTTGTCTGATTTTAAGTACTGCACAGGACGGAAGTACAACTCTTACATCCTTCCCTAGATATTCCCAACACCAACGTACAAACTGTCGATATGCTGTATATCGGTGTCTTCTGAAAATTAATAATGGTTTACATTAATAAATTGTGCTCTTAATATACTGAAGTTTGTATTGATTTATGATTCCTTGCATAATGAACATGGTTATACTTATTGTGTTGTTTTATTAATTGTTTATTCATGTTATTTTTGATACATTTTGTAAGCAAGGCATTATGATATCTAAACTATTATGATAATTTGTTCTAGGTGTAAATAAAATTTTATTTATTGACAATATATGTTCCAATTAGCCAATACAATACAGTTCTTATAATTTAAGACCTACTCATTTCCTTGCTCAGGACGTTCTCCATACTGCTGTCTATACTGCAGGTAGGCAACTTCCAAGACATAAACATCTAAACAGACTGACCGAAATCCTGGGTGCAGTGTTATACAGGACAAATCTCCACCTTGATAACTTTCTACTTTATCCTGTACTCTCTGGATTTCTTTGCAGCATAAACACTCAATACCTGTTGGCATTACATTGCAATAGTCACAAGTACACCTAAAATGTTAAAAGTATAGAAATATATTTGTACCCTTAAGCAAAAAATTCAATGTACACAGCCAACAAGACCTGATAAAACAAGCAATTACATAGGTGCTCAGGAAGAGTTCGCCGTTTCAGCAGGCTGCTTGTTGCAACTGAACTGATACATCGTATCTATTATTCTACAATTATTTATCATATTAATAATGCATTATTTGCATATTTGTCTGCCAGTGTAATCAGAAGTGGGGACACTAAGTCAGGTAAATATCTGTCCTTTTTTTCTAAATTTTGTTGTTGTGCCTAAACATTCAACTTTACACTCCGTATTGGTTGGTGATTTTTGTTGGGTAAATCGAGACTTGGCATAGCAGAGTGAGGTTTTTTATAAATGGAAATGTCACATACATGTTGTACATGGGATAGTGTTCATAAAGCATCCAGTTGAAGCAGCTGAATTAAAATCATTATTTAAAATTCATTTGAGCAGAACTTCATGAAAAATACCTTATGTAGTTTTGATCTTACATTTAATGGTTTAGTCTAGATCATGTGCCCATTTTTCTTTTATTGGTCAGTGACAGTGTTCACATTTTAATTGGAGTAACATGTTCACAGCAACCATACCATGCTATGACTGTGCACAGTCTAATTATAATACTAAACCTACAAGATGTCTGTGAAGTTCTATATATTCTAGATTTTTCATAAACCAAGAACAAAAAGGACTTGGGAGAATTGTACAATGTATGGTCTTCCATCATTAAAAAAACAAACAAACAAAGAAAAGCACGAAGCAAGAGTAGACCAATTGGACATTTACATTTAAATTTCGAATATTAATATTTAAAATTATAGATTAAAAGAATCATCTGTTCTCTACCCAGGAATCACCCGAAGGTAAGGAAATTTGAGCTGTTTAGTAGACACACAACCCCTCCCCCTCAAATACTGTATATTCGTATAATATGCGGCATGTTTCATTCAAATAAATCATAAAAACGGCAATACATATTTATTTTAATAAAGATTAAATGTCATAGAAGCTTTAACAAGACATTTACCATGAATTATTCTGTAATCTGTCTTCGTTTTGTCCAGCATCGTGATGGTCGTCGGACAAGTTTTCATCTGTATCTCCATCAGAATCGTCAGAGGCGTACGGCTCAAACTGGTATGGAGCAATATTTGAGGCTTCTTCCAATCCAACGTTCTCATCTTCGTCTATTTCGCCTTCATCAAATGACGACGACCCACACGACAAACTCGAGTCTTGATTTGATTCTTCACTTTCACTTGCGTCTCGATTGGAATCCATTCTTTGTTTATAAAAGTGGTCACACTTTCTACGTCATCGATCGCTTATGGTAATTTCCGTAAGTAATCGGAAACACGATGCCGATAACCAAACAGACAGGTGCAAATGGCCAATTAATTAGGGAATTACGCTAATTAACAGCACGATTTGTGTAAATAAAATGCTGAAACTGGTGTTTTAAAATAAAGACTATTTACTGTTTTAAATAAAAATTACGCTATTGTTGCACTTTAAAAGTATTCCAGAAATAATCTTCGTGAATCTCTGCACACAATATGCTACATGGCCTACCTTCTAGACAACTGTTGTTCCTCTTGATAACAAAAAACACCTGACCTGACCATTGTTGTGTGGCTATATTTGGCCTCTTTTGTAGCGGACACATTACATTACGTTTCGTGTGGATATCAAATTCTATTTGTAAGAATGCATGGTTAGAATAAAAAGTACAAGTAACAAAATTGTCTGAAAGGCAAAATATCATTAAAGCTGCAGTTCTGCTTCATTATCAAAACAATACCAAATAGGAAATAAATTTCAAAATCATTTTAAGTTCAACAAAAGATCAAAGTCATATTTTTTTAAATAGAAGGTGAAAACCATATTTAATATATTGTGTAGAACTTCTATAAGGTTGATTATAAAGACAAACTGAATATAAATATGTATAACTGAAAATTTGTTAGTAAATATATATACGAAATAAGCATTTTTATTCTCTCATTTTAACAAAATGCGCAATAAATAATAGTATATTACATGCTTTCATGTCAGATTGACTCTTACACCACGATATAAATATCAGTAAAAACCTGAAAATGTTTAGACTATATCTAAGTCAAACTAACATGCAATTTAATTTTAAGAAATGCTTAATTATTTACTACGCTTTTATTCCAACTTAATGTTCCATGAAGTCAACTCCACACTATTATTCAAACAGGGATCTTGTGGCTTCATGAATATAAACACTCGGCAAACATCTGGGTGTTATATTGAGCGTACCATACATAATGATATAATGTGGTAATTACCAGTCCAAAGAATGATAACTCTTACATGATTAAGTGACAACATTAAATAGTAAACAATAAGATAAAGCGTAAACACACAACTTTGTGTAATTGCCCACAGACTAAAAAAACTTGTATATAACAAAAGTATTTTTGTTTGTTAATGCTTTCAATTAACTGTGTGAATAAACATATAAGTACATCATATACAATGTAAAAATATACATTGTATATGAATTTCCAAAAATGTTCAATGCAGCAAAGGATTAAAATTATTTACATACAGTGGTAAGCAAATTCTGCTTATTTGCTTACCGCTGTATGTAACTAATTTTTAATATATTTTTTAATAATTCAAATTCTCTTTCTGTCCTAACCTATACACATCAAAAGTACATGAAAACATTTACTAATTAAAAAAATACCTTAACAAGAGAGAAAACTATTTTTCTACTAAAGAAACATAGGTAAACTGTACAGTATTGTACTAATAACAAAAAACTCAGTATTTTACTGTGTCAATAATGAAATATTTTGAATTATAATTGAATTAATAATAGCAATTATATTATTTACAAATTTAATTAATTTCACTCTACGACTGTTAACTACGCCACCTTCAGGGGAATTCTTACGCATACAACAGTGAGTAAATACTTTAAAGAACGAAATAAGACGCTTTCTTGCAACAAGCATTTAATATGGTAATTGTTTACTGACACTAAAAGGGATGCCTTCTAGCTTATAGATGCACTACTTCTCGGCCCTGAAAATACATTGTAGATTAAATAATATATCAATAATGAGCTTTTCTTTTCATGAGTTTTTTTATGGAAGCCAACGCGCGTCTGGCGTAGTAAATTTATTAACTAGGTATCTTTAATGCCATTTTCCATTGGCTTCATTTTTGTATCTTGCACATAAGTTCTACAACATTGTTATTTAGTAGATTAACAGTATTATAAAAAAAATAGGTTCGTATTTTTGGTTAACAATTGTAACTCATTGTTCTGTTTACGCATCCTGTTTAACTCATTCCTGACTTTCGACCCTTATTGCCTGACAGCGTTCCCCTTATATTAAAGGTAAACCATAAATTGCCTTTTTGTGGAATATAATAATTCGTCATTTATAGTGGCAGTATTATCACATTATTCTTGTACCTCAGGTCAAAGTGTCTCAACATTTGCATAGCCGTGTTTTATCTTACATGTAACTCGTTTTTCGTAGATTAATTCTTGTATTATTTATATATATCACTAAGTGAGGTGATTAATTGCAAGATTAGGCCGGAGAGTAAAACATGATGTAACATTTTTATGTGTCCAAAATAAATAACTTCAAACATATAAAATCATTTCCATAGATGAACGATACATTATAGATATTTATGTTTCTAATATATAATAATATATATAACAATTGAACACCGGTGTCTACTAGAGACAATAAGTGGTGGGGGTGTTCCAATTACTTACTTTTTGATTGAGTAGTTTGTGTTTTTGCATGTTTGGCGAATGTAATTTTTTATATTTCATTTCCAAGGTCACAAATTCTATACTGCAATCCTTTCCGTGAGCTCCAACATTCAAAATCAAGCTAGCAACAACACAGAAAGCACGTAAAGAAAGTCTTACATATACATTAAATATAGGCAGCAGATTTAAAAGTTGGACACTAAACAAATTACTCTGCAGGTGTGGTATTTTAGTATTTAATAACAAAGATTATATTTTTCCTTGCATATGTTGTTAGGTAGGATCTCAAATGAGCATGACTATTAATCAGTCTTAACTATTTGAAGAAAGGTAATTATTATTTGAAAAATTGACATTTTTTGCCTTAAAAACATGGGCTTAATATGCATCCTGCTCGTTGAACAAAGACTCGAGATATTTTGAACCCTTATTACAACAGTAGTCATCTCGCAGTTTTTCTACAGTTTATATCGGTCTTGATACTTGCTTAGTCATCAAAATATAGAGATGTACATTGTTGTACAAGTAGTATTAGAATGTTAAGGTTAAACGTTTACTCATTTAATTGAATACAGTTCTGTAAATAGATCCACGACTTTTTTTACAGTAGATGTGCTTGTTTATACAATAATCCATGTACATAGTCAGAAAATATAGTATTTGTAAGAACCTTAGAAACAAAATACACTTACGTTTAAGAGCAGAAGATTCTTTGAATATGTGTTTTAAAGAGCATATTGACGGGTTTTCAATAATTGATCTACAACATATTATTGTAAACACAATATATTTTATTTTCTTGAATTGTTTAATTTCACGTTCCGGTCGATAAATAATATTAATTGCACAAAAACATGCGTTTTTTGTAAAGTATTGATAGCTTCAATACGGATTTATTTAGCAACAATCAATGACCGATGAATCCCTAGATAAACGTATTTTTTCCGTTTATGAAGAACAGGCTGTATTTAGATTTTACTTACTAACTGTATTTAGTGGCTAATTTAGTGATAGGTATAAGAAGTATTATGGTTTTTGACACCTTTATTATATAAATAAATGCTTACACTTACTCAATGTTAACTTCTTTTAGTTTAAATGCATCGTTTTAGATGAATCTTGCACCAGTTTGTTAATTGTATTTTATCCTTTCTGTGGGTGAGGATGGTTTTCCAGAATTTACGTTGGCATAATACTTCTCCACACATAATTTATTCGTTGTACCTGATTGGACAACAATATGAATATATTGCTAGCTGTCAATATCTTAAGTATTTGATTTTCTATATTTAGATTGAGCTTACGGTTGTAAAAAGCCTCGTGTTTTATGTGTATGTTGTTGTAAACCACGTTGGAATATCGAGTTCAACAAGTAGTTTAAGATTTCATGATAATGCACTGACAGTTTTTCTAGATATAGTCATTTTTGTGTATTTGCAATATGTAAATTTTAGTCCAATATTGAAATGTTCCCCTGTGTTCTATTACAATAAATGTCAACCCTTTTTTTCAAGGCATAGTGTAAGATAAAGAATTGTCAAGATATACTTGGTCTCCTGATTAGTACGTGTAATTCCAAAAAATCTGATCAAAACTTCATTTTTATTATATTTTTATTTACACTCGTTTTGATAATCAGTATATACAAAAGTGCATTTTAAAGTTGTTTCCAGCATATTTATTGCTTAGTTGTAAAGATAACAAAAAGAAATTTACATAGCTTTGAATGCAAGTTTACATACAATACAAATAACAATAAGGATTGAAAAAAAAGAATTAATTATATTTGTAAGTTTAGAAACATTTTGAAAACTTTTCTTAATTTTTACAATGAGCAGTACAGGAAAACTAGATTTTATACAATGGAATAATACTTAGATGGTTTCATATTTCTTAGAGGACAAGAAACGCTTGAATGTGAGTTTTTAATGCAGACGACATCTGATAATTTGTGTAAAAATTAAGGAGTTCATATTGCAGATGACATACAATGAAGGTTCAGAAACAAGATTGGGTTATCTAGGCTTAGGTATCGATACTGAAGAATTTAAATTATATGTAGAGAAGAAAAAAATTAAAGGCACAGTTAAACAAAACTTTAAGAAGAAAAAAGGCGACATTGAAATCATTTGCAGACATATTTGCCGTTTGTTCTCAAACTTTCCTGCAGCACGAGCATTTGATGGGCGTTTTGATTTATATACTGAGAATAATATAATACCATTAATAATTTTCACTTTAAATTCTATATATTTTTTTATAATGTTTCAGCACATTAGCAAGACACTAATGTAGTGATTAGTTGACAATCTTTTAAAACTGATATTTATGTTTTATCAGGCTTGGACGATGTAGTTAGTAATTTAATATTTTGATCAAGTGCCGGTCAACAATGAGGATGTGTGTTTGAGTCTTACTGCAGGGTATCCTAGAATCTAATCTGAGTTTCAAAGGTCAGGTGTTTTCAACAAGTACTCCCAGTAAGATGCTATGATGAAGCAGAAATATTGCTTAGAGTGAAATTACACCCAATCATCAAACTAACCACTCAGTAAGGCTTAATCAAGAAATAAGTTTCAAAAAAAAATTGATCCTAATATTAGATACAGAATTTTTTTAACAAATTTAACTTTTTATGAATTGTGTTCTAAATAGCGTGCTTTGTTGCTTTGGTCAATTGCAGGTTTTCACAAGTTGTGATTATAAAACCAATAGATGACCGAATGAAGATTTTGCCAGTTTTTGCCCAATGGACATTTTTGTCACGTGACATTTGAAAGAAGAGATTTTGATCGTATTTGTAAATTTAACAAAAGCAGAGATTTGGACTGTTTTTTGTTCGCTTGACAAAATTCTGTCAAGTCAAAGCGGTCAAATTGACAGGTTTTCTTGTAAAAAGGGCTGAGATTTTGACCAGATATTTGGACTAGTTTAAGTTAATTATGTTATGTAAGGACTGCATCTACAGTTAAATGACTTTTAGTAGTGGTAGTAGTAGTAGTAGTAGTAGTAGTAGTATTGAGCAATCTGATTTTTTTTCATTTAGTTGTATAAAAATATAAAAGTAATATTTGTATTAACTAACACTGTCTAAACTAACATATATGGCGGTATCACTATATCTATTATTAATACTTACATTTTACTCTTTATACCTAAAACTAAATAATAATTATAGTAATATTTTAAATCTCAAAGGAGATGTTGTTTAACTGTAACTATAATTCCATAATTCAATACAACTTCCAATAGAATCCATTATAAAAACCTTTTACTCATATCAAATCACTCCTAGGAGCAAACACATATAAATTAAAACCATATAAAATACATAATGTTAATCCAGAAACCTTTGAGATGCAATTAAAAACCATATTTCTCATATAAAATAACTCCAAATACGTTAGCAATACAATTGACAACCCTGTTTTACATATAAAATCACCCTGGAAACCTTTTGCGATGAAATTAAAAACCATATATAACATATAAAATCAATCCGGAGAACTTAATGATGGAATTAAAAACCATATTTCACATCGAAAATCAATCTGGAGACCTTCATCATACAAATAAAAATCAGGACTTGGGAATTGTTAACATACAATTTTTAGCCATTAATACATTAACATTTAAATACCATTTTCTCAGGTTTTCGTTCGCACCATATTTACTATGAAACGAAAATCAGAGGAAGAAATGAAAACAATGGGCAGGTGGAAATCCAGTGCTCACAAGTCTTGGATTTATTACATGTACCTGTTACATGTATAGGGTAATTTAAAGATGGATATAAGGGCTATATATAGCTAAGCCTTTAAGGGTCTCAGCATATGGTGAGGATTATTGGTTCCTCTGTGCTTGCTAGAGCACACAAATATGATAAAAATAATACTTGTGGAGCTGACCTAGGTCTTCAAAGCTTTGAAGTTACCATTAGATAGGAAGGAGAATATGGAACCACCTTGGAGGAGCTGTACAAAATGTTTCATGATGTTTATCTTGAACGAGGGAGCAACGCAAATGCTAATTATTAATTGTGGCGCAAATAACATTGAAACAATATCAGTTAGAAAGCTGAGGAATTTTATGAAATTTACAATACCCCAAATTGATAACTTAATGGCTTACACGCTAATGGTATGGAATAAAATGTTGTTCCGATGATCCTGAATATATGCGAGTTCTAGTATTGCGGCAGAAAATGTAGGAATCAGGAGTAATAGTTACATAGCAACCTTTGCATCCAGTAAAACAAGGAATGTGTAACATATCCTGATATACACCTAGAAACTTTAAAGCTGTTGGCTGATGGTTTTTATGTCAGATTTAGGAAATTCAATGTTTGTTCAATGTTTGTTAATACAATTCAACGGGTATTTAATCTTTTATTAGCTCTAAATCTTGCATTTATCCAAAATGTATATATATACCAATTAAAATAAATCAATCTAAGAATTGACCAATTTATGGTAAGAACTATATGGTCATACAAATAATAGACTGATGTATACATGTTGCTTGACTATAGCTTTTGAATTAGGGTAGCAAACTTTGCTGCTGTGATTGCAGATGGATTGTTGCAATCCATATGACTGAATTTTCTGAATGAGGCTAGTCTTCCAGATTACCGTTTTATCTCATCTCATTATCTGTAAGGTTTTAAAAAGCTTTCATGAATAATAATCAACATTTTTGGAGATTTAACATTGACCTTTTATTCAAGGAAATATTGACTTAAATTATTTTATTGAAAGTAAATTTTGCAGAATGAATGTTCAATTGCTTATTATTATCTTAATGTTGCTTTCACTTGATTGAATGGTGAGCCAAAATTTAGTCCTTTTGAAAGGTCGTCCAGCGCATTTAGGTGTTTTAATTGTATAGCCCATGCCATTGAATATGTGTTTTTGTTATTATTGATATAGCTTAATAGCTAATTATTTGTGAGCAGATTCCTTTACCCATTTGTCAACCTAAAATCCAGTTATTGGTTCATATACTTTGTCCTTTGAGATAACAGATTCTTTTAACCGTCTAGTAAAACGACGTTTTGATCACTAGATAGAACACATTCGCCTGCCAAGTCTGTGATGCTTGTCATGTTGCTCTTTCACTAGTGACGATTCACGAGGTTCTTTAGTTTATAGAAAAAGCCTCTTAAAATAAGTTTAACAATTTCGTGAATCCTTGAAAAGGAACTGTGTTTTCTTTAACAAACTAGATTGCGTTTTCACCACATGTAGTCCCGATTGTATCGTATTATATGGACTACTTTACTCAGGTTTATATATATTAGAGTTATGCTTTTTGGTATTGTTAGAACCATATTTTTTTAGACTACTTGTTGAATTCAGTACAACTTTAGGGTACTCAATAATAAACTATAGGCTATTTTTGGTCTTGCCTATTGAGAGTCCCGTGTACTGTGACATCGCTGAACCAAAAGAAAAAACCCATTTCATTTGGTGGCAGTCGTTGGATACTCGATAGAGTATTTAGCGATACTAACCTTTACTAAAATACAAAGAAAGAAAAATGGTTAGAAGATCAATTAGGAATAACTATGAAGTAGACACAGCTTTTGATTCAAAGATCAGTCATATCAATAGAGTAAGAATTTGAAGAATCAGTGTTACCTGCCTAAACAAGAGTACTAGATCAAGAACGTTACCAATTGTACACAGAGAAGATATGTAATATTCAATGATACATGGTTTAGATGACTACTAGATGAAATAAATAAGTAATGAGAAACGTGATGGCAGATAGTGAAGACTATGCAGAATATGACAAATAAAATTGTATCCCGTATTAGAAATTAAAGTTAAACAATGCAAGTTAAAAACAGTAGTCGTGATATCAGATAAAGTGTTAAGTGTGTTCAGCGATCCCGAAGGACCGAGATATATCAGGGATTAAGATCTAGTATATGCAATAGATATTTCAAATGAAATCAATGAACTAGAAGAATCAATTAGTGACGGTAAATACAAAGATCGATCCCAAACAATAACTAAACAGTAACATACTACCAATTTTAGATGGTAAAGAAAAATAGAAAGTATTGTTCAACAGGTTGAAAGCTGTTGCAAATTTGACATCAAAAGAAAAAAAGCAGACTGTATAGTTACGTTTAACAGGGACTGCCTGTTTGACCAACTATCAAATCGTGTCACAGAGTTACCGATAAAGTTTTTGACTTTGTTCTAAATACTGGAGGGGGCCTCGGTGGAAGAGTGGGTAAGGTAGTTTTGTCTACTATTGATCACGTGGTCTGTCACCACTGAGGTTGTGTGTTAAAGTCTCACTACGGGCAGGGTGTATTCGACTCCAATCTTAATTGACAAGGATTCTTCTTATCTGATGTTTTTATGTAGAAATTATGGCCCTTCAAATAAAATAATCGTTTTTATTGCTTTTGTTTTCTCTAGGTTTAAATTTTCAGGTAGAGGACTATGCATTGCTGACAATTATCAATTTATGTTAAGCAAATACATGGCATTACTTCGGGTTAAACTGGAACACAGAGCGTGAAACTTTTTTATTTTCTATTAAGCACTTATTTGTGTTGTATTTTCGTTTAGTTTGCATAAATGCATTTTAGGTTGAAAAACACTCTAGACCGTTAAACACTTATACAAGTATTCCAATAAACGATATTCACTGTGCTAAGTAAAGTGTTTAATTTGGTCACCGATAACATTTGATAACATTGAGCCAAGATTTACAATTTACATAGTAAATTGCAGAGTCACAATCAGTAATTTGTTAATTGCCAAACAAATTGGTCAAACAAATGCTCTTCCGTAACTTTTTGGTTTCTCGTCCTGTTCGCGACATCTCACCATATATATCATTAAACGTACGACGAGTAAAAATAGTTATGTGTTTATCGCACAAAACATCTAGTATTACCCCTGTGTTTACATACGTTTTTGTTATTTGTTTATTGTATGTATTGTGTATAATTTTGTTGTTTGTTGTTTCTCTACGTTTCCTGTTTGACCCGTACTGTACGTTTTAATTTCCGATAATATCTCGATATGTTTTACACACTTTTATTGTTTTATTTATACAAATATACAAATAAAAATACGCATCCTGCAACAGATGCTCACAACCTCGCATCTGGTATACATAATATCGATTTAGATGTACTTTGAGGTTAAAATGAACATGAACCTAAAAATGTTGATGAGGTACAAACTACGCCCACTGGTATTTACTGTGTATCAGATTTATCAGATGATAAAGAAACCGCTACTATAGTATCCGGACATTTACATCCGAAACCTCTTTTGAAGTGATAGGAAATTAATAGAAAGTTTAGAATTTCAACAATAGCAATAGCTGTAAACACTGTTGATGTGACATATTATAGGTGATAATAAGCGACCTTCATCCAACATAGATACCAAACAAACTAAAAACATATCAATACAATTGTTCAAGGGAGCTGAGAACTTCAAAATTTAATACAAAATTGTTCCCTAAAAACATAAATTTACAAACCATAGAAACAAAAATACAGACATCGATATTGAAACTTCTTTTGAGTGTTTCAAAACTTTAAATGAAGGTGTTGAAATTGAAGGACATGAAAACATTGATATTAATGTAAATGACATTTGTAAAAAACCTTTGTATGATGAAATACTGAATAGGCACATTACTGAGCACGAATATGTAGAAGCGATTGCAAAGCTTTAAAATAATAAAGCTCCGGATACTGGTAACGTTTTGAACTTAAAATAGTCAAATCCAGTTTGAATCTATGTATACTTTAAATTATTTAATGTAGTCTTAGATACAGAAGTTACAACAGGAAGTTGGAGAATATATAAATATAAATTTACATTTCAAGATGCCGAATTAGAGATTGTCGATATTCTACATATTTTGATGTTGTTTTTGAAGATTATGGTTCTTTTATCACAAACCAAATAGAAACTTGTAGACCAATACAATGTCTTTATTTTGCTGTTGACTGCTAAACTACTCAAACAAAGGTTTTTTTACCTTATGTAAATGTTATCTCAACAGAAGTTCTATGGTCGTCACCATGATTTGATCGATCGTTATGGGAAATCAAAAAAGTGTCTCAAATACGATCTGAAATTTTCGCTGAGTCATAGGTAATGTTTCCTATTTCTGGATTTGACTTTTCCCTAGACATTACAATGAGCAAGCTGACCGGTGTCTTATTAGAAGCAGGCACTCACTTAGTCGTCCGGAGCACCTGAGTGCACCAATGGTTTTTATTACGTTCGGGTTACTCATTTTCTGTGCTTTATGTTTTTGGTTTTCGTGTTGTGTTTGTCAATATCCGGATTTGTAACTGTCCCTTGGGTTTTGGCTTTTGTTGTTCGGTCGGTTTTCTTTGCTATTCTTTTATAAACGTTTTCGTAATGAAGACATATATCATTAAACGTACGACGAGTAAAAATAGTTATGTGTTTATCGCACAAAACATCTAGTATTACCCCTGTGTTTACATACGTTTTTGTTATTTGTTTATTGTATGTATTGTGTATAATTTTGTTGTTTGTTGTTTCTCTACGTTTCCTGTTTGACCCGTACTGTACGTTTTAATTTCCGATAATATCTCGATATGTTTTACACACTTTTATTGTTTTATTTATACAAATATACAAATAAAAATACGCATCCTGCAACAGATGCTCACAACCTCGCATCTGGTATACATAATATCGATTTAGATGTACTTTGAGGTTAAAATGAACATGAACCTAAAAATGTTGATGAGGTACAAACTACGCCCACTGGTATTTACTGTGTATCAGATTTATCAGATGATAAAGAAACCGCTACTATAGTATCCGGACATTTACATCCGAAACCTCTTTTGAAGTGATAGGAAATTAATAGAAAGTTTAGAATTTCAACAATAGCAATAGCTGTAAACACTGTTGATGTGACATATTATAGGTGATAATAAGCGACCTTCATCCAACATAGATACCAAACAAACTAAAAACATATCAATACAATTGTTCAAGGGAGCTGAGAACTTCAAAATTTAATACAAAATTGTTCCCTAAAAACATAAATTTACAAACCATAGAAACAAAAATACAGACATCGATATTGAAACTTCTTTTGAGTGTTTCAAAACTTTAAATGAAGGTGTTGAAATTGAAGGACATGAAAACATTGATATTAATGTAAATGACATTTGTAAAAAACCTTTGTATGATGAAATACTGAATAGGCACATTACTGAGCACGAATATGTAGAAGCGATTGCAAAGCTTTAAAATAATAAAGCTCCGGATACTGGTAACGTTTTGAACTTAAAATAGTCAAATCCAGTTTGAATCTATGTATACTTTAAATTATTTAATGTAGTCTTAGATACAGAAGTTACAACAGGAAGTTGGAGAATATATAAATATAAATTTACATTTCAAGATGCCGAATTAGAGATTGTCGATATTCTACATATTTTGATGTTGTTTTTGAAGATTATGGTTCTTTTATCACAAACCAAATAGAAACTTGTAGACCAATACAATGTCTTTATTTTGCTGTTGACTGCTAAACTACTCAAACAAAGGTTTTTTTACCTTATGTAAATGTTATCTCAACAGAAGTTCTATGGTCGTCACCATGATTTGATCGATCGTTATGGGAAATCAAAAAAGTGTCTCAAATACGATCTGAAATTTTCGCTGAGTCATAGGTAATGTTTCCTATTTCTGGATTTGACTTTTCCCTAGACATTACAATGAGCAAGCTGACCGGTGTCTTATTAGAAGCAGGCACTCACTTAGTCGTCCGGAGCACCTGAGTGCACCAATGGTTTTTATTACGTTCGGGTTACTCATTTTCTGTGCTTTATGTTTTTGGTTTTCGTGTTGTGTTTGTCAATATCCGGATTTGTAACTGTCCCTTGGGTTTTGGCTTTTGTTGTTCGGTCGGTTTTCTTTGCTATTCTTTTATAAACGTTTTCGTAATGAAGACATACCTATAGACATCCAGCTCACAATGTTTGACTCTATTATTAAACAAATTCTATTATATGGGTCAGAAGTATGGAGATATGAAAATTGAAAATAATTGAACAAATTCACCTGAAATTCTGCAAGGGAATTCTTAAAGTTAGAAACTCAACACCAAATACGATAAATTACTGTAAATAAAATAAAAACAAAAAGTGTTAGCATATAACATACATAGAATCAATACAAAAATGCAATAGCAGAAATGTTTTTTGTAACAATACAATAATTTTATGCAATACACTTAAAAAACATGAGACAAATTTACGCACAATTGATTGTGAAATACAACAATTATTTGTTCATGACTTCAACCTTATCTATCTCAATATTCCAAGTAGATATTTCTTGCTTTTACATATTTCTTTTTTTTTAACATAAAACGTAATCATTTACAATAAGTATGTGGTTCCTGCAACGTAAAAAATCTAATTTGCCATCTTTTTTCAACTGATTTGTGTTTGCCGAGTTTAATTGGAGCGTTTTTACAAATATGATTTCACATAACCCGAAGTATAATATTTTTTATATTTATAAATAGCCATAACAACGTTCAGCAAGTGCATTTGGATTCATGAGTCACGAGAATGATCCTGACCATGACCAACATTATAGCTAAACTCATTATTAACAGGTAACGGGAAAGTTAATACATGGTGAACAATTCGAAATATTTCCTATATATTAATCTATTTTAATTAATATTATTAATTATACTGTCAAAGGGAAACAAACATTTCATCCGGGTTTTTTTAATTACAAAATCATTTGTTTCCGCATTTAATAAATTTGTTTGTTTTGTTTGAATGATGTGTAACGCCACTTTCAGTAATTTTTTAGCTATTTCATGACGTCCAGTTTTTATTGGGGGAGGAAGCCGGAGTACCCGGAGAGAACCCCGACCTTCGGTAGAAAAACTGGCAATCCTTATTAATTAAGATTGGAGTCGAGTACACCCTGCCGGAGGTGAGTCTCGAACCCGCAACCTCAGTGTTGACAGATTACGTGATCATCAGTAGACGAACTACCTTAACTACTCGGCCACCAAGGCCCCCTAACAAAGTTGTGTTACGTACTCTAAAAGGAAACAAAAACAAAGAAATGTCTACTTTTGTCATATAATTATTTTTGCCTCAGGATATTTTATGAGATGTTCTATCTTAGTGTGGAGGATAATGGAAGTTAAATTTAGGTTTTTAGTATAAACTATAGTAGAGCTAGGTATTACACGTTTGAATTATCTTGATGCCTGTATTAATTTGTAACTGCAGATATCTAGACAAAATAAATTAAAGGTCGTTTTAATCAGAAATTCATTTCTCTTTTGTTCACTTTTTCAAGATATATTAATAGTATTTTTTAGGTTGGCAATACCATATAGCTAGAGAAATTGTTTGCCGAAGTAACCGAGCAGTATGTGATGTTATATGAGTGGCTATACAGAAGGAAAGACTCGTCAGCACAAGAAACAAAAAAAAATATCATAGTCTTTTCAGGAGGCATTTTCAGCTTTAACAAAATATGAGAAAAACAATATTGTTACATGTTTCCTAAATTGTCAATTATGTATATTTTCTGGAGATATTGTTTTTCTGAGTATAAAGCACAAAATTGCATCGGTAAGTTAAACACTGATAAAGGTTAATATTCAAATATTCGACCAAAAATGATATGTATTTTAAATCATAAAATTGTTTCATATCCATCTTTTCATTATTTAAATATACATTAAGTTTAACATTAGCGAATATATTATAACACCGGTTTCGACGTTGCCTTGACAACAACTGTTTGCACTCATATTCACAAACATAATACCATTAATAATTTTAATGTTCTAGAACTTTAAACACAGTAAACGCACACTGTTTAAAACTTTGAGCTATGGGCTATACTGCATTACATGTATATCATGTAAATGCTCTGTTTTGCAGAGATAATTATTATTTGTTTTAAATTATTGTTGCTGTTATCTGAACTAAATTAACACCTCGCAGTTTGTCACCATGTTTGTGCAAAAGGAAAATCCAAGATAAAATTATGTTCCTTTTGCAGCATATAAATGCTGAAAGGTCTATATATTATTCATTAAAACAATCAGATAAGAATGACAGTAAACATGTTATCTTTATCAATATACTGGCTTACATAACTGATCTATTATAAATACAATATTTTTACGATTAAACCAAAATAAATAAATAAACGCAGGGAAGTACGTGAAAATAGGAATGCCAAGGACATTTCTACTTTATTGTCTTGTATATTTTATATTTCTTATTTTAATGCAGTGGGGCAAGTTCCTATATACAATTAACGTCTTCTGTAAAGAATAGTACCAGAACCAAATATTAACCGTCAAACTATTTGCTGGAGTTTTGAAAAATTGCCAACAAAATGCAGATATGAAGGTTGACCATCTGCTCTGATTTTTCTTTTATTTTATTACGTCTTTGTTGTGATTAAATAAGACACGTGTCTTACCATTTGAGTAAAACGTACACCCGTTTAAAATTGGGAACACATTTATAAGTTATATTCCGGTTAATAATAGCTGTTAAAAGATTTGTGGTAAACTTAGATTGATTCAAAAAGAATAAAACGTAGAAGTATATTACAGGACATGGCATCAATACAAAAATGCAATTACAGAAAGGTTAAATACAATAGATTTTATGCAATACATTTAAAAAAGCATGAGACAAATTTACGAAAAATTGATTGTGAAAAATAACAATAATTTGTTCATGACTTCAATTTAATCTCTATATCCCCATGAAAGTTTTGCAAAACGTTCGACATAGATTATTCATGCTTTTCATATTTCGTTCTTTTTACATAAAACGTCACCATTTACCATAAATTAGTGGTTCCTATCAAGTACAAAATGTAATTTGAAATCTTTTCCAACTTATGTTTGCTTGACGAGTTTAATTGTTACGTTTTTACAAATAAGATTTCACATGGCCCGAAGTACAATATTTTCTATATTGATTAATAGCCATAGAAAATTTCAGCAAGTGCAGTTGGAGTCATTAATCATCAGAATGATCCTGACCATGACAAAAATTATAGCCGAACGCATGATTAACAGATATTGGGAAAGTTAGTACATGATGAACAATTAGATATATTTCCAATATATTAATCTATTTTGAAATTAATATTATTAATTATACAGTCCAAGGCAAACAAACCTTTCTTCCGGGTTTTTTCAATTACAAAATCATTTGTTTCCGCATTCAACAAATTTGAGTTGCGTACTCTAAAAGAAAACAAAAAACATGCAAGGTCTACTTTTGTTATATTATTATTTTTTGCCTCAAGGAGATTTTTACGAGATGTTCTAACTAAGTGTAGATAATGGAAGTTATTTGTGCGTTTTTAGTATAAACTATAGCAGAGGTATTACATCTAGACAATACGAATCAAAGGTCTTTATTAAAAATAAATTCAATTCTCATTTGTTCACTTTTTCAAGACATATAGAATTTTATAGGTTGGCAATAAAAAATAGCAAAAGACATTTTATGTCGAAGTACCTGAGTAGTATGTGATGTTATACGAGTGGCTATACAAAATGAAAATATCGTAAGCGCAAGAAATAAAAAAAATAACTTATATCCTTTTCATGAGGCATTTTCAGCTTCAACAAAATATGATGAAAACAGTATTGTTATATTATTCCTGAATTTTCAATTATGTATATTTTTCTGGAGATATTGTTGTTCTGAGTATAAAGAAATAAATTGATTTTGTTTGTTTGTTTGAATATTGTTTAACGCCACTTTCAGCAATTTTTCAGCTATATCATGGCGTCCAGTTTTTATTGGGGGAGGAAGCCGGAGTACCCGGAGAAAACCCCCGACCTTCGGTAGGAAAACTGGCAATCCTTGTCAATTAAGATTGGAGTCGAGTACACCCTGCCTGCAGTGAGAATCGAACCCGCAATCTCAGTGTTGACAGACCACGTGATCAATAGTAGACGAACTACCTTGACCACTCGGCCACCGAGGCCCCTGAAATAAATTGAGAATGCATCGGTTAGTTCAAAATTGATATCGGTTAAGGTTCAAATATGCGACCAAAAATGTATGTTAAATCATAAAATTGTTTCATCTATCCATCTTTTCTTTATTTAATTAAACCTTAAGTTAAATTTTAGAAAATTATTACACCGGTTTCGACGTCGCCCTGACAACAACTGTTTGTACAAATATACACAAACATAAAACCATTAACTAGAACTTTAAATACAGTAAACGCACAAGTTTGTTAACCTTGAGCTATGGACTATATGGCCAACACTGCATTATATCATGTAAATGCTCTGTTTTGCAGAAATAATGTTTATTTGTTTTAAATTGTTGTTGCTGTTATTTGAAATAAATTAACACCTCTCAGTTTGTCAGCATGTTTGTGCAAAACAAAAATTCAAGATATAATTCACCATATAAATTCTTCAATTCAGTAAGGTGCCCATATTCTGGTATAGACAGAGTTAAATTAATTAACCTAAATAAACTTCTGCAAATTGTTGGGTCTTGTACTCGTTTCATCAGATGCCATATCTGTTAATAAACAAATCTGTTTTAGGCGTAAATAAAAGAATGTAATCAAAGTACATGAGAAGTCAGTTAGGCTTCACGTGATCGCCCAGAAAACAGATAAAAAATGTCAAGTGCACTCGTACCGATGAATCCGCTAACTAGGACTAAAAATGAACAAAAAATTCCGGTATGCATCCAGGGAATAACAATGAATGAAGTGCATAACTCGAATGACATTTTCGTCGGTGTAAGTAGGAAACGTTCTGCCCGATATTACTTAATTGAATCGATTCGAAATCTACACGATCCGGCAACTTTTGGCCCATAGGAGTTCGATGTCGAGCTTGGCTGAGTAACAGAGAATGGTGTAGTAGATGGAATGAAGCTGGATACAGCGAACACGAAGAACCGTCAACCATATCAAACAATGGCTAATTTGTTCTTAATCTGTTTTTATTAAACTCTGTATATTGAGTTTAATATTAAATTGTTGTAACATGAACTTAAAAATCATGAGTTATCATATCTTCGATATGCTGTTTGTCAGAAATACTAACTAAATTTAATTGTGATGTTGCTGTTTTATCAGAACATAAACTTAAGATCTCCAATTTAGTGTATTTAGATAGTATTGAAAACAATTTTATTTCTACTGCTAAAGCTGAAATTAGTAATCATTTAGATACAAACACATCTGAACGTGGTAGAGGTGGCATTGCCATTATGTTTAAAAATATCTTGCAGTTTAGTATTTCTGTTATTGAGAATATTGATTGTGATAGAATTGTAGACATATGTGTCAAGAGTAATAGGTTTAAGCCTATGTATATTTTTTGCCCCTATATGCCTGCTGATAGTTGTTTAGAAAGATATAAAGATTTGCTAAATGTTCTAGATGATCTATGTAATCATTATAACAACTATGGAACCATTAAATATTGCTGGTGATTTTAATGCTACTTGTAGCGGAACAATTTAACAGGTACATACAAGTATAAATCTACTGAACTAAAAAAGTTTGTTCAAAGATATTGTCTGAATTATAATTTTGTTGATGATCAAATGCCGCTGATAGGTCCTGGTTATACCTATAGAATGTACTATAATTGATTATATTTTTATAAATGAAACTTTAATCAGACAAATAGACCTTTATGAAATGCTTGAGGAGGGTACATTTATATACGACTCAAATCATTTGCCAATCACCTGTTCAATAAATATACACGAAGCGTTACATACTGATATGAAACCATATGTGTCATTACCACCATGGCACAAAATTGACACTGATTATGTAGTTGCCTTCCAGTCTGCTCTGTATGACCCACTGAACGAACTGTTACAAAACTTCGAGAAAATGGACTGCAACATTGACTTATATTACAAGAAATTGAAATTACTCTTCTTAGTGCGGCAAAAACTACGATTCCTGCTATTATCTTCAATGAAAATACGAAGCCCTACTGGAATAAATTGGATTAGGTGAAGAAAGCGCATATACATGAATGCGAGATGAGGAAGATTTGGTTGTTAGAGAACAGATCACTGGGCACTACTGTCTAAAAAATGACTGTAAATACCAGTTGCAGTCGTTTTTCGTCTGTCATTGACTGAGATTGACTGCAAATGACTGCACAAATGTCTATTAAAGACTGCAAACGTTGTGTCGGACAATAATTCATTTTATGCCGGTCACAGACATTTTTTCCGTTGGCGCAGTCAAAATTTGTCTGTTACAACGCCCGGCGTATCCGTTGTATCAGTCACACAATCTCTCTGGCAGTCATTTTTACCTTTGAATAAGTCGAAAATCGTCTGTTACAACGGCGCTACCGTTGTATCAATCAAACAATGTCGGTGAGAGACATTTTCTCAGCATTTTCAGACAAAACACGACCGTCACAACGCCTCGTAATTATTATTGTTGGTTAATTAAATAGCGATCAAATAATATTTTTAATTTCAATTGTTTTTTTGAAAATGTTCGGAATTAAACAAAGAAATCTCTATTTGGAAATTGTGCGCTCGCACACGTTCGATTACAAATGTTTTTACGCCTGATAATTGTAATTTTTAATTTTGTTACACGGATTGATTAATTTTCTTAATGTCAATATATTTTTTGGAAAATGTTCAGAATTCAACAAAATAACGTCTATTTGAAATCTAATTATATTCTACATTTTTATAATACTATTTTCTGCAAACAGTGTTAAAAAATATGATGACATCGCTTATTTATTAAGTTTAGTCGAAAATTATTTTACAATTATAATAAGTATAAATATGTTCAGCTATTTTAAATTTTTTAAAAATCAAATCATGCTTGTTTTATATTGTTTAAAATAGCAGGTAATTCAATTAACATAATAAAGTTATTGATGTCCACGGAGCGCTTCCGATTTAAAGAAGGACACAGGTGGTTAATTATGTTACAGTTAATCTCGCCTCACTGATCAAAGATCGCGCGTATTCAACTTTGTGCGACATCATTCGATATTTATCGTTTATCCAGATCAACTTTTAATATTGTGTAATTTTATAATGTAATAAATCGGAACTTTCTATCGAGTAGTTAGTGCAGTTGTTTTTATTATAGATCCTCGGTAGAGTGAACGCATAACACAGGTGACCGGTAATAACAATACAAAAATCGGCAAGTGACGATAAACATGAAAATATCTCTAAAACTACAAAATAAAAAAACAACCTTAAATAAAACTTTATTAATGCATTATTCTTTAATATAATATATGTTGTTTCTTGTGATTACTGTTATCCTTAATGTTGTTAGTGAACTTTTCTCCTTGTTAGTGTTCTAACTAGTAGTTTGTGGTATTTCTACGGACCCAAATTCATTTACAATTTTAGGATTGTACGCTTGTCTTGTAAGTAAACTTCACACCCTTTTTTCAACAGACAACACTAAATTTAAAGTTGTTTATTCTAAATTGTTTACATTAACTATAAAATCATACCATAGAAACTCAGTGTCACAGAACAAGTAACGGACACACTTAATGGAATGAAAAAGAATCTAGTGCGCCGTTTTGCACTATCGTACAAAATTAACATGTATTTGAGAAAATTCATTCGATAAATGTCCAGCCAGCAGTTGTAAGTATAATATAACAATAAATGATATGGGTTACACCCGTATCCAGAGATGTTCAATTTATATGTTATAGGTGTATCCGAGTTTTTTCAACTTGTTTTATTTAAAATTTCATCATACTTTAGTATACTGTAAAAAGGTTACACATATAGACGATTGTGCAAGGCAAGAAATAATCATCTTGATTATAATATCTCAACTTTGAGAAGAGTATTTTAATCAAAAAAGCAATGTGTAGGAAAGACAAATGTTTACCGTACAATAACAATACATTGACCTTTTCGAAATCACATAATCCCGTGGTTCTGTGGGAAAAAGGGGGCGGTAAGATCGACAGTTATCGCGTACTTTCGTCGGGCATCCTCGGAAGATCAAAGAAAAATACCGACAAATTACAATTTCAATTGATTTAATTTTACAGTAATTAAAATTGTTTTTCAAAAAATTTGCAATTAAAATGTATTCAAGCGTAAAACTAACGTTCATGTGCATGAACACTGCTAAGAACTTAATAATATTTTCAGACTGTAAAATATTAAAAAATATATAGAAGAGTCTTATTTTTGGCAGAGACATGTAATTATACGCCTCTGTTTTTGCAAACAATTTATGAGATTATTAACGTCTAGAATTATTTTCAACTATTACAACTGTTGATGACCTTTATTGGAATGTAACTGAATTGTTTTTCTATTGTGTTTTTATATACATTTTTCAAAATTTCATTTAGCTTTTCGTTTTTCTATTGTATTATTATTTTTCGAAATTTCATATAGCTTTTTAAATTTCTGTTTGTTTAAAGGACTTCATATACGATCTTAGAGGTAGGTTTAATATAATTCTATAAGTATCTAAATATAACTGCTTCTTTAAAATAGTTCTACATAAAAAAATTCAACTTTTAAGTTAAATAAAAATGCAAACCTTTTGGTGTTTTTTCTTATTATAAAGAAATTTATTTTCCCTACAAATGTCTATTACATTTGTCACTCATTCAGAAAATTTCTTTAAATAACATGCCTGTTTTAAAATCTTATTTTCGTATAACAATCATAATCTAAATTAGCATTTTCGTGGCTTATTATGTGAGTCTAAATGGTCTTCCATTTATACCTTTCATTAAAGTTCAGTGTCATAAATAAGCAATTAGCAAATAAAAAAGGCACATCTAATTTACAATTTACAATTACATCACAGAAATATGTCTTACCCCTCACACCCCACCACGCACACACACACACATACGTCTCGTTTTCGGCCAATATCGTGCGATTTCGAAATCGTAAATAATTCAAAACCCAGGGAAATTAAATGATTGATGAATTTGTACATAAAGGTTTCATTTTCTACCCTAATTATGAAATAATCCAGAAATAATACTGAAAATTATCGATCATGTATTACGTAATACTACAAAATTTTAAAATGCATTATTTTTTATCAAATTATCTTATGAATTCACAGAAAAACAAATACATTCACATTCTATTATGTGAAGATTAGAAACTGCATAAAAACTACAAGGCTTAGGTCATGTAAATACCCTATAAATTCTGACATAACAAAAGAAATAAAATTGAAAATTATCGATAAAGTCAAATTTATAATCATCTACATTTTTATGTAAAGATACGAATGCAAAAAAGATATGAAGCTTGCTCTATCAAGCATGAAATAATCCAAACAAAAAAATATAATGATAAAATTGAACTGAACAAGTCTTTCTAACAAATACATTACGTAATATAACGTAACAAAATCTAAAAATGCCTTTTTATTATCAAATTATCTTACTAATTAATAAAAGAAACACCGATATATACATTTTATTTTGTAAAGATAAGAATGCATTAAAAAAATACAAAGCAACACCCTATAAATCGTGAAATAATCCAAGAAATAAAATTGAATCGATGATCCTATCTAGCGAGGTCAAAAGCGCATTAATATACAATTTTGTTCATCTTTACTACTCCTTATTAGATTAAAACAGAAAAATGTATTTTAAAGCTAGGAGGATTCCACAAATACGAAAAACTGTAATTGAAGTATTTTCGTTAGCATAAAACTAGCCATTTTATCACTTACAACATGAACTATATTGTAGAGTATGGTTTTTACCTTTTTGCTCAATTTACCCGAAAACAATTATATATCATTAAGAGATATTAAGAAGAGATCGAAAATAGGAAAATAACTGTGTTTGGCAGCTTCCGTGTCTCTTAAAAAAAAGGAAATTTAAGTCAGCACACTGTTAAAGTTCGTGGTTTCTAAAACAAATACACAAGTCACCTCTTTTGATTGACCCTGAAAAAGTATGGTTTTAGGTAGCTGCTGAGAATTTAGCCTGTTGTAGCGGCTACAATGAGCCTACTCTTTTTCGAAATCTACAAAAGGGGGCTTTATCGTGCAAAGAGAGTGGCAATCTCAAAACACGTTACCCACTACGGTCCTTGACCAGGCTTTCCGTATTATGACCTCACAACACCACAACGAGAGTGTCGCCCATATCCGCCACCCAGAAAAGAGTTTGGCTGCTCTGTGGGTCGAGCACTGGGAACCCTCCCAGTTTGGTCCCAACAAAAACTAGAATATATAGACGAAAATTTGAAGTGAAGAAATTATTTCAAGTAACATTATCTTTTTTTTCAAAAAATTAATAACAGCTACTCATGAAAGGCTGCAAATTTTAATTGAAAAACCAGAACAAATATAACGACTAAAATGTCAAAGTTTAATGTACGAAGACATACAAAATAAAAGACATGATTAAAAAAATTATATGTTTTTTAACTGCTTGTGTATTTGAATTAACTTTGTCCGTGTTTGAAGAAAACATTATTGTACAAATGTATAAAAGGCGATCGTTATTTCAGCTTAAATTCGGTTTTTACTTTCACAGATGTGTAAATATTTTTATTCAAATAAATAATAATGAAAAAGAACAGGACAAATGGTAACATTTTTAGCAGTCTTCATTTTTTTAGAAATAGCTGTTTTTAAACATACATTTATCTCCAACATTACTATTTGCATTACATTTGTAATCGTAAAGTGTGCGAATGCACAATTTCCAAATAGAGATTTTTTTGTTTAATTCCGAACATTTAAAAAAAATGAAATAAAAATTATTAATCGATCGCTGCTAATAAATTTATAATAGTAGTTACAATGTTTGACTGATAAAACGAATGCGCCGTTGTAACAGACAAATTTTGACTGCGCCAAAGAATGAAATGTGTCTGTGACGGGCATAAAATGACTGTCACTGTAAAACTTTTTGTCCGATACAACGTTTGCAGTCTCTTACAGAATTTGTGCAGTCATTTGCAGTCAATCTTTGCGACTGCGACTGACATTTACAGTAATTTTTTATCCAGTAGTGAGGTGTGAAACACACTATATTTACAAGAGAGCTAAAAGCGCATTTAGAAACATTCAGAGTTAAGCGAATCAGGAATACTTAACAATTCAGCTAAGTGTGAAATCCGACTTTTTTGGAAACTCATTAAGCAGCAAAAACCGAAATCGAATAAAATATTGCCTGAAATCATTGTTGTCAATGTGATATATGACAATCCAGAATCCGTTGAACACCTGTACGCCACCACTAACGTCAAAAACTTTGACGTTAAAACTTTTACTGAAATCGAAGTGAACATTACAATCTTGAACAATCTTTGCTGTGACGCAACAAATGAGTTCCTGTCCGGTGGAGAAACAGTAAAATCAGAAGCTGGTCAAATTGTAAGAGATCTAAAAAGACGCAAAGCTTGTGGTGCACACAATTTACAGAACGAACACCTGATTCTTGATGGTCCGTTTGTCACACAGTGCTTAAACGAACTGTTTAACAAAATTGTCTCACGAGCAAAAGTTCCAAGTGTATCGAAAAAAGATCTACTTTTATCAATTTATAAAGTTAGAGGAAATCAAAACAGTGTCCGGACAGCTACAGACCCGTGTATTTTCTCTCGTGTGTCCTTAAAGTATTCAAAAAGGTTATTTTATAATTTTAATCGTTTACCTTTTTCGAGTCCCCTCCAAAAAGGATTTTAGAAAGGTATAGGTTGTCTGTCAGCTTATTTTATGTTGTATGAAACTTTGTTACACAATATTGAAACGAATAGTAATGTTTATTTGCATTTCTTGACAGTCGGAAAGCTTTCTACACAGTTGTGCAAACTCTATATTTGAATGTAAAAGGTAAAGCATGGTGATTAATAAACGATCTTCATACAAGTACTCAAGGCTCAACTGTAATTAATCGGTGTAGATCTAGGTATTTTGATGTAACTGAAGGCGTTAGTCAAGGTGGTGTGTTATCTGGTATGTTAAAGCTAGTATTTATAAATGATTTATTATTAGAACTAAGTTTTTGTAATAAGACAATGGGCTGGAGATTTGAATTCAGTGGAACATAGTCCTGAATAATGTGCTTCCCGAAAAAACAGAAAGCAGTTGCCTTTTTGTGGATAATCACTAACCAAAGAATTCCTATTACTAAAAATCATGTACATCGGAATTTATAGTGATCTTAAATCAAGAGATCAAATCATCAATGCTTGTAGAAAAGGAAGAAACACCTTTTATTCTATCAATAGCTTTTAAAGTGACAATATTTATCCAATATCTGTTATTCAACTTTATAAATCTGTGGTATTACCATCTGTTCTAAATATGGGTGCGAAACCTGGTACAACATCAAATCGCAAGAAAATGAACAGCTAGACAAGTTTCAACACATCGCTGTAAAAATAGCACACATACTCCCTCTCAGAACCAGATCAGACATGAGCGAGAGTATGGTTGGTCTCTTTCCAATATCATGTCAATTGCAAAACGGAAATTTTATTTCTTATGCAAACTTTGTTATTTTGACTGTACGTGTTTACAAAAGAAGATATTTTACTCCGCTTGTTTTCGTGCTTGGACAACGTTGATACCGCACCTGGATTTATACCTGACATTATACAAATATTATATAAGCACAGACTTCTAATCAATCTCTATGACTACACTGATACAGGACAATTACCTTCAAAATTTCAACGGAAAATCATAGTAAAATTCGCAATTAACAGAAAACAATATGAACTTTGGTCACACAGAGTAAACCATGATAAAGACTTTTCTCGCTATCGTACTATCCATCAAAAGATAGCTATTGCAGATGTCTGGATCTACCCTTCATCCGCATCAGAACTACAAACAGCCTTCTTTATAGACAAGCTTATAATCATGTCTCCAACTGATGCTGTACACACCTGCACTCTCTGTAAGATTCAATTTCGTAATATGTTGTAATGCATGTATCTTGTAGGTCCCCATGAACTCTCGATTTGCGTTATGTTTTATCTGATATCATAATTGGGAACTATGATCCTAATTTCTATGTGGAGCTAAGTAATCTCTCCAACGAAGAACTTTTCCAAGTGTTTCTTGGTAAATGTTTTTAACAGAACTCCTGCAGGAAGAAACCAATTTCATCATATACCTATATTACACACATGTAGTGAAAACGTCATCAATCTACAGTCGTTTGACTAGATAGGCTGGCAAAACAGGCAACATTACAGGGTTCTTAATAGCATTATATTCATTATGAATATTGATAAACATCTTATTATAACTTTTTAATGTATGTATATATTTCACTTCCCTTATTTATTTCAATTTTCTATATAAGATTCATGACTAATTGTACTGTTATGTTAAATTGCATCATATCAGTGTAATCTCTATATGAGGAAATAAAGAAATGAATGAATGAATGAATCAACCAAAAGAAGTACCATGTGGATTCAAATTATTTTCAATAATTTATTATCCGGATAAACTGTTGAATTGTTGAATTCTGCCAAAAAACTATTTATATGCCCCACTTAAATCCTATTATTAACCCGTATTAAAGAAGTAAAACATTAATCATTAAAAGTCATTTGTTCAAAGAACAAATGTGAGGTCTTTCCCGGCATTTTCTTAGTGTTATGTTTAGGTATATGGTTGCTAATTGTGAAAATTGCTGCCCATTGGACTTTGGTCCTAAATCAAAGGGCTTGTTGAGACGGTCACTATATTATCTCTGACGGTTTTAAAGTTATAAGCCATAAACTGATTAGCCGAAAAATGTCAACGGCCATAACTTGAAAACGATTTGTCGCACAGTTTTCAATAATTTAAATCAAATGTAGATCTCAATGAGAGGAACATTTTTCTGATATATTGTCTGCTTAATAATATTCTTATGGTTTTTGAGTTATTTCGAAAACAAAATTTAACCGAAACCTGTCAAGGTCCATAACCTCTAAAACGGTTTGTGGCACAGTTTTTGAACCGTATATCAAATGTAGATCTCAATAAGAGGAACATTTTTCTGATATATTGTCTGCTTCAATTTTTTATGGTTTTTGGGTTATTTCGTAAAAAAATTTAACCGAAACCTGTCATGGGCCATAACCTCTAAAACGGTTTGTCGTACAGTTTTTGAACCTGTATATCAAATGTAGATCTCAATGAGAGAAACATTTTTCTCATATATTGTCTGCTTCAATTTTGTATGGTTTTTGAGTTATTTCGAAAACAAAATTTAGCCGAAACCTGTCAAGGGCCATAACCTCTAAAACGGTTTGTCGCACAGTTTTCGAATCTTTATATCAAATGTAGATCATATTGAGAGGAACATTTTTCTTATATATTGTCTGCTTCATTTTTTTATGGTTTTTGAGTTATATTGAAAACAAAATTTCAATGGCGGCCATTTTAAAAATGGTGGACCAAAAACTTTTGTTGATCCGATACATGTAATTAGGACCCTCATATCTACTTCGAAACCAAGTTTTTTGTAAATCCGACAACTTTGACATTTTCGACAAACTTCGCGTCAAAATCGCGTAAACAGGAAGTGGATCCAAGAATGTTTCTTTGCATGACAAATCATGGCCATAAGTCAGACAACATTTTCCCCACTTTAGATTTTTGATTTCTGTCATGGTTTCTGAGTTTATCTGAACACAAGGGTAAACAGTGTTTGGGGAGATAACTCTGTTACTAAAAATAGATCGGTCTCGCAGGGTGACTCAGGTCGAGCCCAGGTAGTGTCGATTAAGTGTGCCAAGTTTCAAAGCGATACGTCAAGACACTTTTTTGACATCTGTGGCAGAAAAGAAAATAATAATAATAAATATAAGTTCATTGGTTCTACCGAACAAATGATAGGCTTTCCACTTATCGCAAAAATGACCTTGACATTGACTCTGGTTTATGGAAATTGGCATTTCTTTTCAAAATAAACAAACGAAAGAAAAAACCATTCGGCTATCTTTCGAAATAAAAAAGGTTAAAAAATAGGACGTTAATTGACATAAATGCCCTTGACCAGCAAGTTTTTGATATTTGCATACTTTATGCTTTAAAAACAAAGCATTTATTAAGATTTTCCATTTTATTTACACGAAAAAGCAGAATTTCCAAAAAATATGTTTTGACCTTGACTTCTCTAAATATGACCTTGACCATGCTTAGGGTCAATAAAGGACAATAAAGGACAAACAGTGAAGATCCTATGTCAATATGTCGTATAATGATGAAGAAATGACTATTTATCATAAATACAAAAATGTATAAGATGACCTTGACCTTTGACCTTGTTTTTATTTTAAAGGTCAAGGGTCATACTGGTCTATAGTAAAGACCCAATGCCTCTACTATCAATAGTTGATAAGTAATTAATGAAAACCTAATTATCAGTGGTTGTAATGGGGGATAACTCCGATAAGATGAAGTAGGATCCTTTCCCTTCAAATGTAAAAAAGTTGCGCCTTTATGAGACCAACATTTTATCCATTTTAACTTATAGCCTATCTTTTACCGTTTAAATGAAATAGCGATGACAAGACAATGTCAAAATTTCAAACGTGACCTTGACCTTTCACCTTGTGTTCATTTTCAAGGTCAAGGTCAATGATGACTAATGATATTAGGTTTCATATAAATATCTGTTATAATAACTGAGATATATTGATATAATGTAATTCACAATATATTTAATTGGTCTAGGGGAGATAACTCTTATAAAAATGTCAAATAAAAAAAGTGACGATTCAAGATCTTAATATGATACACATTTTTGTAAAGGTTTTAGTTCTGCATCTTTTATAGTAAAGGAGGAGATCTGCACACAACAAAGGGTCAAAAATTAGAACATGACCTTGACCTTTGATCTTGTGACCTTTTTCAAGGTCAAGGTCAATGATGACCAACTGTGAAATATCTAGTCTCTGTCACCTCTGGTTCATGAGTGCAAAATGGTACAAAATGTACTTCCAATAAATAAGGGGAAATAACTCCAACAAGGAGTTGTCAAAATACTTTGCGCGATATGTAACAAATTGTCGCAATCAATAGCTGACCATTTTGCAACAACTTTTATTGCAAAATCTTTTACGGTTTCAAAGTTTGTCTGTACACAAGCTTTTTTACTTCAAGGGAAATAACTCCGTAAATAAAAAGTGTTCGGTGTGACGGGGTTAACTGGGAAAGCGTAATGTCTCGTACATCCATAGTACAAAATATCTTAGCAACATGTCGCGAAACAAAATTTATAATGGGAAAAGAAACTTGGGGGAAAAAAAGAATAATAATAATAAATATAGGTTCAATCGTTCTAAAGAACGATTAATAGGCTTTCCACTTCAAAAGAAGACCTTAAATAAATGACCTTGAAACCAAAAAACTAAGAAACATACGTAATTTGTCTATAGGAATTAATAAGAACAAAAATTATTAAAAAACTATTTAGATATCTTTAAAAATAAAAAAGGTCATTAAATAGGACGTAAGAAAACTTGAATGACCTTGACAACTGATCTTTTAATCTACGTAAATATTGCTTATATACAATAATATTAAAAGAAGAAGCCATTCAAAATACATAGTACCATGAAAAAGATTTTAAAATGACTTTGACCTTGACTTTTGCAGCATGACCTTGACCATGCTGAAGGTCAACAGTGATCAAAATTGAAGATTCTATGCCAATATCTCTCATAATCATTGAGATATGACTACTTATAATATATACAAAAAATAAGAAAATGACCTTGACCTTTGACCTTGTATTGTTTTCAAGGTCAAGGGTCCTAATGATCCAGGGTGAAGACCCCATGCCTCTACTATCAATAGTTGATAAGTAATTAATGAAAAAATAATTATCAATGGTTGTAATGGGCGATAACTACTATAAGATGAAGCCGGATCCTTTCCTTCCAAATAGGAAAAAGTTGCGCCTTTATGAGTCCAACATTTTATCCATTATAACTTATAGCCTATCTTTTACCGTTTCAAAGAAATAGCGATGAGAAGACAATGCCAAAATTTCAAACGTGACCTTGACCTTTGACCTTGTGTCCATTTTCAAGGTCAAGGTCAATGATGACAAATGATATAAGGTTTCATATATATATGTGTTATAGTTACTGAGATATAGTGATATAATACAATTTACAATACATTTTATTGGTCTAGGGGAGATAACTCTTATAAAAATGTCAAATAAAAAAAGTGACGATTCAAGATCTTAATATGATACACATTTTGGTAAAGGTTTCAGTTCTCTATCTATTATAGTAAAGGAGGAGATCTGCACACAACAAAGGGTCAAAAATTAGAACATGACCTTGACCTTTGATCTTGTGACCTTTTTCAAAGTCAAGGTCAATGATGACCAACTGTGAAATATCTAGTCTTTATCACCTCTGGTTCATGAGTTACAATGGTACAAAATGTACTTTCAATAAATAAGGGGAAATAACTCCTACAAGGAGTCGTCAAAATACATTGCGCGATATGTAACAAATTGTCGCAATCCTTAGCTGACCCTTTTGCAACAACTTTCATTGCGTAATCTTTTAAGGTTTCATAGTTTATCTGCACACAAGCTTTTCTGTAACAGGGGAGATAACTCCGTAAAGAACAAGTGTTCGGTGTGCAAGGGTCAACTGCGAAAGCGTAATGTCTAATACATCCATAGTACAAAATGTCTTTACGACATGTCGCGAAACAAAATTTATAATGGGAAAAAAAAGTTGGCGGAAAAACAATAATAATAATAAATATAGGTTCAATCGTTCTAAAGAACGATTAATAGGCTTTCCACTTCAAAAGAAGACCTTAAATAAATGACCTTGAAACCAAAAAGCTAAGAAACATACGTAATTTGTCTATAGCAATTAATAAGAACAAAAATTATTAAAAAACTATTTAGATATCTTTAAAAATAAGAAAGGTCATTAAATAGGACGTAAGAAAACTTGAATGACCTTGACAACTGATCTTTTAATCTACGTAAATATTACTTATAGGCAATAGCATTAAAAGAAGAAGCCATTCAAAATACATAGTACCATGAAAAACATTTATAAAGGACTTTGACCTTGACTTTTACAGCATGACCTTGACCATGCTGAAGGTCAACAGTGATCAACATTGAAGATTTTAGGCCAATATCTCTTAAAGTCATTAAGATATGACTACTTATAATATATACAAAAAATTAGAAAATGACCTTGACCTTTGACCTTGTATTTGTTTTCAAGGTCAAGGGTCCTAATGATCCATAGTGAAGACCCCATGCCTCTATTATCAATAGTTGATAAGTAATTTATGAAAAACTAATTATCAATGGTTGTAATGGGGGATAACTCCTATAAGATGAAGCCGGATCCTTTCCCTCTAAATAGAAAAAAGTTGCGCCTTTATGAGGCCAACATTTTATCCATTATAACTTATAGCCTATCTTTTACCGTTTCAAAGTAATAGCGATGACAAGACAATGCCAAAATTTCAAACGTGACCTTGACCTTTGACCTTGTGTCCATTTTCAAGGTCAAGGTCAATGATGACCAATGATATAAGGTTTCATATATATATCTGTTATAGTTACTGAGATATAGTGATATAATGCAATTCACAATACATTTTATTGGTCATGGGGAGATAACTCTTATAAAAATGTCAAATAAAAAAAGTGACGATTCAAGATCTCAATATGATACACATTTTGGTAAAGGTTTCAGTTCTCTATCTATTATAGTAAAGGAGGAGATCTGCACACAACCAAGGGTCAAAAATTAGAACATGACCTTGACCTTTGACCTTGTGACCTTTTTCAAGGTCAAGGTCAATGATGACCAACTGTGAAATATCTAGTCTATATCACCTCTGGTTCATGAGTTACAATGGTACAAATTTTACTTCCAATAAATAAGGGGAAATAACTCCTACAAGGAGTCGTCAAAATACTTTGCGCGATATGTAACAAATTGTCACAATCCATAGCTGACCATTTTGCAACAACTTTTATTGCGAAATCTTCTACGGTTTCATAGTTTATCTGCACACAAGCTTTTCTGTAACAGGGGAGATAACTCCGTAAAGAACAAGTGTTCGGTGTGACAGGGTCAACTGCGAAAGCGTAATGTCTTATACATCCATAGTTCAAAATGTCTTTACGACATGTCGCGAAACAAAATTTATAATGGGAAAAGAAAACTTGGCGGAAAAAAATAAGAATAATAATAATAATAAATATAGGTTCAATCGTTCTAAAGAACGATTAATAGGCTTTCCACGTCAAAAGAAGACCTTAAATAAATGACCTTGAAACCAAAAAGCTAAGAAACATACGTAATTTGTCTATAGCAATTAATAAGAACAAAAATTATTAAAAAACTATTTAGATATCTTTAAAAATAAGAAAGGTCATTAAATAGGACGTAAGAAAACTTGAATGACCTTGACAACTGATCTTTTAATCTACGTAAATATTACTTATAGGCAATAGCATTAAAAGAAGAAGCCATTCAAACTACATAGTACCTTGAAAAACGTTTATAAAGGACTTTGACCTTGACTTTTACAGCATGACCTTGACCATGCTGAAGGTCAACAGTGATCAACATTGAAGATTTTATGCCAATATCTCTTAAAGTCATTAAGATATGACTACTTATAATATATACACAAAATTAGAAAATGACCTTGACCTTTGACCTTGTATTTGTTTTCAAGGTCAAGGGTCCTAATGATCCATAGTGAAGACCCCATGCCTCTACTATCAATAGTTGATAAGTAATTAATGAAAAACTAATTATCAATGGTTGTAATGGGGGATAACTCCTATAAGATGAAGCCGGATCCTTTCCCTCTAAATAGAAAAAAGTTGCGCCTTTATGAGACCAATATTTTATCCATTATAACTTATAGCCTATCTTTTACCGTTTCAAAGTAATAGCGATGACAAGACAATGCCAAAATTTCAAACGTGACCTTGACCTTTGACCTTGTGTCCATTTTCAAGGTCAAGGTCAATGATGACCAATGATATAAGGTTTCATATATATATCTGTTATAGTTACTGAGATATAGTGATATAATGCAATTCACAATACATTTTATTGGTCTAGGGGAGATAACTCTTATAAAAATGTCAAATAAAAAAAGTGACGATTCAAGATCTCAATATGATACAAATTTTGGTAAAGGTTTCAGTTCTCTATCTATTATAGTAAAGGAGGAGATCTGCACACAACCAAGGGTCAAAAATTAGAACATGACCTTGACCTTTGACCTTGTGACCTTTTTCAAGGTCAAGGTCAATGATGACCAACTGTGAAATATCTAGTCTATATCACCTCTGGTTCATGAGTTACAATGGTACAAATTGTACTTCCAATAAATAAGGGGAAATAACTCCTACAATGAGTCGTCAAAATACTTTGCGCGATATGTAACAAATTGTCGCAATCCATAGCTGACCATTTTGCAACAACTTTTATTGCGAAATCTTTTACGGTTTCATAGTTTATCTGCACACAAGCTTTTCTGTAACAGGGGAGATAACTCCGTAAAGAACAAGTGTTCGGTGTGACAGGGTCAACTGCGAAAGCGTAATGTCTTATACATCCATAGTACAAAATGTCTTTACGACATGTCGCGAAACAAAATTTATAATGGGAAAAGAAAACTTGGCGGAAAAAAATAAGAATAATAATAAGAAACAGAAGAATAACAAGAAGGCTTTCCACTCGGAAAGTGGAAAGCCTTAATAATAAGAAACAGAAGAATAACAAGAAGGCTTTCCACTCGGAAAGTGGAAAGCCTTAAATAAAGGTTCAATCGTTCTAAAGAACGATTAATAGGCTTTCCACTTCAAAAGAAGACCTTAAATAAATGACCTTGAAACCAAAAAGCTAAGAAACATACGTAATTTGTCTATAGCAATTAATAAGAACAAACATTATTAAAAAACTATTTAGATATCTTTAAAAATAAGAAAGGTCATTAAATAGGACGTAAGAAAACTTGAATGACCTTGACAACTGATCTGTTAATCTACGTAAATATTACTTATAGGCAATAGCATTAAAAGAAGAAGCCATTCAAAATACATAGTACCATGAAAAACATTTATAAAGGACTTTGACCTTGACTTTTACAGCATGACCTTGACCATGCTGCAGGTCAACAGTGATCAACATTGAAGATTTTATGCCAATATCTCTTAAAGTCATTAAGATATGACTACTTATAATATATACAAAAAATTAGAAAATGACCTTGACCTTTGACCTTGTATTTGTTTTCAAGGTCAAGGGGCCTAATGATCCATAGTGAAGACCCCATGCCTCTATTATCAATAGTTGATAAGTAATTAATGAAAAACTAATTATCAATGGTTGTAATGGGGGATAACTCCTATAAGATGAAGCCGGATCCTTTCCCTCTAAATAAAAAAAAGTTGCGCCTTTATGAGACCAACATTTTATCCATTATAACTTATAGCCTATCTTTTACCGTTTCAAAGTAATAGCGATGACACAACAATGCCAAAATTTCAAACGTGACCTTGACCTTTGACCTTGTGTCCATTTTCAAGGTCAAGGTCAATGATGACCAATGATATAAGGTTTCATTATATATCTGTTATAGTTACTGAGATATAGTGATATAATGCAATTCACAATACATTTTATTGGTCTAGGGGAGATAACTCTTATAAAAATGTCAAATAAAAAAAGTGACGATTCAAGATCTCAATATGATACACATTTTGGTAAAGGTTTCAGTTCTCTATCTATTATAGTAAAGGAGGAGATCTGCACACAACCAAGGGTAAAAATTAGAACATGACCTTGACCTTTGACCTTGTGACCTTTTTCAAGGTCAAGGTCAATGATGACCAACTGTGAAATATCTAGTCTATATCACCTCTGGTTCATGAGTTACAATGGTACACATTTTACTTCCAATAAATAAGGGGAAATAACTCCTACAAGGAGTCGTCAAAATACTTTGCGCGATATGTAACAAATTGTCGCAATCAATAGCTGACCATTTTGCAACAACTTTTATTGTGAAATCTTCTACGGTTTCATAGTTTATCTGCACACAAGCTTTTCTGTAACAGGGGAGATAACTCCGTAAAGAACAAGTGTTCGGTGTGACAGGGTCAACTGCGAAAGCGTAATGTCTTATACATCCATAGTACAAAATGTCTTTACGACATGTCGCGAAACAAAATTTATAATGGGAAAAGAAAACTTGGCGGAAAAAAATAAGAATAATAATAATAAATATAGGTTCAATCGTTCTAAAGAACGATTAATAGGCTTTCCACTTCAAAAGAAGACCTTAAATAAATGACCTTGAAGCCAAAAAGCTAAGAAACATACGTAATTTGTCTATACCAATTAATAAGAACAAAAATTATTAAAAAAACTATTTAGATATCTTTAAAAATAAGAAAGGTCATTAAATAGGACGTAAGAAAACTTGAATGACCTTGACAACAGATCTTTTAATCTACGTAAATATTACTTATAGGCAATAGCATTAAAAGAATAAGCCATTCAAAATACATAGTACCATGAAAAACATTTATAAAGGACTTTGACCTTGACTTTCACAGCATGACCTTGACAATGCTGAAGGTCAACAGTGATCAACATTGAAGATTTTATGCCAATATCTCTTAAAGTCATTAAGATATGACTACTTATAATATATACACAAAATTAGAAAATGACCTTGACCTTTGACCTTGTATTTGTTTTCAAGGTCAAGGGTCCTAATGATCCATAGTGAAGACCCCATGCCTCTACTATCAATAGTTGATAAGTAATTAATGAAAAACTAATTATCAATGGTTGTAATGGGGGATAACTCCTATAAGATGAAGCCGGATCCTTTCCCTTTAAATAGAAAAAAGTTGCGCCTTTATGAGACCAACATTTTATCCATTATAACTTATAGCCTATCTTTTACCGTTTCAAAGTAATAGCGATGACAAGACAATGCCAAAATTTCAAACGTGACCTTGACCTTTGACCTTGTGTCCATTTTCAAGGTCAAGGTCAATGATGACCAATGATATAAGGTTTCATATATATATCTGTTATAGTTACTGAGATATAGTGATATAATGCAATTCACAATACATTTTATTGGTCTAGGGGAGATAACTCTTATAAAAATGTCAAATAAAAAAAGTGACGATTCAAGATCTCAATATGATACACATTTTGGTGAAGGTTTCAGTTCTCTATCTATTATAGTAAAGGAGGAGATCTGCACACAACCAAGGGTCAAAAATTAGAACATGACCTTGACCTTTGACCTTGTGACCTTTTTCAAGGTCAAGGTCAATGATGACCAACTGTGAAATATCTAGTCTATATCACCTCTGGTTCATGAGTTACAATGGTACAAATTGTACTTCCAATAAATAAGGGGAAATAACTCCTACAATGAGTCGTCAAAATACTTTGCGCGATATGTAACAAATTGTCGCAATCCATAGCTGACCATTTTGCAACAACTTTTATTGCGAGATCTTTTACGGTTTCATAGTTTATCTGCACACAAGCTTTTCTGTAACAGGGGAGATAACTCCGTAAAGAACAAGTGTTCGGTGTGACAGGGTCAACTGCGAAAGCGTAATGTCTTATACATCCATAGTACAAAATGTCTTTACGACATGTCGCGAAACAAAATTTATAATGGGAAAAGAAAACTTGGCGGAAAAAAATAAGAATAATAATAAGAAACAGAAGAATAACAAGAAGGCTTTCCACTGGAAAGTGGAAAGCCTTAATAATAATAATAATAAGAAACAGAAGAATAACAAGAAGGCTTTCCACTCGGAAAGTGGAAAGCCTTAATAATAAATATAGGTTCAATCGTTCTAAAGAACGATTAATAGGTTTTCCACTTCAAAAGAAGACCTTAAATAAATGACCTTGAAACCAAAAAGCTAAGAAACATACGTAATTTGTCTATAGCAATTAATAAGAACAAAAATTATTAAAGAACTATTTAGATATCTTTAAAAATAAGAAAGGTCGTTAAATAGGACGTAAGAAAACTTGAATGACCTTGACAACTGATCTTTTAATCTACGTAAATATTACTTATAGGCAATAGCATTAAAAGAATAAGCCATTCAAAATACATAGTACCATGAAAAACATTTATAAAGGACTTTGACCTTGACTTTTACAGCATGACCTTGACCATGCTGAAGGTCAACAGTGATCAACATTGAAGATTTTATGCCAATATCTCTTAAAGTCATTGAGATATGACTACTTATAATATATACAAAAAAATTAGAAAATGACATTGACCTTTGACCTTGTATTTGTGTTCAAGGTCAAGTGTCCCAATGATCTATAGTGAAGACCCCATGCCTCTACTATCAAAAGTTGATAAGCAATTAATGAAAAACTATTTATCAATGGTTGTAATGGGGGATAACTCCTATAAGATGAAGCCGGATCCTTTCCTTCTAAATAGAAAAAAGTTGCGCCTTTATGAGGCCAACATTTTTTCCATTTGAACTTATTGCCTATATTTTACCGTTTTAAAGGAATAGCGATGACAAGACAATGCAAAAATTTCAAACGTGACCTTGACCTTTGACCTTGAGTCCATTTTCAAGGTCAAGGTAAATGATGACTAATGATATAAGGTTTCATATAAATATCTGTTATAGTTACTGAGATAAAGTGATATAATGCAATTCACAATATATTTCAGTGGTCTAGGGGAGATAACTCTTATAAAAATGTCAAATAAAAAAAGTGACGATTCAAGATCTTAATATGATACACATTTTGGTACAGGTTTCAGTTCTCTATCTATTATAGTAAAGGAGGAGATCTGTACACAACGCAATATCAAAAATTAGAATGTAACCTTGACCTTTGACCTTGTGACCTTTTTCAAGGTCAAGGTCAATGATGACCAACTGTGAAATATCTAGTCTCTATCATCTCTGGTTCATGAGTTACTATGGTAAAAAATGTACTTGCAATAAATAAGGGGAAATAACTCCAATAAGAAGGTGAAAATTTCTTTAATGTGATATGTTATAAAGTGTCGCAATCCTTCGCTGAACATTTTGGAACAACTTTTATTGCGATATCTTTTACAGTTTCAAAGTTAATCTGCACACAAGCTTTTTTATGACAGGGGAAATAACTCCGTAAAGAATAAGTGTTCGGTCTGCCAGGGTCAACTGCGAAAGCGTAATGTTTCATACATCCATAGTACAAAATATCTTTACGACATGTCGCGAAACAAAATTTATAATGGGAAAAGAAAACTTGGCGGAAAAAAAAGAATAATAATTAAAAGTCATTTGTTCAGAGAACAAATGTGAGGTCTTTCCCGGCATTTTATTAGTGTTATGTCTAGGTATATAGTTGCTTATGACTTTATGGTCAGTTACCATGGTTTTAGTGTACAAAGCAAGTGGTCCTAAGTCAGAAAATGTATGGTTGCTAATGACATTTAGTTGGTTGCTATGGACAAAATGTCACTTCCGGTCATACAATATGATATTTAAATTTAGTTAGTGATCCCGATTCAGTTTCCCATGTATTGTCCGCTTCAATTTTGTACGGTTTAAGTGTTATTTCATAAAAACTGTTTACGGTGGCGGCCATTTTGAAAATGGCTGCCCGTAACCATTCGACTTTGGTCTTAAATCGAAGGGCTTATTATGGCGGTCACATAAAAGCCATATCTTTACTATATTATCTCTGACGATTTAAAAGTTATAAGCCATAAACTGATTAGCCAAAACGTGTCAAGGGCCATAACCTCGAAAACGGTTTGTCGCACAGTTTTCGACACTATATATCAAATGTAGACCTCAGTGAGAGGAACATTTTTCTGATATATTGTCTGCTTCAATATTTTATGGTTTTTGAGTTATATTGAAAACAAAATTTAGCCGAAAGAAGTCAAGGGCCATAACCTCGAAAACGGTTTGTCGCACAGTTTTCGACACTATATATCAAATGTAGATTTCAATTAGAGGAACGTTTTTTTGATATATTGTCTGCTTCAATTTTTTATGGTTTTCGAGTTATAGCGTTATAGAGTTATGGCGGCCATTTTGAAAATGGTGGACCGAAAAATTTTTTTGATCCAATATATGTTATTAGGATCCTCATATCTACGTGGAAACCAAGTTTTGTGTAAATCCGACAACTTTGACGTTTTCGACAAATTTCGCGTCAAAATCGCGTAAACAGGAAGTGGATTGAAAAAAAATTTTTTGCGTGATGACATGTCGCCAGGAGTCTAGCGACATTTTCCACACTTCAGATTTTTGATACCGGTTATGGTTTAGGAGGAGATCTGTGCACAAGGTTTTCCGGTCTGGGGCAGATAACTCCGTTACTAAAAATAGATCGGTTTCACAGGGTCGGCTAAGGCGAGTACCGATATGACCAAATAATGGTACCAAGTATCGAAAAGATATGTCGTGACACTTTTCGTCAATTGATGGCAGAAAAGAAGAACAATAATAATAATCAGACGAAATACAGTAAGGTCTTTCCTTCTGTGGAAGGGAAAGACCTTAATAAACAGACGAATTACAAGAAGGTTTTCCACTGGAAAGTGGAAAACCTTAATAATTAAAACGCATTTGTTCCGAGAACAAATGTGAGGTCTTTCCCTGCATTTTGTTAGTGCTATGTCTAGGTATATGGTTGCTAATGGCTTTACAGTTAGTTGCTATGGTTTTTGTGTAAAAGAGAGCAGTCCCAAGTGAGAAAATGTATGGTTGCTAAGGACTTTTAGTTGGTTGCTATGGACAAAATGTCACTTCCGGTCATAAAATATGATATTTGATAATATATGAATTCTGTAAGTGATCCCGATACAGTTTCCCATGTATTGTCTGCTTCAATTTTGTATCGTTTTGAGTTATATTGAAAACAAAATTTAGCCGAAACCTGTCAAGGGCCATAACCTCGAAAACGGTTAGTTGCACGGTTTTCGATTATTTATATCAAATGTAGATCTCAATGAGAGGAACATTTTTCTGATATATTATCTGCTTCAAATTTTTATGGTTTTTGAGTTATATTAAAAACAAACTTTAGCTGAAACCTGTCAAGGGCCATAACCTCGAAAACGGTTTGTCGCACAGTTTTCGACCAGTTATATCAAATGTAGATCTCATTGAGAGGAACATTTTTCTAATATATTGTCTGCTTCAATTTTTTATGGTTTTAGAGTTATATTGAAAACAAAATTTAGCCGAAAACTGTCAAGGGCCATAACCTCGAAAACGGTTAGTCGCACAGTTTTCGATATTTTATATCAAATGTAGATCTCAACGAGAGGAACATTTTTCTAATATATTGTCTGCTTCAATTTTTATGGTTTTTGAGTTATATTGAAAACAAAATTTAGCCGAAACCTGTCAAGGGCCATAACCTCGAAAACGGTTTGTCACACAGTTTTCAACCCTATATCAAATATAGATCGCAAGGAGAGGAACATTTTTCTGGTATATTGTCTGCTTCAATTTTGTATAGTTTTTGAGTTATATTGAAAACAAAATTTCAATGGCGGCCATTTTGAAAATGGTTGACCAAAAAAAAATTTTGCTCCGATAGATGTAATTGGGACCCTCATATCTACTTGGAAACCAATTTTTGTGGAAATCGAACAACTTTGACATTTTCGACCAACTTTGCGTGAAAATCGCGTAAACAGGAAGTTGATCGAAAAAAATTTTTTTTGCGTGATTAATCATTGTCAGGAGTCAGGTGACTATTTCCACACCTTAGAATTTTGATATCGGTTACGGTTTAAAAGTTGAATTGAAAACAAGGGTAAACAGTGTTTGGGGAGATAACTCCGTTTCTAAAAATAGCTCGGTTTCGCAGGGTGACTCAGGTCGAGCCCGGTCAGTGCCGGTTAAGTGTGCCAAGTTTCAAAGCGATGCGTCAAGACACTTTTTTGACAACTGCGGCGGAAAAGAAGAAGAATAATAAAAATAATAATAATCAGAAGAAATACAGTAAGGTCTTTCCCTTGGAAAGGGGAAAGACCTTAATAATTAAAGTTCATTGGTTCTACCGAACAAATGAGAGGCTTTCCACTTATCGCAAAAATGACCTTGACATTGACTTTGGTTGATGGAAATTGACTATTCTTTTCAAAATAAACAATCAAAGGTAAAAACCATTCGGCTATCTTTCGAAATAAAAAAGGTATAAAAAATAGGACGTTAATTGAGATAAATGACCTTCACTACCAAGTGTTTGATTTTTGCATATTCAATGCTTTAAAAACAAATCATTTATTTGTATTTACCATTTTATATACACGAAAAATCAGAATTTCCAAAAAATATTATTTGACCTTGACTGCTGTCAATATGACCTTGACCATGCTGAGGGTCAATAAAGGACCAACAGTGAAGATCCTTTGTCAATATGTCTTTTAATTATGAAGAAATGCCTATTTATCATAAATACCCAAATTTATAAGATGACCTTGACCTTTTACCTTGTTTCTATTTTCAAGGTCAAGGGTCATAATGGTCTTTGGTGAATTCCCCATGCCTCTATTATCAATAGTTAATAAGTTATCAGCTATCTTTTACCGTTTCAAAGAAATAGCGATGACAAGATAATGTCAAAATTTCAAACGTGACCTTGACCTTTGACCTTGTGTCCATTTTCAAGGTCAAGGTCAATGATGACTAATGATATAAGTTTTCATATAAATATCTGTCATAGTTACTGAGATAACGCTATATACACTATATTTAATTGATCCAGGGGAGATAACTCTTTCAAAAGTCAAATCATTTATAGTGACATTTCAAGACCTTAATATGATACACATTTTGGTAAAAGATTTATTTCTGTATCTCTTATGGTTCAGGAGGAGAATCGCACACACCACAGTGTCAAAATTTAGAATGTGACCTTGACCTTTGGCCTTGTGACCTTTTTCAAGGTCAAGGTCAATGATGACCAACTGTGAAATATCTAGTCTCTGTCACCTCTGGTTCATGAGTTACTATGGTACAAAATGTACTTCCAATAAATAAGGGGAAATAATTCCTACAAGGAGTTGTCAAAATACTTTGCGTGATATGTAACAAATTGTCGCAATCAATAGCTGCCCATTTTGCAACAACTTTCATTGCGAAATCTTTTATGGTTTCAAAGTTTATCTGCACACAAGCTTTTTATGACAGGGGAAATAACTCCGTAAAGAAAAAGTGTTCGGTGTGACAGGGTTAACTGCGAATGCGTAATGTCTCATACATCCATAGTACAAAATGTCTTTACGACATGTCGTGAAACAAAATTTATAATGGGGTAACAAAACTTGGCGGAAAAAAATAAGAATAATAAGAAACAGACTAATAACAATAAGTTTTTCCACTGGAAAGTGGAAAGCCTTAATAATAAACAGACAAATAACAGGAAGCCTTAATTAAAGATCAACTGTTCGGCTGAACATTTGAGGGTCTTTCCATACTAATATTCATTTTGTATTACGTGATGACATTCAAAATAATCAACTTTTTGCGAAATGTTATAATTTTGCTATAAATATTTAAAAAGAAATTATTTTGTATTATTTGCTACAGAATGGCATTCTAAGAAAGATAACTCTTATAAAATTGTGATACAACTTTTCATGGCATGTCTTAATTTACTCGTAATTATTAATAGAACATTTTAGGAAGAAAATAATTTCAATATCTTTAAAAATAGCAAAGGTCAAAAACTAGGACGTGACCTTGACCCATACAAGTTTTCAGGGTTTATGGTGAAGACCCCATGCCTCTATCATTAATAGTTAATGTGTAACATGTGAAAAACCAATAAGTTACATATATAATGGGAGATAACTCCTATAAAATGAAGTCAAATCCTTTCCTTGTAAATGTAACAAAAGTTGCTTCATTAAAAGACCAACATTTTGCACTCTTTAGTTTCCCTTTATCATTAATAGTTAATGAGAAACATGTGAAAAACCAATAAGTTACATATATAATGGTAGATAACTCCTATAAAATGAAGTCAAATCCTTTCCCTGAAAATGTAACAAAGTTGCTCCTTTAAGAGATCAACATTTTGCACCCTTTAGTTTCCCTTTATCATTAATAGTTAATGAGTAACATGTGAAAAACCAATAAGTTACATATTTAATGGAAGATAACTCCTATAAAATGAAGTCAAATCATTTCCTTGTAAAAGTAACAAAGTTGCTCCATTAAAAGTCCAACATTTTGCACTCTTTAGTTTCCCTTTATCATTAATAGTTTATGAGTAACATGTGAAAAACCAATAAATTACATATATAATGGGAGATAATTCCTATAAAATGAAGTCAAATCCTTTCCTTGTAAATGTAACAAAGTTGCTCCATTAAAAGACCAACATTTTGCACTCTTTAGTTTCCCTTTATCATCAATAGTTAATGAGAAACATGTGAAAAACCAATAAGTTACATATATAATGGGAGATAACTCCTATAAAATGAAGTCAAATCCTTTCCTTGCAAAGTAACAAAGTTGCTCCTTTAAAAGACCAACATTTTGCACTCTTTAGTTTTCCTGTATCATTAATAGTTAATGAGTAACGTGTAACAAACCAATAGGTTACATATATAATGGGAGATAACTCCTATAAAATGAAGTCAAATCCTTTCCCAGTAAATGTAACAAAGTTGCTCCTTTAGGAGATCAACATTTTGCACTCTTTCCTTTCCCTCTATCATTTATAGTTAATGAGTACTATGTAAAAAACAAATCAGTTACATATATAATGGGAGATAACTCCTATAAAATGAAGTCAAATCCTTTCCCTGTGAAAATAACAAAGTTGCTCCTTTAAAAGATCAACATTTTGCACTCTTTAGTTTCCCTTTATCATCAATAGTTAATGAGAAACATGTGAAAAACCAATAAGTTACATATATAATGGGAGATAACTCCTATAGAATGAAGTCAAGTCCTTTCCCTGCAAAGTAACAAAGTTGCTCCTTTAAAAGACCAACATTTTGCACTCTTTAGTTTTCCTGTATCATTAATAGTTAATGAGTAACGTGTAAAAAACCAATCAGTTACATATATAATTGGAGATAACTCCTATAAAATGAAGTCAAATCCTTTCCCTGTAAAAGTAACAAAGTTGCTCCTTTAGGAGATCAACATTTTGCACTCTTTCCTTTCCCTCTATCATTTATAGTTTATGAGTACTATGTGAAAAACCAATCAGTTACATATATAATGGGAGATAACTCCTATAAAATGAAGTCAAATCACTTCGCTCCAAATGTGACAAAGTTGCGCCTTAATAAGACGAACATTTTACTTTCAATAAGTGTTTATCTATCTTTTACCGTTTCAGAGGAGTAGCGGACACAAGCAAATGTCAAAATTTAGAACGTGACCTTGACCTTTGACCTTGTGTCCATTTTCAAGGTCAAAGGTCAAGATGATCTATGGTGAAGACCCCAGGCCTCTATCTCTTTTAGTTGTTGAGATTTGTTTGAATATCACTTACTACTTTTTATTTAAAGGGAAATAACTCCTATAAGATGTCGTCAGAACCCTTCAATCAATATGTCCCAAAGTTGCGCAAGGATATAGGACGCATTTTGGTAAAGGTTTGGTATTGATATCTTTTATGGTTTAGGAGGAGTAGCAGGAACAAGCTTTTTAGTAAAGGGGAGATAACTCCGTAAGGAAAAAGGGTGCGGTCAGTCAGGGTGAACTGCGAAAGCGCAATGGGTCACCGATATCAGATATAAAATATCAAAGCGACATGTCGCGAAATGAAAAAAACCCACATAAGTTTCCGCAAGAAGTGGGAGAATAATAATAATAATAATTAAAGATCAACTGTTCGGTTGAACATTTGAGGGTCTTTCCATATTAATTTTAATTTTGTATTACATGATGACATTTAAAATAATCATCTTTTTGCAAAATGTTATAACTTTGCTATAAATATTTAAAATAGAAATTATTTTATATTATTTGCTACAGATTGGCATTCTAAGAGAGATAACTCTTATAAAAGTTTTATACAACTTTTAACACCATGTCTTTATTTACTCGTAATTATTAATAGAACATTTTAAGACGAAAATAATTTCAATATCTTTAAAAATAGCAAAGGTAAAAAACTAGTACGTGACCTTGACCCATACAAGTTTTCAAGGTCAAAGGGCATGAGAGTCTATGATGAAGACCCCATGCCTCTATCATTAATAGTTAATGAGTTACAAGTGAAAAACCAATAAGTTACATATATAATGGGAGATAACTCCTATAAAATGAAGTCAAATCCTTTTCCTGTAAATGGGAGAAAGTTGTTCCTTTAAGAGATCAACATTTTGCACTCTTTAGTTTCCCTCTATCATTAATAGTTAATGAGTACCATGTGAAAAACCAATCAGTTACATCTATAATGGGAGATAACTCCTATAAAATGAAGTCAAATCCTTTCCCTATATATGTAACAAAGTTGCTCCTTCAAGAGACCAACATTTTACACTCTTTCGTTTCCCTTTATCATTAATAGTTAATGAGTAACATGTAAAAAACCAATAAGTTACATATATAATGGGAGACAACTCCTATAAAATGAAGTCAAATCCTTTACCTGTAAATGTAACAAAGTTGCTCCTTTAAGAGATCAACATTTTGCACTCTTTAGTTTCCCTCTATCATTAATAGTTAATGAGTACCATGCGAAAAACCAATCAGTTACATATATAATGGGAGATAACTCCTATAAAATGAAGTCAAATCCTTTCCCTATAAATGTAACAAAGTTGCTCCTTTAATAAGAGATCAACATTTTGCACTCTTTAGTTTCCCTCTATCATTAATAGTTAATGAGTACCATGCGAAAAACCAATCAGTACATATATAATGGGAGATAACTCCTATAAATGAAGTCAAATTCTTTCCTTTTAAATGTAACAAAGTTGCTCCTTTAAGAGACCAACATTTTGCACTCTTTCGTTTCCATTTATCATTAATAGTTAATGAATAACATGTAAAAAACAATAAGTTACATATATAATGGGAGATAACTCCTATAAAATGAAGTCAAATCCTTTACCTGTTAATGTAACAAAGTTGCTCCTTTAAGAGATCAACATTTTGCACTCTTTAGTTTCCCTCTATCATTAATAGTTAATGAGTACCATGCGAAAAACCAATCAGTTACATATATAATGGGAGATAACTCCTATAAAATGAAGTCAAATCCTTTCCCTATAAATGTAACAAAGTTGCTCCTTTAATAAGAGATCAACATTTTGCACTCTTTAGTTTCCCTCTATCATTAATAGTTAATGAGTACCATGCGAAAAACCAATCAGTTACATATATAATGGGAGATAACTCCTATAAATGAAGTCAAATTCTTTCCTTTTAAATGTAACAAAGTTGCTCCTTTACGAGACCAACATTTTGCACTCTTTCGTTTCCATTTATCATTAATAGTTAATGAATAACATGTAAAAACCAATCAGTTACATATATAATGGGAGATAACTCCTATAAATGAAGTCAAATTCTTTCCTTTTAAATGTAACAAAGTTGCTCCTTTAAGAGATCAACATTTTGCACTCTTTAGTTTCCCTCTATCGTTAATAGTTAATGAGTACCATGTGAAAAACCAATCAGTTACATATATAATGGGAGATAACTCCTATAAAATGAAGTCAAATCCTTTCCCTCAAAATGTAGCAAAGTTGCTCCTTTAAGAGACCAACATTTTTCACTCTTTCGTTTCCCTTTATTATTAATAGTTAATGAGTCACATGTAAAAAACCAATAAGTTACATATATAATGGGAGATAACTCCTATAAAATGAAGTCAAATCCTTTTCCTGTAAATGTAACAAAGTTGCTCCTTTAAGAGATCAACATTGTGCACTCTTTACTTTCCCTCTATGATTAGTAATAAATGAGTACCATGTGAAAAACCAATCAGTTAAATATATAATGGGAGATAACTCCTATAAAAAGGAGGCCAAATCCTTTCCCTATAAATGTAACAAAGTTGCTCCTTTAAGGGACCAACATTTTGCACTCTTTCGTTTCCCTTTATCATTAATAGTTAATGAGTAACATGTAAAAAACCAATAAGTTACATATATAATGGGAGATAACTCCTATAAAATGAAGTCAAATCCTTTTCCTGTAAATGTAACAAAGTTGCTCCTTTAAGAGATCAACACTTTGCACTCTTTACTTTCCCTCTATGATTAATAATAAATGAGTACCATGTGAAAAACCAATCAGTTAAATATATAATGGGAGATAACTCCTATAAAATGAAGTCAAATCCTTTCCCTATAAATGTAACAAAGTTGCTCCTTTAAGGGATCAACATTTTGCACTCTTTCGTTTCCCTTTATCATTAATAGTTAATGAGTAACATGTAAAAAACCAATAAGTTACATATATAATGGGAGATAACTCCTATAAAATGAAGTCAAATCCTTTTCCTGTAAATGTAACAAAGTTGCTCCTTTAAGAGATCAACATTTTGCACTCTTTCGTTTCCCTCTATGATTAATAATAAATGAGTACCATGTGAAAAACCAATCAGTTAAATATATAATGGGAGATAACTCCTATAAAATAAAGTCAAATCTTTTCCATATAAATGTAACAAAGTTGCTCCTTTAAGGGACCAACATTTTGCACTCTCTCGTTTCCCTCTATCGTTAATAGTTAATGAGTAACATGTAAAAAAACCAATAAGTTACATATATAATGGGAGATAACTCCTATAAAATGAAGTCAAATCCTTTATCTGTTAATGTAACAAAGTTGCTCCTTTAAAAGTTCAACATTTTGCACTCTTTACTTTCCCTCTATCATTAATAGTTAATGAGTACCATGTGAAAAACCAATCAGTTACATATATAATGGGAGATAACTCCTATAAAATGAAGTCAAATTACTTTGCTTCAAATGTGACAAAGTTGCGTCTTAATAAGACGAACATTTTACTCTCAATAAGTGTTTATCTATCTTTTACCATTTCAGAGGAGTAGCGCGAACAAGCAAAGGTCAAAATTTAGAACGTGACCTTGACCTTTGACCTTGTGTCCATTTTCAAGGTCAAAGGTCAAGATGATTTATGGTGAAGACCCCAGGCCTCTATCTCTTTTAGTTGTTGAGATTTGTTTGAATATCACTTACTACTTTTATATAAAGGGAGATAACTCCTATAAGATGTCGTCAGAACCCTTCAATCAATGTGTCCCAAAGTTGCGCAAGGATATAGGACACATTTTGGTAAAGGTTTGGTATTGCTATCTTTTTTGGTTTAGGAGGAGTAGCATGAACAAGCTTTTTAGTAAAAGGGGAGATAACTGCTAAAAGGAAAAGGGTGCGGTCAGTCAGGGTGAACTGCGAAAGCGCAATGGGTAACCGATATCAGATATAAAATATCAAAGCGACATGTCGCGAAGTGAAAAAACCAGACACCGAAATAAGTTGGCGGAAGAAAAGAGAAAAGAATAATAATAATTAAAGATCAACTGTTCGGTTGAACATTTGAGGGTCTTTCCATATTAATTTTAATTTTGTATTACATGATGACATTTAAAATAATCATCTTTTTGCAAAATGTTATAACTTTGCTATAAATATTTAAAATAGAAATTATTTTATATTATATGCTACAGATTGGCATTCTAAGAGAGATAACTCTTATAAAAGTTTTATACAACTTTTAACGCCATGTCTTTATTTACTCGTAATTATTAATAGAACATTTTAAGACAAAAATAATTTCAATATCTTTAAAAATAGCAAAGGTAAAAAACTAGTACGTGACCTTGACCCATACAAGTTTTCAAGGTCAAAGGGCATGAGGGTCTATGGTGAAGACCCCATGCCTCTCTTATTAAAAGTAAATGAGTAACAAGTGAAAAACCAATAAGTTACATATATAATGGGAGATAACTCATATAAATGAAGTCAAATCCTTTTCCTGTAAAAGTGAGAAAGTTGTTCCTTTAAGAGATCAACATTTTGCACTCTTTAGTTTCCCTCTATCATTTATAGTTAATCAGTACCATGTGAAAAACCAATCAGTTACATATATAATGGGAGATAACTCCTATAAAATAAAGTCAAATCCTTTCCCTATAAATGTAACAAAGTTGCTCCTTTAAGAGACCAACATTTTGCACTCTTTCGTTTCCCTTTATCATTAATAGTTAATGAGTAACATGTAAAAAACCAATAAGTTACATATATAATGGGAGATAACTCCTATAAAATGAAGTCAAATCCTTTCCCTGTAAATGAAACATAGTTGACCTTTAAGAGATTAACATTTTGCACTCTTTAGTTTCCCTCTATCATTAATAGTTAATGAGTACCATGTGAAAAACCAATCAGTTACATATATAATGGGAGATAACTCCTATAAAATAAAGTCAAATCCTTTCCCTATAAATGTAACAAAGTTGCTCCTTTAAGAGACCAACATTTTGCACTCTTTCGTTTCCCTTTATCATTAATAGTTAATGAGTACCATGTCAAAAACCAATCAGTTACATATATAATGGGAGATAACTCCTATAAAATGAAGTCAAATTACTTCCCTCTAAATGGGACAAAGTTGCGTCTTAATAAGGCGAACATTTAATTCTCAATAAGTGTTTGTCTATCTTTTACCGTTTCAGAGGAGTAGCGCGAACAAGCAAATGTCAAAATTTAGAACGTGACCTTGACCTTTGACCTTGTGTCCATTTTCAAGGTCAAAGGTCAAGATGATCTATGGTGAAGACCCCAGGCCTCTATCTCTTTTAGTTGTTGAGATTTGTTTGAATATCACTTACTACTTTTATTTAAAGGGAGATAACTCCTATAAGATGTCGTCAGAACCCTTCAATCAATCTGTCCCAAAGTTGCGCAAGGATATAGGACACATTTTGGTAAAGGTTTGGTATTGCTATCTTTTTTGGTTTAGGAGGAGTAGCATGAACAAGCTTTTTAGTAAAAGGGGAGATAACTCCGTAAAGGAAAAGGGTGCGGTCAGTCAGGGTGAACTGCGAAAGCGCAATGGGTAACCGATATCAGATATAAAATATCAAAGCGACATGTCGCGAAGTAAAAAAACCAGACACCGAAATAAGTTGGCGGAAGAAAAGAGAAAAGAATAATAATAATAATAATCAGAACAATAACTATAGGTCTTTCCACAGAAAGGTGGAAAGACCTAATAATCAGAACAATAACTATAGGTCTTTCCACAGAAAGGTGGAAAGACCTAATAATCAGAACAATAACTATAGGTCTTTCCACAGAAAGGTGGAAAGACCTAATAATAATCAGAACAATAACTAGAGGTCTTTCCACAGAAAGGTGGAAAGACCTAATAATCATAAGAAATACAGTAAGGTCTTTCCCTTGGAAAGGGGAAAGACCTTAATTGAAAGAAGAAAGAACGCCTTGTTTGACGTCAATCATGTTCTATTTAATTATTAATATTTTAGCTTTTTATATTAAAAAAATAACATTTTGACAGCTACGTGATATTCGGATGATCGGTTTCGTGCACTGTCCCTGATTTCTCTAAGACATATGTTCACATTAAACACTTCACTGATTGTATTGATGCATTTTATCCACTGAATAATTGATTCGTCACAAATTGGTTTAACCGAAAGTGAAACTAATTATAATAAATGATTATACAACACACTATACCGAATACCTTTTAGAATAGATTATAGATTACCTTATTAAATATGCGCCATGGTAATGTTTTCCTGTTTCACAAAATGTATTAATAACTAACGTTTCCTTTAATGGATTTGTTTTGTATGCATGTATCATTATAGTGTTAAAACAGATTTCAATTAGATTTTTATATTGTTACGTAAACATGTGTTTACTTAACAGGAACAACAAGTCATGTAAAAAAATACACACATTGTTTTGACTCAAACGATAAGTAGCCCTATAGAGAAATAAATTTAGGGCCAATTGTTCGCTGTATTTGCCAGTTGACGGCTAGCTGTTTAAGCACAAAAATTGAGGAATATGTGTTGTGCGATTTTGCTCAATTTAAACCTAACCAAAAACTGTATTTTGGACATGTGTCCCTCAACTGGTCATCCACTAAAGGTGGCCAACGAGTTGACCATTTGAACTTAAAGTTATATATATAGTTGAAAAAAAGTTGAGCATTGACTTAAAAATTTATATAGTTGAGGGAAAGTTGAGCATTACGACTTAATTTTTTTTTAGTTGAGGAAAGGTTGAGCATTCTGACATTATGTACTTTAATTTTTAGTTGAGGATAGGTTGAGCACTCTGCCATTATGTACTTTAAAATTTGACAAATGAAATTAGACAGCTATGTGCCTACACTATGTAATATGTTCGTAGAAAACCATGTCTTTCTTCTTTAAAAAATGTACGAGTGGGGAATTCGAATTCAAAGATATTTGTCATATTTGTTTGATTCATTCAAAAAAACCTGTTATATATGAAGATGGCATTTTAACATACAGGAACGGATTTCTGCCAGCAGAAATGGGAACAAAAAAAAAGATGCACGTACATGGTTCTAAGATAACTACAGGATTATTTAATATGCAAACATTATGTACCTTATTTCTATTGTAAAGTGTTACATGAAATCTTATTGATATTCAAATGGTAATACAATTGTAATAACTTTACCACTAAATAATCAACACTGAAAAAGTACAAAAAATATGACCTTTTATATTTGTAAAAAAATAGAGAAATTAACACTAATTAACACATGAACAAATGATTATATAATATCAGGTTAGCCATTACAAATCTAACAATAATCATTTACTCATGGGTTGATTTAAAGTCAAAAATGAGAAGAGGACTAACAGGTACATACTGTAGAAGTGTTATGGTACTTAAAATTTATAACTGGCAAAATGTACACAAACAGTTACTACTACTTGCAGATGACATAAAATTTATTACAAAATTAATTTTGTTCAGGATTACTGGCACGATATTTTGTGCTGACAGTTGTGGAAGTGACAAAATGTTAAAGAAATAACCACCCTATTGAAGTTAGTGCTTAATCACTACAGAAAAAGACTAAAAAAAGATTGATTTGAAAATGAACTATTTCCATGACATCAGATGTTTGCTTTCATTGATATTGACTAAACAGTTGACACAGATCATATTCGTGAACTAGCTGTGTCTTGCATGTGAATAAAATAATAGAATTTTCAATGTTAGTTTTTACATACTGTGGTTTCATTTTTATTCGTGGGGTACCAATTTTCGTCGTTTTCGGGGGTGGGGACAGACCACAAAATTAAGAATTCAACGAATAATGACCTCTAGAAATCTATAATGACAGTAAGCTGACACGAGCAACTTCTATGAGACGGTTGTTTACATGGATAATGACGACTGGTGTGCATGGTACTATTGATATGTTTTCGATAGATATGACAATTTTGCATTATGAACAACTTTAGTGTGTTTACAACACTAAACAGAAATAAAATTGATAAAGAAACATCGCTTTTATTTTTAATTACGTAATCCCGTCAGTAATGAACGTACTTCCTATTGTGCCTTTTCGTTGTAAAGTGTTGATGCGTACACAAATATTTTAGTTTCTTTTTTAATTGAAATAACGATCGATAAAGCAATCTATTTTGTTACCCCTGTTATACTGATTTCCATCTTTAAAAAAAACTAATTATATCATCAAGTTTATTGTCAAACAAACAAACTTAATCTTTGCCCCAGGGAACGTATATATATGACGAATTTACAATGAACTGTTTATTTAGATTGGTTTTTATACAATGACATTTTTATTAATTATGTTAATTATGCTTTGGCTACAAAGCAAAATCTGTTTAATCTATATTACTTGTGTTCCTTTGAAAACAAAAAGACAATACGCCGTTTTTAAGACAGGTAGTTAGATGTACACTATCACGTGATATAAGGTATCGTGTGATTTTATTTAGGTCACTTTACTCAACCCACCGCCTTTTAAAATTGTGCTTACAAACGACATAAAACGCAACCCTTTCCGTAAATTTATGTTTAGTGTGGACTTTTCCACACGCTACAACAAAAAACCAGGTTTCGTTTTGCATCGTCTTTTTAAACCGTCCCATTTCGTTTGAATGTCGCCGTTTTCCACTAGTACCGTAAATGTCTTCGAAATCCCGTGATCAGCATACCAAATTGTCACCTCACGAGAGCGATTATGTCTTGAAAATGATGTATTAGCAAATATGCAGACTAACATTGTATGTGAATACCGAAAATTTGCAAGCAATTCCAATATCTTTCTTTTTCTTGATTCCGCGAACCGAGAATTTAGGAATCAAACCAAATGTCTTTTTTCCTCCCGCCACGAAAATTGATACCCACGGAAAAAAATGAAACCACAGTAGATGGACCAGCTTGAACAATAACTCAGGTCTCATGAAGACATATGACAGCTAAAATTAAAAAATTGACACCAAACACACAATTAAAACATTGGCTATCTGGCCATCAACTATTGGCCAACTACCTCTCAACTGTCGACCCTCAATTGTTGGTCAACTGTTCCTTAACCCCTGGCTGTCAACTATTGGCTACTTGTTGCTAAACTACCTGCCCTCAACTATTCTATAACCAAATAGTATGGTGATGCAGAACTAATTGCATAGTTGAGCAAATACATAGTTGAGGGATACCTCATTTGCATGGCAAAAACCTATGTAGCTGTCACAACAGTTTATTCAGCTGGCTGCCGGTTGAGCAGTTCAGTTAGCCATCCTCTCATTTTTTCTGTATGGGTAAGCTATAGAAAGTTGTAACAGCGTATATCAATAACATTAAATGTAAAACAGTCACCATGTCACCATGCTTGAAAAGTAGTTTTAAGTCCCTTTAGATCTCGATAACCCTGTCATATTTTAAATTTAGGCGTTTTTATAATTTGGGCTAATTAAAAAACGAGACAAACGCTGTTATTGAAAATCTCAATTTTCAAAGAAATCTTAATATTAAAACAGTTTGGCATATTACATGGTTACGGAAGGAAACACACTTTTTTCGAACCAAAATAATCAAAAATAAACGTATTGTTTGCATGTAAACTGAAACATCTGTAATTGTAAGATACAGAAATAAATACATACATTTCGACACATATGAATGGTTAACGTATTATTTCCTTATTTTTATCAGGTATATAATAATGTTCCATTAAAAAATAATGTTTTGTTAACTTCCTCGACATCGATTAATACTGTCGCTTTATACTGCATGTATAACCTTGCAAAACAAGTGGCTGCATTACTATGGCAATGTTTTTGATGTATTTTGTTGTACTGCTGAAAATTTACAACTGCCTAGATGGTCCACATACGTGCTGGAATAAGCAAGAAAGGTAAGTTTATGTAATTAGCAATGAACAACATGTATTTATGGTTACATTGTGAATTATTTCTTCTAGTTGGACATGTCAAGGACTATAAATTTAAGATTTCACTACATATAACCGTCAAAGTAAGAAATAAGTGTTATTTCAATTTTGATTTATCCAGTATCAATCGAATCCAAAGTCAAACACAGCAACTACTTCGTTCAAATAAATAACTTAAAAAAACAGTACATATTGTAGGAGAATATCTGCTTAACGTCCAACAAGCAATATTTCATCTTTATCTAGAACGATAACAGTTTTACACACAATAAAGCAACGAGAGACAAGGAATACACAACGTAAAAAAATTGAGACTGCCACTGGACATAAGTGTAAGTACTGGGAAGTGAGGGGGAATCGGGAATGTGTATTGCCTAGAGTTTACTCTTTTTTAAATGCAAAAGAGGTTTCTGTCTTACAACAGTAATGTCTAATGACGAACAAAAACGACACGACATTTTATAATACAAGAGCACCACGAAGCACAGGTGACGAATGCTAAAACGGACTTAGAGTCTGATATTTGTGGGAAGTTTGATAAAACATTAAGATAATGCTTATCAATGTACAATTAAAAAATTTCATGTAAGGTGGCAAAAATATTGCACACAAAATCCCGACTTTATCTGTTAGTAAACATGTATGTTATCTCAATGTTTAGACGAAAATAATATTGAATTTGAGTAATTAATATACAGCTTTATTTGATGCCTTTTATGTTGTCGCAATTACCGAACATTTAGATAATGTCATTGAATAATTCATGGATTTACTTTTTGTAAGTTTGACAGGTGATTACATCATAACATTTTAAACATTTGACGTATGTCGAAGAATTTGCATTAGCACGAAATGTTCCTGTAACATTAATACCATATAATACATATTATTTGTTAACACAATTTAACAAACAAAAGCTCAAGTCAGATTGTAAATTGAAGCACCGAACTCTTTATATATGTCAAAGGACGAGGAAAAAAGTTTTAAATGTGGACGCACAACATAAATCTAAAATATACCACATGATATGCGTTCTACAAGCAGGACCTAACATTTTAATGTCTGGTTGTTAAAGTATGTTTATTTGTATTCTCTTGTGAATGGTAAAAGCACATTACCTAATCTATCTCGGAAGTTTGATATGTTTTGTATTTGCATGACATTTGAAAAACAACAACACCAGATATTCACAGAATTGTTTACAGAAGTAAAAAACCATCCAAGAATGTTTAAATCAAAAATTTTAGTTTTTCTACTTAAAACACTATTTTGTTTTCCTAATTTCACTTATTTCTCGCTCACACTTGGAGTATAAATACATGCATGTTGTAATTAGAGCGTAAATACTCGTTACGGGTGTTGTCGTGATGTACAAAAAACATTGTTATTTTTTACTGTTCAATTCACAAAGACATGTGACCTTTTCGAAATCAATTAGAACGTATTTGTGTTAAAATGTGTTTGAAATTTGGTATTAACAAACACAATACATTTTAAACGAATGATTGTATAGAGTGATACTATTTGCATAAGCTAAATGGTTTTGAATCTTTTTCAATGGTTTATTTTCAGAAAAAACAAATGTTGTTCAGACTACGAAAACATACGACAAAAATGTATTGGTAAGTTGTTAAAATTTAAAAGTTTAGTTGGTCTCAGTGAACAAGCAAAGCTGTTATCAATAATGTGTTAATATAAATATGAAATTAATCAAATCAATTATAGTATTTAAAAGTCAACTAAGAAACTGACATCTCCTCACACATCCAAACCCTAAATCAAACCAATCACTGTTCTCCTATTGTTGTTTACTGAATTATCTGCTGACAAGCTGCAAAATGCTCATCACTATAGAATTGCTGTAATTACCAATTTTTCTGTATCTTTTATTGTAAGCGTGCAGTATTGGTTTCATCTCCATCAGTGGATATTCGTGTGTACCTTGCAGTCCCAATTATTATGGAGCACGATGTCTCTTAAAATGTGATTGCAAAAGTTTGCAGAGGTATTGTAAGCACTGTATTTGTTTTTTCCACTAGCATTAACAACTTAAATAACACTATTGGAAATTCTCATTTTTATGCGTTTTCATATTAAAATATAAACAATATAATGTTTTTTTTTAATTTTAGAGTAAAGGTGAACAAGTAAGCTGACATCATCAAAAAAGCAAGCACACCAAATTTATCAGACTTATTCAAAAGTTTTGCAAAAATTACCAATTTTATTACATTAATAACTAATCATTATCTACATTGTACATGTAAATACTGCAATGTATTCCCGGATATAAAATCGAAAAACTTTGTTTCTCCGTGCTATATACCACGCTTTAGGAAGAAACTTGGTTGTGCTGTAGTAAAATGTACAGTAATGCTTACCAATTGTAACGTATAACAGTTAAGACTAAAAAAGGGGAAAAATAAGACAATGAATCAAGGTAAATATTTGATAGAAAGCCAAACCCATATTTAATATGTTCCGTCAATTGTAACTTCAGGTGTCATCATATTTATGGATGTGTCGATAATTTATCGCCAAACTCTACTGTGGAATCAGGTAAATATCTATAGCGCAACATTGAAATCTACAAACAACACAACTTGCCCCTCATGTACAAAAGATAAAAACATGTTATTGCAATTTTAATTTTGTCAAAATACAGGAGTTTCTCGTAGCATCTGTGAAAAGGGGATTAATTTATTTTGAAAATTGTCATATTAGTAATTGATTAGATGTTTGCTTTTCGAATTCCACTGCAAAGGTATGGGGTTAAATTTAGGGTAGAAAAATTTAGCATTCTGAAGGAAACTACTTTTATCGACATCTATAAAAAAGGCCCTTTATCGCGCAAGGAGAGTGGCACTCTCTAAACACATTATTCACTGTGGTCCGCGGTCTGGGTTTCCTTATTATGACTTGACAACCCACAACAATATGGTCTCTACATTGGGATGCGCTGAGTAGCTCTGTGGATCGAGCACTGAAAATCTGACAGAAGAGCCCCGATATCTCAATTTATACTTCAATCCATACTAGCTTGAGAATGAACGTTATTTTGGCAATACTACACTCATGATAAATCTGACCTTTTAGACATGTAAGGGCGATATCTTGGGTCGAAGGTCTTCTTTTTCATCTTCAATTTGACCTTACTCTTATGTGAGTTAAACTTTTGTAGCACACGACTTTATGGTTTGTGTTTTATCTATAGTTTTGTCTGTTCTTTAATTTTCACTACTTTGTCTGTCCTACGGATTATGAGAGCCTTGGTCGTACAACAATTTACTTGTTATTTATATTGATAGACACAATATTTATCAATATATATAAGTCAGATGCACTTGATGACAAATTTTATAAAATGACAATAACTAGCTATTTTTTTTAAAGCACTGAGCAAATTTACAACATATCCTCCCTCAGTTGAAGAAAATGTCGAAATCAGTAAGTACAACAGTTTTTCAAAAATAACTTTTGGGGTAAATATCATGGATTTAATTGTAATCATGATATTATTACATTTATTTTAGCATTTTTCATATCAGAATATGTTTTTTCAATTGTATAAAACAATGTCAGTTGGTATAAATTAATTGACAGTTATTTGACTTGAGGGCATTAATATGAGAGACAATAAATTAATTGTTTAAACACCCCGCAAATTAACAGCATGTGAGGAAAGTAGGGAAAATCAGTAAGTACGATATTTGTTCAGAAAAAAATATAAATTGCGAAGATGATCAGGAGTTAATTGTGATCATGCTAATATTACATGTAATAAAACATTTTCATATCTGTCAAATTATGCTTGCTGTAAATGGATAAAAAAAGGCCAGTTGGTATTCAATAATATTCAGCAATTATACATAAAATAATAAACCTATTACAAAATGCATGTAGTCATTTTCACGTCGTTTCACTGTCAAAAGCAACACAAACTATTTAAGCATAAATAAATATGTACATGTGCAACCTAAATCAAGAAACAGTGTATACAGTTAAAAAACGATCTGTATATACCATAAAATAACCCAAGAACGATATATCATGAGGCCCACATTCGAAGCATACATACACAACTACATATAAAATAACACAGTTTAAAATACATAGTTTCAACAAAAATTTTTTCAAACATTGTTCCTACCATCTCCACAAGTCAAGGTTTTTGTGTTCACATGTTTACACGAAACCCTGACAAACTAAGCTAGGAAATTCCCGGGCTAGAAGTCACTATCTTGATTGGATGCATCATACCTGCATGGAACCAATCAAAAAGTCGCTTTCATTCACGACTTTATATGGGGATATCCCCATGTCTATTGTAAATAAATCAAACGGATGTGTTGTAGACCATGTGAAAATCCGTGTATTTTGTACAGTAGTGGTGATAGTTTGTTATTACCGTGTTATTTATTAGTTGCGTTACGTTTTCGTTCCACTCAAACACCATCAAGAAATAACTAGTATTCTGTTTTAATAGCGGCGCTGTACATCACACTTAACGTCTTAAATTCTTCCATTATTTATTAGCCAAAATTTTATATATATGTGTGTCTAATGAATTACCAAACAATGTCGTTGTAATTTCAACTCACTGCCAAACACTTGCTTCTTTCAATCTATTTCTTTAGTTGATATTTTGACGATTTGACGTCATATGAAAATCTCCAGCCCAGGATTTTCGAAGCTAAGTTTGTCAGGGTTTCGTGCACACATGTGGACACAGAAACCCTGACTTGTGAGGATGTATCCCTATATTATTTTTGTTTTAGTCAATAACACCCTCTCTTCCCTGTGAAGAAAATATATCCCGATAGTGCATTCTATGTGAGCAACTATTGTATGATTATTCATTAACACAGCTACATTAATCAAAGTTGCATGAATATTTTATGATATTCTTGTGTTAAACAGGATATTATAGGTAACATTCACGACTTAGAATTTATTTTTCATGAGCCTAAGTCGAATGTCTAAGACAGTGATATACTATTTTAGTTCCCATCAATAATTATAAATATCTCAGGAGAAAATAATTATTTTCAGCATAATTTCTTTTAGAAACGTGTAATTATCCATATTTCTTTCGAAATATACGTTATAGGTAAATGCAATGTCTAAAAAATGACGGATGCAGTTACCGCTAGTACATGTTTTTATTGCTATTTAGATTACGTTTCGTATCAGGGGGAGGGACATTATTTGCAAGATTTTGATGTGAGCTGTAATATAAATTTTTATTCAGAACCTTAATGTTTACATTAGGTAATATAATTAACTTTCAACCACCGACATCCTTTCAAATGTTCTGAAACTTTTAATAGATGCATATGATTTTTTAAGTTTAATTTTCTTTTAAGGAATAACAAAAATCAATCTAATGATATATTCAGCGATAGCAAGTGGTGTTATTTTTATGCTCTTTATGTGGCATATATATCGACGATATAGAAAAGTGGTAAGAAACAAAAGATCCTTTATCGTTGAACCGCAAAAGGATAACTTAGTGACTGCTTCAAGCGAAGTTTTTGAAATGAATGAAACTCTTTACCATATTATTTACGAAAACGAAATGGAACGTGTGAATCCAAACTTGCACGTTGATAACAGCACAGCGAACTTTGAAAGTGGTGTGAGCCCTGGAAGTATGGCGAGGTCTGCCATTTTGGCTAGTTTTAACAAAGGCACAGTAAGTTATCTTCATCCGTACAACAGTGTGATAGCAACGGCTGATATTCATATGTACGAACAAAGTCAACTTTTGAACTCAGCAAACACAGCGTCGCAAGTTTGTTCTAAAATACGTAATAAGAACGATAGAAAGCCAATGCGTTTACAACAATTTGTCCTTGAAGCGGCAGATGAAAGTTCTAATCATACGTTGGAAGTACAAAATAGCAAAAGATCACTTACCACTGAATCCTACAGCGATAGTGTAGTGACTGCATCAAACGAAGTTTGTGTAATGAATCAGAACGTTCACCATATTTACAAAAACAACATGACTGGGATAACGAAACATGTAAATCCGTACATGAACGTCGTTAACAGGTCTGTGAGTTCTGAAAGTGGTCCGAGCTCTCAAAGAAATGCATTTGTTAAGTTCTAACGGAGACACTGTGGTCTGTTTTTGTCATATGCATAACAGTCTGATAGCATATTTATATTTTCATGCTTACAGTCTATCAATAATCACAACAAACATATTTATGTTCAAAATATAAGAGTTCATTTATTAGTCTCAAGTTCATCGAAATTTTAGAACTTTAAAAAAAAGGAAAAACACTGCGGATATCTGAGTCCAAAGGTATTGAACAGAAGTTGACAATAAAGTTATGCTTGATATATTTACCCATTTTTGCAGCACGTGGAACTGATTCAAAATAAGAAGATGAAACGGTAGATTTTAAGACCGATGTGAGAAAGTTAATGACAAAAAGAAAACTGTTAAATATAATAATACAATTAATGTATAAAAACATTTTTAAAATCATGCCGAAAATATTTATTAGCTTTTGTACCAACAAGATATGAAATGAGTGTATCCATCGTATGGGTAATACACATTTGGTAGATGTTTGGTTTTCATTTGGTTGTAAAAATAGACATCATTTTTCAAGTATATGGGAGAGGCCAAAACCGATGTTACTTTTCTGAAAGTGCCTTCAATAAAATTGGGTACTATAAAGTTAAATTGTCTTAAAATAACATTTAAAACATACCTTTTTCGTATGAATCCCCGAACAATGTCGATCTCAATTAAAGAATATAGCATTGTACACATTGTTGTAACATCATTCATGGGGCGTTAAATGTAAAGAAGTTAGCGAACTTTACTGATAGTGTAGCAAATATTTCTATAACCGGAGGATCACTGTATCATATTGATGAAACATTTCTCTTCTCGTCACATATCTAATCCAGCATTCTTTTAATAAATGTGTTAATATTTATCTGCACTAATGACATCTCCAGAAATAAATATGACAGTTATCAAGTTAAGAAAAATTTCAATTGAAAACCGACCGAACAAAAAGAGCCAAATGTCAAAGGACAGTTACAAATCCGTATATAGACAAACGAAACACAAAAACCCAAAACACAAAAAACAGAAAGTAACCCGAACCCAATAAAACCATGGGTGCATTCAGGTCATCCGGACAAGTCAGCAGTGTCTGCCTCTAATTAGACACCCGTTGAGTTACTCATTGTCATGTCTAGGGAAAATTCAAAGACAGGATTATGAAACACCACCTATCACTCAGCGAAATTGTTAGATCATTAGCCTACTGAGGACAGTCGAACAGTGGTAGCCATCACGTTTGTCGTAGACTCTACTTTGTAGTTTTCCTGAGTCTATTTCTAGTGGTGTTAAGTAAGAGGCTGACCTAAGTATATTAGTTTCAAGCTGGCTAGGGTAAATTGAATGTAAAGTCCCCAATTTAGCATTGTTGAGGGACAAACCATCATCAATATAGCGGAATGTGTATTACAGATCTGGGCCAGTGTCTTTTCTTTCTTTTTCAGCAGTCATTCTAAGAACTCAGCCTCATAAGAGTACCAAAATACAGGTCGGCCAGGAAAGGAGCACAATTAATACCCATTGTAATACCAACAGTCTGTTGAAAGACATGTCCTCCAAATATGTCAAATATGTTGTCAATAAAAAAATCATATTACAGATTTGTTATATTTAGTATTAGATTGAGAGTCATTTATGACGCAGCATGTTTTGACTAATTACCAAGTATTATATCGTCTCTTTCCTTTTTCGGAAAAGTAGCATTATATGAGATGTTAAAGCCTGTTGTTAGGCTGAATATGACAGATGGCCGTATAAAGTGTCGAAAAATCAAATGTTTTAATGATGTTACAATGGGAAAGATATCCAGTCGTCAAGATGTCTATCAGGCCTTTTGAATTTGTAATATCCAAATATCATTTAGTCCACTCCTGGAGTAGAAAGTGTCACTGTATTTTTGAAGTCCCGTTTTTACTGTTTTTAAAATCAGGGTCTGAAGTTGCGATAGTATTTTAGTGGATTTTTGTGAAGTTTTGGTATCTTATTACAAAAAGGGGAGATCACAATCTTTGACTTTGATTTTCAGATCAAAGGATGCTAACATCTATTACAGATTTTCAATAATCTCCTCTTTAGAAAGCGCATTGAATGTTTATGCCTAACTCATTAAACAATCTTTATATTGTTTAATGCAGATAAAAATAATGTTGTTATGGGCCTTATCTATTGGCACAACGACATATTTGTCATGAATCTGGGACAAAGTTTTATGTGCATCAAGATTCCTGAAGATTGATGATGCTTAGTACTCAGAGATCTTCTTTAACGACCTATTCTTATTTCAATCAATGCCCTTAAGGCCTTTACACACTCGGACATGGTATCAAGCCACTGGTCCTCGTGCTTCGCCAATTTTCTGACATAGTATTCTATTGAATCCATCAATAATTTAAAGTGATAATTCATGTTTATGGATTTAGGTTCACGGTACTTTGGTCCTTTAGAAAAAATATTGCGTTGTCTTTCATTGTCAACAATATTAAGTTATCACGTTACCTGAAGGACTATATATGAATAGGAAATTGTGGCAAAAGCAGTCGGCGGATTTTGCTTTGAAGTCATTGATCAAAAGATCCTGCAATACACGTTTGTAGAATTCTTGAGGTCATTGTGTGGCCATCTTAACCAAATAAACTATCATAATAAATATGTATTATAAATATATATTCTTCAAAAAATAAACGCATAGTGGGTTTTTACATATTTTAATACGCGACATTCAAATCAAAATTCTACAATTACATGAACGATATGCACGAAAACGCTTGTTGTATGCAAATAATCAGTCATTGCATGTTCAAATCAGAGCCAATAAATCATAGTTTAAAGTCACCTTCAAGGTCGGCGATGCTTGTATGCGAATGCGTTTTCTATCTTGGTCCCATAGGTGTTTGATGAAATTCGAATTACGATTTTAAAGGTCATGGCAACACATTAACGTTGTTCCGCTCAAGAAAGTCTGTGGTTAGTAGAGCTGTGTGCGGCCTGGCATTGTGCTGCTGGAATAACCCATATGTTATTCGATAATTGGAAAAAGATGTGGCTATAGGATGTCGTCTTTTCACCGCTTAACCGTTAAGTTGTGTGGTACATGCACATGTTCTGATTTTCTTTCATTTAAGATTGCCGCCCACATCACATTGCTATGTAACAACCCGGTTTGCAATAGAATTTTCAAACATGCACAAATTGTTTCTTATGATGTTATGGGTTTTCTACAAATATAACTATATACTTTTATACGAGTATCTCCTCTTTTTAACATATTTTTCTACATCAGAAGTTTGTTGCAAAGCGGGTTAGAGTAGTCAACCGTTTTGCAATAAGAACGCATTTTGCAATAACCCGTTTTGCAAGCAAATTGTCAAACATGTACAAATCGTACTTTATGATGTTGTGGATTATCTATCCACAAGTACAAATATAACGATATACTTTTACAAGTATATATCATCTTTTTTATTATATTTTTCTATATCAGATTTTAAATGCAAAACAGGATTGAGCAGTCAACCCGTTTTGCAATAAGAACGCATTTTGCAATAAAAATATTTCTTAATGAAACATTAAATTAATGAAACGACAGACCGTTCAGTTTGGGCTTATCTAAGAACAATTGTGAATATAAATATATATCAGCACCTACATGTGTCTATTGAATTTCTGATATATACATGGCGACATCAAAGGTATATTGCAAAACTGGTTTGAGTAGTCTATATATCCTTATTCTCAATAAGTCAGAATCAATCGTACAGAGATTAAACATACAGTTAATAAAATAATATACATGTATACAATATACAAAGGTACAAATAGAAACTGAGTTACGGAGCGAAAGCAAACAATATACAATGTCAATATTTGTTCAGCAAAGAAAACAAGCATAAAAAGAGTACCCTGGAGAATCTGCCTTTTCAATCAAAACAATTCTAATAACTTACATAGTTTGTTTGAAGGTTTGTTTGTTTGTTTGTTTGAATGATGTTTAACGCTACTTTCAGCAATTTTTCAGCTATTTCATGGCGTCCAAATTTTTATTGGGGGGAGCCGGAGTACCCGGAGAGAACCCCCGACCTTCGGTAGGAAAACTGGCAATCCTTGCCAATTAAGATTGGAGTCGAGTACACCCTGTCCGCAGTGAGACTCTAACCCGCAACCTCAGTGTTGACAAACCACGTGATCATCGGTAGACGAACTACCTTAACCACTCGGCCACCGAGGCCCCGTTTGTTTGCAGGAGTATGTTAATTTGCTATTCTTCAAATTGTTAAACTGACTAATATTTGTCCTATTTCCTTACTTCAAATGGAGAAATTGTTGGCGTTCTTCAGTTAATGAATTATTGATAAAAAGATAATTAAATTCACCACCAGTTTGATTTGCTTTACATAAGGTGCACTTTCTGTCCTAACGCGGTGTATTTCACCACCTTCCAGATTCTATAGGTATATAAATTAATTGTGGTTGACTGTTCTGAAGCGACATAAGGTTATTGAATTTCTATCATCTAAAAAGGTTAAAGTAGCTTTCAAATACTTTCTTATCTTTAAATACTATATAATAAATTGACTTTGGTGAGTCTTAAATAATTGATACCCAGTTTTGACAAAATTGATCAACTAAGCTTTTCTTGACAGAAGCATGAAGCCACAAAATACTATAAGACTGTGGAAAATCCCAAATATATGGATGTGATTAAAATAGAATTTATATGTTGTAGCCAATCTATCTGGCTTTTAACAGATTATGCAACATACGTAGCAGTTTGGATTCTTTCGCAGAAACTAGTTTACCCCAATTCTTTATGATTCTTAATTTTACATTGATATCTTAACATATATTTTCCTAGTTCCCAAAACACCATATGATCAGGTGTAGTCTTTTTGGCGTACATCAGCATTTTAGTAAACGTAAGATGTACTCTTTCAATGGCTGTGTTATTACCTATCCCCCAGACTTCACACCCATACATTACGATCGGCTGAATGACTTTGTCAATCGATGTAATTGACATTCTATGGATAAATTATCACACATTGCTATTTTTGCTTTATCTACATTAAATTTCTTAGCTTTAGTAAAAGTTTGCAGTTTTCGGAATAATTCCCCAAGATATAAAAATTTGTTAACGATATTTAGTTCTGTATTATTATATGGAAAAAAGCTTGTCGGATTTGGACCTCTCGAGAATACTACAATCTTACTTTTATCGACATTGACGTTGAGTTTCCATCTTTCCCAACATTCGTGTAACAGGTTAAGTTGGTTTTGTAGATCTTCTCGGGATTCTAACATTTAAACTGTATAATCGGCATAGAGAATCATAAATGATGTTATTTATAAATTGAGCTTGATACTTATGCCACTAGTGATACTTTGGATACCAGTTCTATTATTTACTGACATAAAATCTTCCAAGGGGCCTCGGTGGCCGAGTGTTTAAGGTAGTTCTCCTTCTATTGAACACGTGTCCTGTCAACACTGAGGTTTTGGGTTCGAGTCTCACGGCGGGCAGTGTGTTCTCGACTTCAATGTAAATTGACAAAAACTGAAAGTTTTCCTACCGCAGGTCCCAGGTTTTCTCTAATGAAAACTGGACGCAATGATATAGGTGAACATTGCTTAAAGTGGCGGTAAACATTAAACAACCAACCAACCAACCAACTAAAATCTTCCAGATCATTCATGTATAAGGAGAACAACAGGGGAGATAAGTTTTCTCCTTGTCGTTCGACAACGTTACATGGGCAATAATCCGAGTATCGTTCGCCATTACATATTCGAGATTTCATATTACTTTTCATATGAACTATAACTGCATGCATTTTGCCATTGATTTGAGTTTCAAGTAATTTACTCCATACTCCTGGTCGCCACACCGTGTCGAAGGCTTTTGCCAAATTTATGCGTTCAAAATGGATGTAAAAAAGTTTGCCATTGCAACTCAAAATGGTTATGAGTTTCCAATTTTTCGAATCTGAGATGCTGCCTTTATTCTTATAAAAAGGAAAAATGTGTCCTACAAGACAAATAATAGGAACTTTACCAGAATCAAATATTATAATAAATAGTTTTAAATATATTAGTAATAACATAAGTATTCGTTTACGACATAGTCCTCACGACATGCTTTGTTATTTTTGTAATCTTTGATACATTTTAATTTTTTATTCCGAAACCTCTCAATTAATATTTATATTAATGGTATCACTTGTATCTGTGACGTTCTGGTATTCCGCGTTATCGATATAGTCGCCACTGTTTAAATCTTTAAAGAAATCAAACAAATTCTGGTATTCCGCGAAATCAAACAAATTTTCAATAGTCGCGGCTGGCTTCCGCCTGTCTTGTCTCCTATTCCTGTCAAAAATGGGTATCAATTATTCAAGATTCACCAAAGTCAATTAATTATATGGTATTTAAAGATAAAAAAGAATTTGAAAACTACGTTAACCTTTTGTAGATGATAAAAATGCAATAACCTTATGTCGCTTCAGAACAGTTAACCACAATCTACCTATAGAATCTGGAAGGTGGTGAAATACACCGCGTAAGGACAGAAAATGCACCTTATGTGAAGCAAATGAAACTGGTAATGAATTTCGTTAACTGAAGTACGCCAACAATTTCTCTATAATCATTTGAAGTAAGGAAATAGGCCAAATATTAGTCAGTTTACCCATTTGATAAATTGCAAACATACTCCTTCAAACAAACTATGTAAGTTTATTAGAATTGTATTGAAATAAGATAAATTCTCCAGGGTAGTCTTTTTATACTTGTTTTCTTTACTGGAAAAATGTTGACATTGTATATTGTTTGCTTCTCTCTGTACCTCCATTTCAGTTTGTTCTTTTGTATATTGTATATTTTATTTATTAACTGTATGTTTAATCTCGATTGATTCTGACTCATTGAGAATAAAGATATACATACTACTAAAACCCGTTTTGCAATACTTTTGATGTCGCCATTTATTTATCAGAAATTTGATGGTATACGTGCTGATATATTTTTATATTCACAATAGTTCTTAGATAAGCAAATAAGGAACGATCTGTAGTTTCATTAATTAAATGTTTCGTTTAAAAACAATATTGCAAAACGGGTTATTGCAAAATGCGTTCTTATTCTTATTCTCACCAACCCGTTTAGCAATAAACATTTGATGTTGAAAAATATGCATCAGAGGATGTATACTTATAAAAGTACATCATTATATTTTTACTTGTGGATAGATAATCCACAATCTATGCACAACATAATAAATAACGATTTTTAAATATTTGAAAATTTTATTGCAAAGCGGGTTATTTCAAAATGCGTTCTTATTGCAAAACGGGTTAACTACTTCTCCAATCCGATTGGTAATAAACCTCTGATGTTGAAAAAAATATGATGAAATAGAATATATACTTATAATAGTATAGTGTAATATTTGTACTTGTGGATAAGTAATCCACTACATCACAAAATACGATTTGTATATGTTTGTCAATTTCATTGCAAAACGGGTTATTTCAAAATGCGGTTTTATTTCTTATTGCAAAACGGGTTGACTACTCCAACTCCGTTTTTCAATTAACTTCTGATGTAGAAAAATATGAAAGAGGATATACATTTATAACAGTATATCGTTATATTTGTACATGTGCATAGAAAAACCTATGCAGAATCTATCCACTGTCTGGGCACATGAATGTGCGATTCGTTCATTTTGTCGACGGTAAATACGTGTTTTGTTATTACCCATCTGTAGGAGATATCACGACTCGTACCTAAACCAGATTCTGCGCCAGTTTTGAATTTCTAGACCTTCAACCTGTTGCACCATCTGACCCTTTCCGGTCGACGTAACGCCGTAAAAACTGCTCTAAAATATGATCTTGTGGGTCTGAAACCATGTTTTACGAGTAGGTTTCTGACAGTTCGGGAGCTGGTTCTTTGCAGTCCATGTATCCAGACTGCAGCTGTTGTTACATGTGTCTGTTCGTATTCGGTAGATGGAATACATAGATGTACAGTTCTTGACGTGCTATGGTTATGCGTGGTCGTCATTAGTCGTACCGGTCCCTTAAAATCGTCTCCAAAGTCTAGGAATATTACTCTTTGGGAGACTCCAGGATGTAGGCGTCCGATGATGTTGTTTCTGGTAGCAGTATCCAGCCTTCAACACTGTTCCTTTTATACGATATCGATAGATGTGTGCTTGATGCAACTTTCAGCAATTTGTCAGCTATACCATGGCGTCCAGTTTTTAAAACCCCGACCAATCGTAGGAAAACTGGAAATACTTCAATTAAGATTGAAGTCGAGTGCACCTTACCCACAGTGAGACTTGAACACGCATCCTCGGTGTTGACAGACGACGTGATCAATAGTAACCAGTCGGCCATCAAGGATCTTGATAGACGGTTGAATATATCAATTTCGTTGGAAGTCTTTCAAAATTTGTGGCAATACACGTGTATGCACTTTTTAAGTGTTATTTTAATAACGTGGCAACATTTCAAATCTGATAACAAGGCACTTAACTATTTTAATTTATCTTAACATTTAAAACGTTCAAATGTTATTTTAAATCATTAAATCAATTAATAACTATTAATAATTAATTTATATAAATTCAAACGATGATATGTTTTTCTTTTTTTGAAGAGTACATAACTAAATTGAACTCTGTTCATATATTAACATTAGCTTTAGGAAAATTACTGTTTGTATACCCTTTGTAGAGGAAACAAATAATTTTGCCTATTTAAACTAATTTTTGGAATATATATCAAATAATGTATATCAAAGTCATTAATTGTTTTATTACATGGATAAAACCACCATCTCCATTGATCAGAAAAAACTGAGGATGTATATCGCCTGCTTACATTTTGTAATTGTTGTAATGTTAGTTACCCTTAATATGTTTTATTTAATACTGCATTTTGATATCAATTTGCTGATAATCCTGAAATTCCAGTTTCAAATATTGAGAAGAGTATAATTGAATGAATATATCGCAGAACCGACGTGTTGTTTACACGCACGATGTATGTATAGCTGACGTCATTGAATTGTGTACAATTAATACAATCGATTTGATTGGACGACTGAATTTATTAAGACGGCTATTCTGATTGGCTAAAACATAAAAAACAGGTCGATATCGGATTCCGCTTGACTACTAGGCAGCGGAATCGTGCAGCGTACAAACATTTTATGTAATTTTAGTACTGTTGCGATTTATCGTGACCCGAAAGTTGTTTTTTGACAAATCAAAACCACGCAAAATTCTATTCATGTAATAATATCTGTTATATCACAGGACAGAAAATAAGAATATTGCTCCACCTTTTTTTAGATATATCACATATTATGACACAGACATTTTTCCGTTGACGCAGTCAAAATTTGTCTATTGGAACGATATGTCCGTATTAGTAAAAAAATGTCTGTCACATTTTTCCGTTTACTAAAATGCGACTTTCACAACACATAGTTATTATTTTTTTTATTATTCTTATTTTTTCATTTCAATTTATTTTAATAAAAATGTTCCAAATTAAAGAAACCATTATCTATTTGATAATTTCGTCATCTTCTTTAATTAGTATTTTCTGCAAACAAAATATGATGACATCGCTAATTTATTAAGTTATGTATAAAAATGTTTTTGCAATTTAGTCAATATACTTTTTTCAGCTATTTGAATTATAATGTTTAACACATAAAATAGAGTATAAACTGGGACCATACTTGGAGGATTCCCAGTGCTCGAACCCCAGAGCAGCCCAGCGCGTACCCAGATGGTGGATAGGGGAGATCCTGTCTTTTGAGGGTGTCAGGTCATAATATAGCTACAATAATGTAGCTCCTTATTTTTTTAAATTTTTTTTGTTATGGACGGAGCTACAAAGCGGTCCCATTACTCGTAATGGAGCAGCCCGGGAGTGATTCACACCCGGGGGTTTTATGCATATTATAAGCAATTAAACTGTTTCCCTGGTTTGCTACATACTTTTTTATGTATTTGCAGTTTAACTGATATTTCCACAACACCGTATTCGTTAGTTTTATCACTTTATTCGTAATCATGGCATTGTTGACAAAATATGAATTCCGGAAGTGCATAATTTCGATAATATCGGAATCGATTTGGTAAAAAATGAAATTCCGGATGATTTCAGCTGTATTCATTTGCATTATGATTATGTCCCCTTATTACAAATTTTACCGATACGATTCCGAAATTCTACGCTCCACAATTTTAATTATGTCAACAATGCCACGATTACGAAAAAGTGTTAAAATTATTTAATTAGACATTGTAGACATATCAGATGAACGGCGAAGGAAAGAAAACATATTTATTTAATAAAGACAAAGGTTAAATAGCGGAAAATATGTGTAAATCCCAAAAGTGTTTTTGCTCCATTACGAGTAATGGGACCGCTTTGTAGCTCCGTCCATAACAAAAAAAAATTAAAAAAATAAGGAGCTACATTATTGTAGCTAGTCATAATACGGAAAGCGTGGTCGCGGACCGTAGCGGATAACGTGTCTAGAGATTGCCACGCTCCTTGCACGATAAGAACCCCTTTTGTAGATTTCGAAAAAAGAGTAGGCTCAATATATCAGTATATACAAAAGGCGAAATTCTCCGCTTTTACCCAAAACTCCATACTTTTACAGTGGCAGTCTAAATTGTATTCCTTGAGTACCTTTTATCACCCTTTTCCATTGATTAATTAGTTTGTTAACTTGTTCTCGTCCTAAATATAGATAAAAGACAGCTCGTTGGACGTAAAACAAACATCATAAATCAAATCAAATCAATTGTGATAATGAAATTGCATAGATAGTTTTAGAATTCAAACTAAACGTTATGATATTATAACCATAATAGATAGACATGTTATTCAGAACACGAGACTCGTGAATTCGAGCATGACATCACGCTGCGTTTGACTGTGGACACTGTCTAAGGTCAGAGGGTTTCACGAGGTTCTCCTGTGACCTCCAAAGATAAAAAACTGGATTTATTGGTTGATTGGATATTTGTTTTACGTGCAGCAAGTATAATTTCAGCTATATTCAAGACAAAAAACAAATTAATAAACAATTAATCAAAAAGGGGATTTGATGGGGCACAGGGTACACAATTTTGACTGCCACTGGAAAAGTACTTTTTATCCAAACTGACCCAAATATACCCAAACAATACCAACAACAAATTAATATAACATTTTTTGGCAGTAATGTCCTGTTAAAACGTTTTACATGTATATACTAAACTTTAAATATCAAATGATATAAAGTGCATTTAACATAATTTCCTGTTTAATAGTCTATCTTATGAATCCCCTTCTGATCCTGTAAATGGATTACCTAAACTGTACCCAAACACTCGTTAATAAACATTTTTGGAAGTAAGAGAACAAAACAGTAAACTTCTAAAAATTAGTTAAATAATGAACATTTATTATACATTGCAATTTTAAAACACAATAACCCCAAAATAATTAGAGATCGTACACATAAGATATGATATAGACGAAAAACTAGAAGATAAGATATAGACGAAAATTTGTTTAAAGTAAAGAAATTATTTCAGAAAATAAACGAAAAATTTTTCAACAAATCAATGACATCAATTCATGATAACTGCATTGAAAAAACACTAAATAGAAATAATTGTATCAACAACTTTTTTAAAAGTACATTGTGTTATTACTTGGAACTAATTATTTCATTTTCTAATTAAACTATACTAATGTCCTAGTAATGTTAAAAATGTAGTTTAGTTCTTTTGGTTATTATGTTTCGTGCTTGACATAATATTGTACGATTACAAGCAAACGGCGCACTCGATTCAGTTCAGTTCGATATAGAACACTGATTGGAATAATTTTAAAATTTTAGTTTTGACAATTAGAAAAATACATATTTACAACTGCGTGATCCGTGTGTAGAAAGTTCCACAGGTAACACCGGGAGGGGAGATTCAAAAGGTATTTTAGATGTACTATAAGTGTATTTATTACATTATTACATTATACAATATGATCCCTTGTTCTGGGTGATCGCGGAAAAGAATTCTGTCGCTCAATATTTACTACACATGTTCATTGTTCAGTGAGGCGATGTTACATGTAACCTAATAAACAACATCTGTCATTCTTCAATAATACATGTACGATTTTATTGTGTACACAACATTACCTGATCCATTTAAAAAACAGTAGATGCAGATTTAAAAACAAACAGTAATTTATTGGATTTTTACTAAATTAATTGAACGAAAAGATGTGAAAATTTAGTTTATGTAGACGTATAAAATAAAACATTAACATAGTCAATGAAATTGGCTATTTTTTTATTTTTTCCGTGTTTGGAGAAAAATAATTGTAAAAGTGTGCAAAAGGGGGCGCACGTTATTATGCCTTAAATGTGGTTTATTTTAATAATAAGGACAAATGCTAACATTTTCAGCAGTCTTCATTCATTTCTAGAAACAGATATATTTAAACATAAATTTATCATTAACATTACTATTTGAGTTACAATTGTAATCGTAAATTGTGCGAACACAGAATTTCAAAACAGAGATGTTTTTGCCTAATTCCAAACATTTTAAACAAACTTATTAAAATTTAAAAAAATAATCGACCATTGTAAATAAATTAAAAATAATAATTACCAGGCGTTATAATACATGTAGTCGCATTTTGTTTGATACAACGGCGAAAATATCTACCACAGAATTTTTTGGCTATTACAACGGTAATGCCATTGTAGCAGGCAAACTTCGACTAGGTTAACGGCAAAACAAAATGAGACAGACGTTTTTTGACTGCTACAACGGATACGCTGTTGTAATAGACACATTTTGACTGCGTCAACGGAAAAAATGTCTGTCATAGACAACATATGTCTGTGAGAGATATAAAATAACTGTCACAGTAAAAAAGCATTCTCTAGCACAACATTTGCAGTTTTTAGAGACATTTTTTGCAGTCATTGCGGGAAACCTCAGTTACTGACAGACAAAAAAACGGCTGCAACGGGTATTTACAGTGATGTTTTAGCACATAGGTTTTCCGTTGCCAATCGGAATCACACTTAACTAAGTCTTCTCTGAAATGAGAAAGTCTCTTTTTCTCAATCGTGGGATTTTCATGCATTTCTGTCATTTCTGCTTGATTTTGTTGAAAGTATGGAAGATCAAAGAAAGTATGAGGTCTTTGCATAGAGTCTATGATGCAGCAGTTAAGATCCCACATTGTCTTGCTATAGAAAGTAAGATCCTAGATTAAATTTAATCTGTGCTGGTACATCTGAAATAAAAATAAGGATCAGTTAATGTTTAAAAATCCGTAAATAAATCAAATCCCCGATCTGATTATATTTAATCGCGACTGTTCAAAGTGTAAACCTCAATCGGATTATATTTAATCACATTCTTTGGAACATTTTATCCAAGTTCCATGTTCATGTTAAAATTCTTGATACCAGTGTTTTCGATTAATTTTAATCCATTTTCCTTATAATATATAGTTTGATTATATTTAATCACACACCTTTTGTTGCATTCATCTGATTAGATTTAATCAACGAGTTGGAATGAATAAAACACATGAAATGATTTTGTGAATTGGATTAAATTTAATCCAATATGATATAATATAAATCCATTAGGCTTTAGGTATTGAAAGAAGTTTAAACAAAAACTATATTAAACTATAATATAAAGCTTCGCCGAGCGCAGCATGATACTACCGCAAAATGTCGAACCCTCAACGTTTTAGGCCCAATATGGATAGTACATTGCTCTGGACACATGCAGCCCAAAATCGATCCCGTTCATCCTTTAATGGTATGAAACATTCGTGTAAAATTTCACAGCATTTGTTAAGCCAGAACAAAAGTTATTGTGGGAACAAACAAAAAAGAAGCATTTTTGGCCCCTAATTTCTAAACGTAAAAAGGGGGGACCCCCAAAATCAATTCCATCCATCCTTTTGTGGTACAGAAAATCATTGTCAAATTTCATAGCAATCGGATAACTAGAACTAAAGTTATTGTGGGAACACTGAAGTTAACAGACAACGACGACGACAACAACAACAACGACAGCATCATACCATAATACGTCGCAAATTTTTTTGCGGTCGTATAAAAATGATTTCTGAAAAAATGCCATATAAAATATAAGAAATAGATAATAACAAAGCAAAATATGACAGAATACCTAAAACGATCACAAAGAATACCCCATATTTATAACTCATACAGTTCCTAGGGCCATTGTTCGATATAAATTAATAAAATTAGCAAAATAGCCGTGGACTTTTCTAATAAGCAAACACACAAGCATGAACGTTATTTGTTGTTGGTCTTGCATTCTGACGTAACACATGCATAGTTTTAAAAATTATCCTCAAAGACTCTTTGATTAATAAAACAAGAGTTAACACTAAAGTATGTATCGCCTGCTGGCACCATCGGAATACCAAGTTATTCAACTATTCATTCATTATTCCTCGACATTTTACTGTGGACCAACTAAAGTGATTCTAGATATATCATAGTCATTGAGAAACAGACTTAGCATAAAAGACTGAACACAAAAAAAACAATATTAACAGTCATTTAGTGAAGAAATGAGGTCAAGGTGAGGGACGCAAAAACCCTAATTTAATTCATCGATATACTAAATATCAGATGCCTAGCTATTATACTTTTCAAGAATTCATTTTCCACAAAAGTCTTACAAATAAGTTTACAACCTAAAAAAAGACCTAAGTTCACAAAGTCACTGAAGCGTGAAAATGGGGTCAAGATCACATGGCATGGTAACAGTTACGGGACAGTTGCGTAGACCATAACCTCAATTGTCTGTATACAAAATATCAGATGACTAGCTATTATACTTTTCAAGAATTTCATTTGTCAAAAAAGTCTTACAAAGACGTTTTCGGCCTGAAAAAAGACCTACGTTCACAGAGTCACTGGAGCGTGAAAATGGGGTCAAGGTCACACGGCATGGTAACAGTTACGTAGACCATAACCTTAACTGTCTGTATACCAAATATCAGAAGCCTAGCTATTATACTTTTCAAATAATTCATTTTCACTAAAAGTCTTACAAGAAAGTTTACGCCGCCGCCGGAAAGTAATGTCTCGCCTTCCGCGACTATTCGTTGCAGGCGAGACAAAAATCAAATACACAAGAATAATTTTACCCGGATAAACGTAAAACCCCTAGACCATGTAGACTGGGTATGATATTTATTGAATCTTTTGGGGGATTTTTATTTTTACGTTAACGCCAACTCGTATAATGAACACATATTTAACATTTGTTTATGTTAATTGTTTGGGTTTTCTTATATATTTTCGTTACACTTTGCAACTGGCTAGAGTCAGTTACATTCTTTCCAACTCTTGTTTTGGTGCATTGAATATCAATGCAAATCATATAATAAAAGCGAAGTATTTTCAATAAACTAGGACAGTGTAATTGCTAAATACTTGTCCAAATCATGCAACACAATAATTATTGTTTTGCACCTAATAAATGTAATTATGATTTTATCAAATGTAAATTCTAAACAATTACCTTTACGTTTGTAAATAATCCATCCGCCATTAATATTTTTTGTTTATCGGTTAGTTGAGCGCTTTAACTCGTATATATATTACATCACAAGTAAAGCGTGTCTGTGATGGAAATATGACCGCCTTTTTTAACATTCCATAAGGTCGATGTAGCACTTAATAAACCTGATTTAATATATTAAAATAACATGTGATGACAAATCACAACTTTAGTAACGCGTTTAACCGTATGATCTATTTATACCATGATAGCTTATGTTTAGCGTAAACACAATCCTTTAATACTTCATAATGGCTAGACGCTTTAATAGAAATCTTAAATAGAAACAGAAAAAGAGATAATCGTAACAAAACAGTCAAGAAAGCCAAAAAATAGTGAAGAACTTTTCAAAATACAATCTTTCTGAAAATGAATATCTTTTATTATCTAAATAGTTAAATTTATTCCTATACTCCTAGCATAAAAAGCTTTAGAAAAAAAACTTTATGAAAGACTTATCTGAATTTGAACGCAAAATGCGTTGTCAGTATTTATTCAATACTAAGGCATCCATTTTATATCAATAGTGGATATAAACAAGATTATTCTTGTGAATGTCTAGTCAACGTTGAAGGTCTGTACATGCTCTTACTTAATAAACCAGGTACAGCGAATAATATTTAAAAAAACCTATAACCATATGTATTATTACTTATTATGAAAAGATGGAACACTTGGTACTAGCACGGGTACTAGAGAGATACTAATCAAGTATAAGAGTTACGACTATTCAATCATCAGAAACAGAAAAAAATTATTAATGTGGCATTCGAATCGAGTCCATAAACCATAAATAAGAAGAGAAACGACACTATTCACTATAAAGTTATAAAACACACATAAAATTCAATAAGCAATACGCATGTCGCTAAAATCCGGGAAAAGACAGTACCAGTACTCTATGATAAACCTTTATTTGTACTAATCTGAGAGTTGGATGCTGATGATGTCAGATGTCATTTTTAAATCGATTCTATTATCGGTTAGCAATCAATAACCTTGACACATTCTTTATATGCGAAGGTTCAAACAATTCGATAAATATTTCTTAACTGCTTAAATTCTGATTTGTGCAAAGTAGTTAAATACGACGGCAAAACTTTTTGCGATCATTCAATGTGTTGGCGATGTCGTCGTTGTCATTGTTGTCACTGGGAACATTTGGCACTAAAGTAATTTTGATGGATTGTTAGGAAATTTTGATATGATGTTTCTATCCATTAAAGGAAGCTTCCTTTTAAATATAGGTGTTGGGAACCCTGCCAGTTTAGAAAAAGGCACTAAACGGGGCTAAAATGTTTGTATTGACAAAACTTCTGTGGAATGTTTTTTCTTCGTCCGATTTTGAAAATTCTTTTTAATGTATTCCTCATTAAATCCTCTCAACTAAATGTACGATCATGTGTCATAGTTTTTGGTGATTTTTGTTACGTTACAATGCTACAAGGGGTCAAAGATGGGCCACGCCCGAAAAATCAACTTGTTTATTTGTGGTCCGATTTTCAAAACCTTTTTTCATTGGAATCCTTGTGAAAATCCATTCATTTTGAGAAATTAGGGGTCAAAGGGGCCCAAAACATCATTTTAAAATGTTGATACGTGCCAAACGTTGATATAAGTATGTCAAATATGCATTTTTCATTTCAAAAATTCAGAAATTGTGTACAAAATTCAGAACAAAAAGAAATATTTTATTAAATCTTGTTGCCAAAAAGTATCCCAGGTTTTCTAGTTTGTCGAATCAATCCAAATTGATTTTTTTACTTAGTAATGAGGACACTGACATTCTAGCAGCCACTGCCAGATTTATATTAGATAAAGATATTGTAAACTAAAATTTACAGTGGTGTTTAGATTATTATATTACTATGAACATTAATAATCCAGTAAATTGTCTCATCATGTTGTCTTATGTATAATTATGTGTATCTATCAATTATTCTTTTCCTCTTTTTTGTACAACTCTCATTGATCCCAGTGGGCTCCTGATTTGGAAATAAAAGATATGTTATGTTATGTTATTCTTATCATTTCTTACTCTTGTCAGTAAATCCACTAGATCTTGGACTATCTTGCATTGTCAGATATGATTTTGTAGCATTGATCTTTACATTACCATTTCTGAGTTCTGTACCTGATTTAAATGATGCCTGGTAAATTTTCAATTCGTGCTGGCATTATAATTTTTATTTCAATGTAGTATTTTTTATTTCTCATTTGTATGTAATTTATATTTGAAATAAAATATTTATGTAGAGTATATTCAGTCTAGACATGCTGGATGAGTCTCTTATCATGCATGTTTGTACATGCGATTGATCTACTTAAGTGTAATCAGTGAAACGTAAAATCATTTCACCTTAATGATGTTAATGAACAGAAGAAATGAAGACCTTATTGCTTGGTACAGACATTTAAAACAATGGAGGATTGAAACATGTGTCATTATATGCATACATATACATGGATTACTTCATTAATCTAAATATTTACAACTTAGAAAATGATCCAGTTCAAGGTTGTCATATATACAAGTCATGCAAAGTTGATAATGTCACCAAGTGCATTTCTTTTGCTATGTAACCTTTCAAAATCGGGAAGTATTTGGGAACGTTTGTTAATCTTAGGTGATAAGAATGTTGCGGTTACAGTATCAGAGATTTATTTATGTTATTACATTTCAACTCTTGAATCAATGAGGAACATGACATGCTATAATTTACCATAATACAGACATAATAACATGTTTAAGGCATTGTGTGATTTTAAAGATCAATTTACTATCATATGGAGAAATGTGAGACTTTGTAAAACTGCAAAACAAAATATTTTTATTTATATATTTTAATACCCCCACTTCAAAACTTCAAAACTTAGGGATATATATTGATTGGGGGGTACCTACTTACCCTTCCGAAACCCCTCAATGTATTTTTAATTTTTATGACATGCTCAACTATAGTTGGGAGGGTATATTGTTTTACCCCTGTCCGTACATCCGTCCGTCTGTCCGTCCGTACGTCCCGCAAGTTTTCCGGACTTTATTTCCACATGCTTGCAGATTTTGAGCTGATTTTTGGTATGCTAGTCGATCATGATGAGTTTACAGATCAAGCTCGCGTTTCGTTCCGGTCCTTTGATTTTGACTGAAATTATGACCCTTGGACTTAGAAAATTTTATGAAAATAACAGTTTTCTGTAATTTTTTCTGCAATTTTGATTAAAGTCAATTTGTCCATACATCGCGGGGCATCATCTGTGTCTTACAGACACAGACACCTTAGCTATCCGTAGTTTTATGGTGGCGATGATTAAGTCTTACTTTAAACATTGTATAATGTGAGGCGGGGGCATTACCTTTTCTGGTTATCCGATTAATTTTAAGTGGTTACCTGTAGCAAAACATGGACTAAGCCATGTACGCGTCTCTTAACTCGCCTCTGCAGCTCCTGCTAAACCAGAACCCTCACAAAGTCTGTACAAATCTATCACAAACGGGATGAATTCAACTCTCCAATAGTCAACTTTTCCTTTTTGTGTAGCAACATTCAGAATTAAAGTCGTCTCTTTTATCGTAAATTTTATACTGAGATGACCACCCGGGTAAAATTAGACATGTAAATCGGACCCACACTAAATTGATCGTTGGCAACGTGACGGCTGTGCTAAAACAAGCAGGAACTGCTCACTCTGCCGGAGGAACTAAGTTCACTGTCGTTCAAGTTGAGTTAACGTTGCTGATAGTGGTTTGGTTGTTACATGTGCTTTTGTTGGTTTTGTGGTTTGTTGTGATATTTTTATGTCTACCGATTTTCGGATTAACGATATTTGATTCCCCTTTTGGTACCCCTAAAGGGTACAAAATAGCTATTTCCATGTTTTGGTCTACAGAATAAAAACTGTAGCAGATAGAGAAAGGTGATTGCATGCTGAAACCTTAATAAGCTCATTAAGCTCTACAAAAGTCGTTGTCAGGTGTTCTTTGATAGGGGTTATACCTTTAAGGCAAACGATGCAGGCTCTGGGAGCCCCTTGTTGGGGTATCCCATCGCAAAACATAAAGCAATATGTCCAAAAGACATAATGGCCCATCTCACAACATTTATTTTTCCGCGCACAATCACCAGACAATGAAGTTGATTTCAAGAGTATAATTTTATGATGATTAAATGAGTTATAAAGTTTCATGATACCATGCGTCCTACAAGGTAAAGTAACTTCAACCTTTACATGCTTTAGGTAAACCTAAGTATGAGACCACATTTTCTATGATAAATCAACAATGAAGTTGATGACAGGTACAATTTTATGGTGATTTTTGTTTGTTCATATACTGATGTATACGTGTATAGTTTCATGATGGTACCACACTTCATTCATATAGTAAAGTAACTTCAAGAACATATCAAGTGTCTATCTTTGACTATTTCAGGATTGGATTTGAATTATATACATTTGATTTAGACCTTGGGCCGATTGCAGAACGGCAAGCAGCGCCTACTGGCTTCGTTGAAGGCTGCTGGCGGTTTTCCATTGTGGTTTTTCTAAATTACCGCTTGTTATGTGAGCTGTGTCGCGTACACTTATTCCACATCTCATTATTTTCTATTCAACCTATAGGTAAACATAAGTATATCACCCCTTTTTCTGTGATCAATCAACCACGAAGTTGATAAGACAGGTACAGTTTTATGATAATTTTTGTTTGTTTTAAAATACCCTATGTATATGTGTACACAGTTTTATGATGATACCACACTTTTTTCGTGGTAAACTTCAACCTGCAGGTAAACCTGATTTTGAACGGACCGACGAACAAACCCGAACACTATATGCCCCTACTTTCGTAGATGGGGCATAATAAGGGCATGTGTCTAGCCTCTTCGAGCCACGAACGGCTCATAAGGTGTTGTCGTCATGTGATTTCCTCAGAGTATGACCAATCCACCTCCATTTTCTGCACCTGATGATCTCTGTAACTGGGAAAGTTAAGTCATCATTACTGATCTTAGTTGGCCAGTTGTGGAGTATTCGTCTAAGGCATTTTATTTCGAATGTGTTTAAGCTGATGGTGTCGCTGTCATTAAGTTTCCACATTTCCGCCCCATAAAGTAGTAATGACATAACATTTCTTTTGAAAACTCTTGCTGTATTTTGTTGACTTCAATAGAGGGTTAAGGTTGGCAAAGTTTTTTTTGCTAGACTTAGTCTGTGTTTGATGTCTTCTGTAGTTCCCCCTGTTTTGTTGATGATAGCAACGAGGTCTGTAACAGTGTCTACATCATCAACACTTTCCTAATGTATCTTGATGGAACTTGTCTCCTTGTTGTTCAACCATAACACTTTGGTCTTTTTTGTGTTGATCTGGAGTCTCATTCTTTAAGCCTATTTGCATAATCTCTCATTCTTTTCTCGCATATGTTGGTATTTACTAGACAGGAGCGCAAAATCTTCAGCATAGTCTTAGTCTTCCATCTGGTTGGTAAACTTCCATCTTATTCCAGTCTTTTTCCCTCAGTTGTTTTTCTCATAATCTAGTCTACAGCAATGATAAACAGGAAACCCGACATAACACATCCTTGTCTTACTCCAGTCTTGACAGTGAACCAATCAGATGTCTGCACGTTGTTAATGACACAGCTAGTTATACCGTTGTACCTTCCCCGGATGATGGCAACAAAGAGATCAGGAAATCCATATGACTACAGAATCTTCCAAAGCTTGTCTCGATGTACACTGTCAAAGGGTTTCTTAAAGTCTATGAATTTTATGTACAGCGATGGTTGCCAATCTATGCTCTGTTCAACAATATTTCGAAGAATGAAGATCTGTTCGTATGTCCCCTGTCCCATTCTATAAGATTCCAGCTCATTTCTCAGTTTGTCCTCTATCACTTATATTAATCTCTCAATAAGTACTCTACAGAAGACTTTTCCAGTAATGAATAGTAGAGAAATTCCCTTGCTGTTGTCGCATTAAGTAAGGTCACTTTTCTTCGGTATTTTGACTATCATTGACTTTTTCCAGTTATCTGGTATTTTACAGGTTCTTACGTTTTCAAACAAGTGCAACAGTTTCTTTGATGTTATACTACGTCCGGCTTTCAACAAGTCTCCACTGATGTTGTCAACAAATGCTCCTTTACCTTTCTTCATATTAGAGAGATTACTCTTTCTTTATATTGATGATGTCCTTTCACTGAACAATTCTCAATTTGGTGACTTTCTCCATCTTATATATCCTCAGGAACTTGAGACTAAGGATACTACGGATTCTAGGAAGTCTGCTTCATATTTAGATTATATTGAAATTGACTCTCAAGGAAAACTTTCAACAAAGCTCTATGACAAACGTGATGACTTCAACTTTCCAATCGTCAACTTTCCCTTCTTGTGTAGCAACATTCCGTCCGCTCCCGCTTATGGTGTTTACGTATCTCAATTGATTCGTTATTCCAGAGCATGCGGGACTTACATCGATTGCCTTAGCAGAGCGTCACGTCTGACACAAAAAATGCTCACACAGGGTTATGTTGCTCCTCGGTTGCTGTCTTCGCTCAAGAAATTTTACGGAAGACACCATGCGCTTATAGAAAAATATGGGATTTTGATCTCTCAGATGAGGGCAGATGTTGGTTTGTCATGGGTTTTGTTTTGTCTTTCTTTACCGGATTTGACATTGAATTGACTGTTGGCAACGCGACGGGTGTGCCATAGCAAGCAGGAACTGCTTACTCTTCGGAGCACCTGAGTTCACTCTCGTTACGACTGGAGTTCGCGTTGTTGATTGATATTCAGTGATTTTAGTTTTTCCATGTTTTACATGTTGTCTGTTTTTTTGTTCCGTTCTTGTTGGTGTTTACAGGTTTTGTCTCTGCCCTTTCGGACTTTTGACATTCGGATACCCCAATGGGGGTACCTCTGCTTATTTCAACGTGTCCAAAGCTTGTTCTATCTCTTATTTTCCTGTGAAGGACTGGTGTTAGTTTCCTCGATCATGTTGCCATCAAACTCATACTCATCTACATTATCGTAACATTGGCTTTCGACATTTAAAACTTGCTCGAAGTGTTCTCTCCATTTTTCGAGTTTCTAATACCTCTATGAGCAGGTTGCTATTCTCATCTCACTCCAGCTGCTGATTGTCGATTGTCTTTTCTTATTACAGATATTCTTAGTAATTCTGTGCAGGGTTCCCATGCCATTCCTCCTCGATGCATCCATGGCGTCCTCAGGTGTAGCGCTTCTTTTCACTTGTCTGTCCATTTCTTTGTACCTCTGTTTTTTAATGACACGTATCCTCTCAGATTTTGTACAGTTCACTTTATTCTTCATCTTTTTTCTACTGTCTATAGGTTTCCAGGTTTCACTGATTATCCACTCTTTCTGTTCTTTTCTTGCCTAATATGTTTTTAGCTGCCTCTGCATAAACTGTGGCAAACTCCTTCCACTCTTTTTGAAGATCTTCATCTGACTGATATTGCCTCTTTTTTTCTAAAGCTGCAAACCTATTCTTCACTTCTAATGTGAACTGTTTCCCGATTTCTTTCATTTTAAGAGTGCAGTATTAAAAGCTCTCCTTGTGCAGAAAGGCTCTCCTAGTGCAGTTGTTCCTAGTTTAGTGCAATGACAAGATTGTGGTCAGTACCTGCATCTACCACTCTCATAGCCCGGACATCGGCAAGAGATCTTCTATATCTGCCATTGATGATGAAGTGATCAATCTGCTTTTTAGCTCACCTCACAAAAGTGACGGGGCTTATGTGATACCCAGAGCGTCGGCGTCGGCGTCCGGATCAACATACAGAAGAATGGTTAAGGTCCATACACAATTACTGTCAAGTGCCACTTCAACCATATTGGTATGGTAGTTGCACCTAGTGATGCTAAGCACAATGCATTCTTCGGATGCTGGCTGTGACCTATATTTTCCGCATGAAAGACCACTTACAGAAGAATAATTTAAGTCCATTCCTGCTTACGGCCAAGTGCAACATCAACCATATTGGTACGTTAGGTGCACCTAGTGATGCTAGTGATTCTCAATATTAAAGCACATAAGAAATAGATCGCCAAAATCACCACAATCTGCTTAAAATCGTTTTCGGCCGGAGGGCTTCGTCCCCTGGACCCCCTACCAGGGCTCTGCCCTGGACCTCTTGGGGGCCTTGACCCCTTTGCGTTAGCTAGGGGCTTACACATTGTCACATCCCTGTCATAAATCCCCAGGAACTTGAGATAAAATTCACTACGGATTCTAGGAAGTTCATATTTAGATCTTCATCTAGAATATAGACATCAACAAAACTCTATGACAAACGTAATAACTTTAGCTTCATGTGCGCTCATAGACAAATGTGGGATTTCTATCTCTCAAATGAGTACAGATGTTGGTATGATTGATTGATTGATTGTTATCTGCTTAATGTCCCGATGACGAAATTTCAGTCATAATCGATCATAATTGGGACATAAACTAGTTGTAATATATAAATAAAAGGATGTTGGTTTGTAAAAGGGTTCTATTTCCTTTACCGGATTTTACACGCTGAATTGACAATAAGCAATTCAACGGGTGTGTTGCAACAAACAGAAACTCCTAACCCTTTCGGAGCACCTGAGTTCACTCTCGTTACGACTTAATTTTGCGTTGTTAATTGATATGCGGGATTTTTTGTGCGTTTTTATGTTGTCAGTTTCTAATAGTTGTTGTTTGTATCCCGCTAAGCGATTTTCAAACGCCTATATTTACTTTTGTGTGATTTTTTTACAGTAAGATCGGAAAAACGACATTATCTTTTAAGGCCTTTAAAATGAGCTATTCTATGACAATTTTAGCGGTAAAATGACAAAATAATGGGCAGAATTGAGAACTGCTATTGAGAAAAAACGTGGCGAGAACTACTCTCGGACTTTTGGCATCCGAATTTTTTGGTACCTCTCTGCTTCTCTCATTAAAGACGATTTGAGACGCCCAACCACTGTAGTCTTAAGTCTCAATTCATTTCAATAGGCTTTTTATTAAAAAAAATATTCTGAAATAATCGAGATAGTTTTTAAAACTTTCTATATTGTTATGCCCCTACGACGAGTTTTCGTATGGGTGTTGTGGTATTAAGCTATAGTTGTTCATTATTCATTTCCGTCTATACATCTGTCCGTTCAAGTCAGTAAATCCTTATAACTCCTGTACTTAGTTCTGTAATTTTTTTCAGAATTTGTTGTACATGCGAATTTTACCCTGTTTGGAACTGAGACGATATGAAAATTCCATAAAGCATTATATGAGACCTTTGAATGTCTTAACGTTAGTAACCTCCCTGCCTATCCTTCGGGCGAAGCATAAGGTCACCACAAGATCTCTCCATTCAGTTCGATTCTTTGCCTTTTTCTCTGCCTCACCCAATGTCATTTTCACGTCTTTCAGCTCGTTTTCCACAGTCTTTCTCCATGTCAACTTTGGTCTGCCTCGTGGTCTTTTGCCCAGTTTTGTCCATCTTAGTGCCGTTTTGGTGATGTTTGTGTTTGGCATTCTGAGGACATGGCCAAGCCAACGGAAACGTCTCTGTTTTATTTGCTGGACAATACAGATACGTTAGCAAGCCAGGATGATTTGGTATGCCAACATGTATGTCCTAAGCAATTTTCAGGCTTGCCAAACTAATAATTTCTGGGGTTTTTTGTTTGACTATACCATTGACAATGATTGAACGAAAAGGGAACTTATCATGGTATACATATGTGAAAGACTTATTCCCGGTCAAGATATTATTTCTGACACAGATTATGATGTCGAAAAGGCAAGACTGATTAAATGATAGATTGATTGAACTGGGGAAAGAATTTTATTAACACCTCACTTTGATTATGAAACTCGTAATCATTGCAAAATTTAGAATATCAGTCCAATTTTTAGAAGTAGAGCAAGGAACATAAAGAAAGATTCCTCGTTAACAATGTGTTTGTACTTTTTTAAACAAAATAATAATTACGATGAATGCTATACCTTGTACATTGCGGCCAAAATCTTATATTAAGAAATAAACTATTGTAAGATTCTAGCGTTAATTAAAAAAAAAACTAAGATTAAGACAATTTAATTAAGATCACCGACAAATTGTCGGCCAACTTAAAGTCTTGTCTCCTTAATTAAGCTGTCATCAGAGACTTGTTCGTTGTTTTTTGCCTTTTCTGTTAATTAAGTCGCCCAAAACGTAGTTTGGGAGACTTATTGTTTTTGCGCCCTTTCTTTTCCTTACTTGCTGATGAAATTGTCCGACGCAATTTGAGAAAACGCTTTGACCAATCAAAATGAAAGTTGCTGAGGTGGTCGGGGTTGCTTAGAGGTGTGGAAAATGCTTTTGGAAATTTTCAAGATGGCCGCCATTTTCTCACTACATTCCTCCCCCCAAAAAATTATCTGTCCGATTTCAATGAAATTTTATTTCTAGGTACATTTTGATATCCTGATTTGAATTGAATACTATCAAAGTCAATTTTGGGCGACTTCTGTGTTGACATTCCAACACAAGTATACCTAGTTTTGTTTTGTGTTGCATATCATTTAATTGTGATTTATTTAACTTAAAAATTGACTTACTTAGATTGGAGACCTGTAGAGAAATAAAACATTTTAAGACCATATAATATATGTAAAATCTCAAATAACTAATATTTGTATAACATTTTACGAGATAAAATAAATGATATTGATGATAAAAGTAAACGAAAATAAAACACTTATTCCAGATTTGAAAAAGCCCTAGCTTTCTAATTCGAACTTTGAAAACTGACCACAATATACAATTACAGATACAAAATGGAAAGCATTTCAAATTTCCCCGAAAAGAAAAAATGTAGTCTTTGATGACGAGTAATTTTTTAAATGCACTTATACATGTAGTTTAAATATTATGAGGAAATCTTACTTAAATAACATTTCTTCTGGTTTACTAATTTCAATGAAAATGAAAAAGTTGTTTATTTATTTACCCTGCAACATCAACACAAGACTCTTTATCTAAACGTATTGATCTGAAGAATGAGGACCCTTATTTGTTTGCTTGCATATATACATAATATGTGTATGTATAGGAACTTCTATCCTCGCAAGTCTGTTTTATGTATGTCTTAATTTATTTTGTTCATGTATTTCACAAACTTAAGGTTTAATGGCAATCAAGCGGGGCTTGGTTTTTGTGTTAACAACATGAGGAACATACCCGTAGCCAGGGGGGGTTTGAGGGGTTTGGACGAACCCCCTTTTGGACAAAAAAATCAAAATATAGGTAAAAACAAACTGAAATTTGGTTAAGCACTGTTAAAATAAGGAATATTTTGAAAATCGAACCCTCGATCGAACCCCCCCCCCCCCCCAAAAAAAAAAAAAAAAACAATCAACAAATTCTGGCTACGGGTATAATCGACATGGATATGGAGTAAAGATTTGATTAAGGGAGCAACCATTTAACTTGAATGGTGGAGGGGGAATGGTTGATATCCCCGCTTAAAAAGTGGTGGGTGTATATAGTAATAGGGGTGACCTTCCGTGTTTTCGTCCTTCCGTTACAAATTTGATACACATCTCTTATACGCTACTCCTCCTGAATCAATTTTCATGAAACTCACTTCATATCTTTTGTGACAAAATGTAGATGTGCACCTTCCTTTTAAAATTTTATCAGATTGAATTTAAGGTTTTCCATAGCAGAACCTGGACCAAGCCATCACACCAAATTAATAATTTTTGAGGTGCATGTCTCAACAAAATCTGTTTTTACAAACTAAGATAGGTAATAAATTTTAGTTTTAATTTTCTCAGTTACAAAGCATTATTTTATAAACCTTTGCTGTCAATATATTTCTTGACTCGATATCAAATTCGTAATATTTTGGATACCCCCAACCCTTCCCGTTTAATCCTACAAAAACAATAGTAATTGACTTTTTATATCAGAACAGTGTCTTACAATGCATTAAACATTCATATTTATTAAAATTAAACTTCATATATTTAAACGTTTGTTTGCGTATTATGTATTAATTTACTTTGTGACCATTTGTCCAATATTTTTATTTGAATGAAAACTGCTTACATTGGCATTTTGTAATTGAATTTTTCACCCTTGTCGTAACGTGCACTACTAACCTTTTTACTGAAATATTTGGGAAAGGTTTGTTTTAAAATTATGACTGTCGATGCCAAACAAGAAACAGACAAGTAAACAGGATGTTGCGGTCACAGTAATAGTACAAATTTCCACTTCTATATGTGAAACCACAAAAAGTTATTAATCATGTCAATATCAGTAGATTTATAGGCAGAGAGTCAATTTAAATTGAAAAGTCATAATGTTATACTATTTGTTGAAGGAATTAAAAACAAGAAGTGGCGGAAACATTTTTATAAATAACATGTTTTTATTAAATACAGGTAATAACAAACTTCCGAACTGTGGAGATTTTTATGATTTTCTTTGAAAGAAGCCGTTGTTTTTACCAACTAGTCCGTTTGTCTTGTTTGTCCCGTGACATGAAATTTAAGAGAAACATCATATCACAGATAAAAGTTTGCTATGACATGATAGTTTTTGAAAATCGGAGTAAGCGCCCAACCATTTAACTCGAAAATTGGTGGACCTGGCAGAATGATTTTGTTTTAACCTCAGCCGATTTACTATTTTTTAAAATAAAAAATTCGAATTTTTTAATAGCCCTCCTTCAAAGTTAATTTTCCGTTCTCGAAAATAAAACATGTATGTAGAAGATGACGAAAGGAAATTTTTAGCCATCTGTTAAGGGACCTTAGGGACTTTATTCAATAATCACTACAAAAGCGGATCCAGGGTTTTACTTTGGGGGGGGGGGGGGGGGGCTGAATGCCATTTAGTGACGATAACATTTTAAGTTCACGATCATTCTGCAAGATTGAGGAAAAAACATGAATTGTGTTTACATAGAACCGACTTATTTCTAACCTGCTGCATTTGAATGAAGGAGTTATTCAGCAAGCAACGCTATACACTAAGTGCCAAATTCTGCGAAAAATTATGTCCACCAATATAACCAAATATTTATGTTTAGGGTAGGAGGGAAGGAAGCAAAGAGGTGCCAATGGGCATTCGAATGTAAAAAGTCCAAAAGGGCAAAGACAAAACCAGAAACAGAAACGAGAACAAGAGGAAAAACACAACGCATAAAAACACAAAAACAACTGAATTGCAATTAACAACGTAAACTCAAGTCGTAAAGAGAGTGAAGTTAGGTGCTCCGGAAGAGTAAGAAGTTCTGCTTGCTATAGCACACCCGTCGCGTTGCCAATGGTCAATTCAGCTTGTTAAATCCGATAAAGGAAAACAAAACACTACGACAAACCAACATCTGCACTCGTCTGAGAGTAAGTTAAACATTTCGATTTTTGCTCCGATACCAACAACATTTACATCAAATCTAAAAACATGTACTAGTATTCAAAGCCTTATTTTGGTTTATTCCTATGCATTCTTCCACAGACTTAACTTAGTATAGTATTCAATACCTCTGATGAGTTTTTGATAGACTAAAGCGCGTCAGGCATAATTTAAAACTATTATTCTAGAAGGAAGGAATTATAGGCCAAAGACTTTGACCTGGTTGGAACTGAGTTGTTTACGTAGTCTTTGTCCTCCCGTTTAAATGCATCCTATGCTGATCATGAATTCGTATCCGTATGCATCCTATTGCCACCGTACAAACATCTATTCACCTCTTCATATCTTAAGTTCGACCAAAATTGACAGCTTCTTTTAAACTTGATAGTTCGTAACCAATGTTCCCATAAATTTGTATGACTTTCGCTTATTTAACTTCGTTAAATCTTGAATGAGATTTTTTAAAAGTTCGAGTTAACTTATCGCTATATTGAAACTTTCGTATTTTGTATCCATCGTATGTCAAAATAGAGAAAGTATGGCACTAGCATATATGCATATTCTTCTGGTCGTAGATCATGCTATTTGTTTTGCCGTCTTTTCCATCGAGGCGCCTTGGAGTTTCTAACGTGGGGAACAACTACGCAGTTTCTCCTATGTTGGTGTAAACCCCAAATTTACGCACAACGCTCATTAATGAGGTCGTTATTTCAACGTTTAGTCTAAACCAAAGGAGTACCAGTGGGCATTCGAACATCGAAAAACCAGTCTTAGCCAAAATCAGTACAGGCATAAGTTTAATACAAGACGAAAACGGAGGACGAACAACAAAACTGCACTGAACATCGTGAACTCAAGTCGAAATCTATCCCCGATTTTGACATTCGATAGAAAAACAAACGAATATCACGGCCGTCATTGAGTATCACGAGTTTTTGCCTGATGAAGGAATCGACAACTGCGGGAAATTATTGAAAGCTGTTCGTGGAAGGAGGAGGCAACGAGCTCGTGGTGGAACAGTCACCATAATTTACTAGAAATTTAATATTTTTCTTAATATCTAAGCTTAAAATACAAAATCAAAGAATATAAAACTGTCTGTCAAAATGAATAAGTAGAATTATTCTGTCATATGCAAAAAGAACTACCAGTATGGAAAAATATCTGCCTATTTTGAGAAAATACTACAGGCGATACTGCAAACCTTTACTTTTTAAGGTTATAAATGTGTCATTTTATTTTAAAAGTTTGTTTTAAGCTAAAATTTTATTTTTATTTGATATAGCATAATAACCAAAACTACTTGTGTTACCATTTCGGCATTTGACAGATGTTCCGAATTGAAGAAGCATTATAATTTTAAAATACGGTTTGATCTGCTTGTGAAGAATACGCGGCGACGTTGATAAAACGACGAAACAGCAATTTTTTGTTACACACAAAATCCATTATTGTATCTATATCAAAAGGAGACTGTCCAGATACTAGTGGTCAATTAAGATGGTACGGACTCGTATGATTTTATTACAATATTTTTGGAACATTTACTTATACATGTATAGGTTATTCTTAAGTTCATAATTTAGGTTCAAGTTCGGCATATTTGGGTTATATCTTCATTAAGTGTTTGGTATATTTTCAGTCTCCCTGACAATGCTCCTTTGGTGAGTCTTGAATTTATTGCCTGAAAAATTTTCATGATTTTGTAGTTTTTATTTGTAACAGGTCTGGGCAACTCCATCAAGGTGGCCTAGAATTTTATTTGAGAACTATGTAATGAACTTTTGATATCGGCTTAACCAGTTTGAAGTTATTTATTTTACCAACGCTTATAATGGTTATATTTCCGTCCTTCCGTAACTTTTTTGTCCGGAACCGTTCGCTTACAAGGTTGAATTTATATCTACATGAAATGGGTCGTTTTAAGAAGATATAATGACCTGTAGAACTTTTCACCACATCCACTTTAAATGTAATATCTTCGTTGTAAGGTCATGAATCGCGATTATAGATTTAAGACTGTCGCGTATCTGCTTCCCGTTTGTCGACTTGAACACGCTTCATAGAAAATGACGTATACTGGTTTAGCTTCGTCCGTCAGTTCATTCTTTCGTCTAAAGTATATACTTTATTCTAGAACAACCAGCCACGTACTGAAGATTTAATATGTGACGTGTAGGAAGATCAATAGTGTCATATGTACAATATATTTTCTAGGATATAACTAGAAATTTCTCAGTTCCAGGTTGGCATTTCTTTATTTCCAAGATGGTATTTTCATCTCTTGCCAATACTGTTGTGATTGCCATTTTCATCTCGAAAAAAATTTAGACGCTACAATACGTAATGTACACAGAGGCTTTGCAAACACCGTGCTTTCTGCCAATCACTATTTCAAACTGTTCTGTCAAACTAAACATGGAGTTATTAATAACTCCAAGGTCAAATCAACGACGATAATTTTGATCTTTAGAGAATGTTATTTTTTCTATCGGCTTAGACCTATCGACTTAGACAATTTTAAGGTTTATAATCATAGTGTCAGGAGTATGGGAGGTCAGGTGGTACCGTTGGTGTACTGAGTTGTTAACGCGTCGGGCTACTAACATCAAGGTTCGTGGTTCGATCCTTGTCAGGGGTGAAAGTTTCATGAACCAAATTTCCGACTCTCTCTTAATGATACCCTGGATGGTCTCAAGGAACGATGCTAGTCTTTCGAAAGGGACGAGTGGCCTCGGTGACCGAGTGGTCAAGGTAGTTCGTTCACTATTGATCACGTGGTCTGTCAACACTGAGATTGCGGGTTCGATTCTCACTGCAGGCAGGGTGTACTCGACTCCAATCTTAATTGACAAGGATTGCCAGTTTTCCTACCGCAGGTCGGGGGTTCTCTCCGGGTACTCCGGCTTCCTCTCCCAATAAAAACTGGACGCCATGAAATAGCTGAAAAATTGCTGAAAGTGGCATTAAAACACTATTCAAACAAAACAAACAAATCGAAAGGGACGAAAGAAGGTTGTCATGTGTATGTGGAATGAAATTCCCCATGCTCAATGGGAGTCGCTACAACGGCAATACTCGCAAACTGCTAGCTGGAAAGGGATTCACATAAGCATAAAGGCTTGTTTCCAAATCTAAACTAATATGGGAGGTCTATGTCAATTGCCTTCTGATAAACCGGCATTGTACTATATACATAGATAAATCAAGTTAAAATGAGTAAGAAAAAAAATAGAAAAAAAACACTTATTTTCTTTTCGTATCACTTGTTAACGTTCGAAATGTGTCCAATACATTTTGATAAAAAAAAACTTTCATTGCCAACAATTTAGGTTCCATTTTAAGGCCCTGTCTCACTATAATGATTTAGCTAACGTGTGCAGATGTGTTAGAATATATTTTTAACTCGCTGTGCGCGTTGCGTAAGTTTTAAATATTAAGTTACACGAACACACTCCAAACTCGGTAGAGAACGTAAGCGTACGTTGGTGAACGTCAAGTGCGTCACCAATATTTTGGACATGCTTTAAATTCCCGACGTTCACCAATGTGTTGATAATTAGGTATTCGAAAAATAGACATAAGTCAGAAACATTATATATACACATGCTAATGTACGCTATGAAGTAGTTTTGCACACGCTGAAATGTGTTTGATGGACGCCAAGCAAAATGGAAACAGAACGTCACTGTTACTAACGAGTAGAATATCAACCCCCGAATTTTATAAGTTGCAATGAAATACAAAGGGAACAGTAATAAAACTTGAACAAGAACTCAAAGTCGAGAGATAACAAATATTTTATTTTACAATACACGATGAGCAAAGCCAACAATGCGAATTATTGAATACAACAAGGGTAAACCCATTTAAGATCTGTCAAGTTGTGTGTCTTCAGTTTAGGGTTAGTCAAGATTAGTAAAAAAGAAGCTAGGCAAACACTAAGACAGACAGGTACCTCCTATACTCATTTGATATAAATAAAAATGTATTAAGTATTTGTTAACAAGCACGATAGCACTTATCTGTCATATGCATCATGGTGTTACTCACAAGCGTTAAATAAATAACGTACATGAATTCAAAGGCGCAAACTATTTAAGCTTCCTGCATAATACTACTAAAATAAAAAGAACAGAATTCCTGGGTCGCCACCAAGCCCTTAAATTTCTAAATTAATTCGTTAAACAGGAACTTGATAAGCGACAGACATGCGAACGCATATCCCGTCATAAGAGACCCTTACCTGAAGCCGCATACCAAATATCGAAAGCCTACGAATAAACGTAGCTGAAAAATCAAATCATTACGAAAAAAGTGTGACGGACGACTGGCACTTCTATGTCCGGGACCCGGCTCCACATTGCTGCGGGGAAAACAAGATGGATAATTCAGAAAAAAGACTTTCAAAGAAAAAGAAAAACACACACATCAAAAAATAAACAAACGTTAAAACAAAAAAAAAGTATAAATTAACACAAAAACGGATTACATTTGATATACAATATAGGCTAGTGACCAAACTAACGATAAAATAATGAAAGAAAAAAGCCTGAATTAAAATACGATTATGAAAATATATCCAGTCCTATTCTTTTATCAGAAAGCGTTCGGATCTGGTTCAAAACTTAAATGTCGATGTCTACATTAGAAAAAAGAGGTAAACTACGTCAGTTTTGGTCGCATGTGCTTGGCCTAAGTTATAGACGAACGCTTTGTATGCGTTCAACAATCGTCAAACATGCGTTAGGCAATCGTCAAGTATACGCTTGACAAACGTTTAGAGAACGTAACGTTGTCATGCATGCGCTATATAGAATGATACGTTATTAATAAGTTTGTCGTGCGTTGTAGGTAGTTAGTCGGGCGTTTTGGGTTCGTTCACTTAGAATTTTTCAAAAAGTGTTTACAGCGAATGCCGACGTGTGTCAAAATTATTGAAAGTTTATTTAAACGTCGGCTATAATTAATATTTTGTCTCCCAAGTTATATAATGATTCTAATGTTGCTGATTTAACAGAGGTTACTCAATACGACAAAACGTCAATGACACCCGATTTGGTACTTCGTATGAATATTGCAACTGTTCAGATTGGTTTAATTTGCAATGTCTTTAAGGTAATCAGGCGTTTTTTTTTATTTATAGGCTTATCCATCTTATCTAAAAATAAGTTTGTAAAACAGATATTGCGGTTTGTATGTTACAATTGGGATGATATAAAAAGCCAGTCACAGCATTTTGCTCTATTATTATTAACTAATATTAATTATGCCAAGGAATTTTAATTTAAAGAAAACGTCAGCGCACACCCGTGATACTGGGTCTCTTGTTCCGTATCTTGACAGTTTCTTTTTCAACCCCCTGATCAGCCAACAAAGACTTGTGAATTATTAAACAGTTATTAGAATATATTAACATTAGAACTAGTTCAAACAATCTGTTTTCCCAAGGAAAACCTGGATTTCGAAGTGCATTTTAAAAAATTGCATTTAGTAAAAACATACGGGAATGTACTTCTCCTAGGGATATTATGTATGTTTGCCTAGAATAACACGCAAGAAGATTCAGGAGCTGGACTATGATTCAGCTCATAATGATTTGAAATTTGAAAGAAAATTTATTGACAAGAAACACGGAATGTTTGCAAATAGTGATATACCTGAAAAGCATCCTATTGTAGAATATAAAGCTGAATGGATTTCCGAGGAAGAGTATTTAACGCGAGACATATTGTATGAAAAATAAAAATTACCACCAGTGGCTGCATGTGTTTGACAAAACAAGTAAACTTTATTTAGATGAAAATCGAAGCCCAAATGACATTTTATTCAAATTTGTCGAAAACGAAGCCCGATACTTTAATCACTCCAAGACTTATCCTAACTGTAAACAATACGTAATGATCATGAGAACAAGCTGGTTTACCAAAAGGTGCAGAAATCACGTGGGGTTACGGTGATCGTGATAAAGATTCATTGATGAATAATCCTTGTTTGAGCCAGTAATATAATTAGTATTCGACATGGGTAAGTACACTTAATAGATTTTATGTGGAATTAACATTTCAGTCTTACATCTTAACCCACATATTCGCATCAAAATGATGTTGGGGCTTATCAGTATCATTTGGTTACACGAGCTGTACGACCAATTAAACTGTCAGCCCAATTATAATTTGTGCTGGTGATAAATACCAGATGACTGTAAAACATTAGTTTCAAATTCTCAAACATTTGAATTAGATCTTGGTCATTTTAAACTTGAAGATGTTTATGGAATTCACTTGGTTATTATTGTTTGTTGTTTGTTAATGATAGCATATCAAGTGTTAGACAATGTCCAATTTTCATCGTTTTAATGTTTTAAGGGAAAATCATCTTTAACAAATCCATTATTTTTATGTGGGTTGCTTGAATTATTTTTTTTTAAATTAGCTTCAGACTAGCATATAATATGATAGTTTCCACAAAAAACATCTTTCTGACATTGTGCCTGTTGAGACTTGTTGCTCTCTATAAAACATTAATAGCCCGGGAACATTGTCATAAACTTGGTTTTTTGTTGAAACTTAAATTATTTTGTTAGAAATTAATAGAACAAAGAACAGAATATAATTTAAGGCCTTTAAAGATTTTTTACAACAGAATACAAAAAGGGGGGGGGGGGGTTCTGTCCACGAGTACCTGTGATATCTTGCACATTTAACAGTAACATTAGATAATTTCGTACCATATTAAAAATCTGGTATTTATCACCAGCAAAATTATAATTGGGCTGACAGTTTAATTGGTCATACAGCTCATGTAACCAAATAATACCGATAAGCCCCAACATCATTTTGATGCGGATTTTGGGGTTTAGATGCAAGACTGATTTATAAACTAGTTATAATGGTTTTAAAAGATAATTAATATTCAAAAATTAAATATTCCATATTTTCTTTTCAACTCATAGTGCATTTAACCTGGGAGGGGGGCTACTTTCTATCTTCCTATGTAATCAATGTAATGGCCGTATGGGTGTGCTGCAAACTGGTACAGGTAGGGTATGTTTTTTTCAGGTTAGAGGTTAGGCTTTTTGGGATATATTCTAATTTGGGATATTCACACATTTTCTTCATGAGATACGGTGTATTTGAGGACAGACTTACTGGGATATGGGATATTTAAATCAATTTTATATGACCATGGGATATTGGAAAAAAAACTTTTTCGGATACTGGACATTTTGATGAAAAAAATATTGATAACCCCAGGGCCCCCACTAAACAAGCCCCAGATGTGTAGTACATTGTTATAAATTCAGCCCAGCTGTCACCAATAGGTTTACAAATATGTTACAGGTCTATACAATAACATATTACTGTGGCTTGTTTAAAGGGGGTGGGGGTAACAATATCACCTCGAGAGTATCTATTATCCACGTAAAATTTTGCATCAATTTTCTAGTTTCTAATAGGGTCCGGTTCAGAACAGACCAACGGCACAAGTATACCCTAAATCATAAAAAGTAAAAAGTAGCCCCCTTCCCCGGATTTAAAACCATCATACGTGCACGAACCAGCCGTTTCATTCCCCGAATGAAAAGATATATAGATTGTAAGCAGAAATTTTGAAAGTAAAACAAAGGTGCCAGATCACAATAAAGAACCTACATTTTAAATACATGTCTGTTAATACAGGATCAACTTCATTCACAGGCTTTATTTGTATAACGGTTTTTAATTTATAATAAGATTAATATACATGTTAAGCAATAATACATGTATCATACATGTGTATTGTGATAATTTTTTTCCGTTCATTTTAATAGTCTTAATGTTCATGTTCAAGATGTTTTTAATTGTAAATAGCAAACTTTTTAACTGTCACAGTCTGACATGAGCGGAGTATTAATTAACACTCAAGTTTATGAGTAAACTACTACCGGGAAGAAAAAGTTAGAAATGTACATCGTTGTACATTGTACATGTATGTTCAGTTAAATAATTTTAATTTGTGGGACACTAATGCATGAATTATTTCATAAAGGTTTATACACGTAGCAGCCTCTAGATATAAATTTCACAGATCATTTTATCTTGCATCATGTGCATGTTTATAAGATTACTTTTGTTGTTTTCTCTATTTACATGTATTTTCTTTCCGTTTAAGTTGTTCCTTAAATACACGTAAAGCATGAATTACCCCTCAATAACCTTCCTTATGAACCTATGTGAGTAGATTGATTTACAAAATCAAAATCTAAGTCTATTGTCATTTATAAAAATGATATTCTGTTCTATGGTCAAATGCTTCTAAAAAATGTTTGAATGGAGCAGGAAAAAACCATTATTTTCAAAAAATTATCTTTTCAGATAAGAAAATAGGAAAAAATTTTGTCTTTGACAGTAGTGATGAAGAGTCTACTAATCAAAGTGCTGGTAATGATTTGGTTTAATTTATTTGCCTTGATTCATGAAAACAATAGGTTGAAGCTGACTAAACAGCTCGAACCCAGGTTACATGGGCGTGGGCTAAAACGCGGAAATGAAAAACCGGAAACATAAAAACACCTATATTTTTGTTCATAACTTTTTAACGGGTTAATATAGAATAAAAATCAAAAATGCCTCTGGAAGATATTTAAAAGATCTTTATGGAGATATATAGTTTAATGCAATTAATTATTAATAAAGTACCTAAAACTTGACCGGAAATGTTTTTTTTGCGAGTTTGCACATATCAAATTTTCAGATTAGAACCCAGATATCTCCAAAATGCTTCACCCCGGTCAAATAATTCTTAGTGTTTGATAAAGATTATTCATTTAGCTTCAAAATGATATATAGTTTATAAAATATTACTGAAAGGAAAGTATAGAAAAATTCGCCGGAAAATACCTGATATGAAAAGTAAAAGTGCAAACTTTCAACTTTGAACTATAATTTCTCAACAACCTTACAACCCGGTCAAAATGTGAATAGGGCCTCGTGTTTCCCTTAGCATTAGCTACAAAATGATATATAACTTTTAAAAATTGATCAACGACAAAGTATAGAAAAGTTGACCGGAAACGTTTCTAGTCGATCAAATACTCATCAAAATTAACAGATTTCTCCCAATTAAAGTATGTTTACATAGGTAAAATTGATTGGTGTCGATAATTAAATTACTATCTAAGTTATAATTAATGTCATGTATGATAATAAAGAGAAATTTTGTAAAATTGAAAATGGATCATAGATAAATAAATAATCCCGGTATGTTCGACCCTTATTCTGGTATAACAAACAATCGTTCTGAAAGCATGAATGCTGTTTTTTTTTAAAAAGAGAAACTGATTGGAAAGAGTTACCGGTAGATCTTTTGGCTTTGGGTTTTTATTACATACAAAATTTTGTAAATGTTGAAATTTTAAGAGGCCGTTCAGGTATAGGCAATTATCATTTAAAATCAGAGTTTCGTAGGGCTTTTATTTCTCCTTCAGAATTGATTATACCAAAAAAAATAGTCTGTCCCGATGATGTTATTGAATATTTAAAAAATGAAAAACCTTTATCTTCAGACAAAATTTTGCAAGATGACACGTCTGAAACATCAAAGATTATTAAACAAACAGATTAACACGCTGAAATAACAACTGAATTAGGTGTCAAAAATGATAGTCCTTTAATTACCGATGACATAATTGTAGAAAAACACCCGTGGTTGAACTACCTGTCTTTAATTCTGATTGTAGTCAACAAAGTTTGGCACGGTTTATTGTTGACAATAATTTAATAACATTAGTTCCACAGCAAGGGGCTTTTATTGTTCAAGGCAGAAAAGCTAAATATTGTGTCACTTTATTTCCAAAAGAAACTTGCCAGTGCGAGGCAACATCTACCTGTTTTCACATATTAGCGGCAAAATTAAGCATAGGTTTACAGCCGATTCAGAAGAATAAAATTATTAGTTTAAGAGCTATATCAAAAAATGCTAAGAAAAAAATTGATAAAAAGTCAGGTAGAAAACAACCACGTGTTAATGATCAATACATTGAAGTTGAGCCGGCCCCAGATTCTTTAACAGCTTTAAATACTCCACTTAAAGAAAATTTAATTAAAACACCCTCAACTGTAGGAAGCATTAATTTTACTCCTAAACAATTAACAGAAATTTCAACCCCAAAGTCTAAAAGAAAAATAGATTTAAGTGATAAAATAGAAGAAAATGAAATTATAATAGACGATTCTAACGAAAATAAACCCACTAAATTCCCTGATGAAAAATCGCTCCCTGTTAAAAAACGTAAAATTGAAGAAACAAAAATAACAGAAAAGGAAGATATTCAATCTTTAGAAAACAATTCTTGTGATCAGCAGCCATAGGTAGGTTATTGTAAGTTAAAACATAAACAAGACATTCTTAATAATCAGTACTTGTGTACTGATATAATAATTTCTGCTCATATCTTATAAAAATTCAGTTTCCAGACATCAATGGTTTTCAAGAAACTACCCTCGCTCCAATAAAATGTAGTGGTAAATGGGTAAGCAATAAAGGTTTCGTACCACAAAGTCCACCATGTGTGCAAATCCATCATAATTTTATCTGTAACAAATAACAACTAAACTATTTATTTAAATAAAAAATTATATAAATAAATTTTAAAAAATTATTAAAAAAAAACACTCGACAGGCAGTGCTACCTCCAAGTTGGTTCGAGTGGGGAAACGCCATATTCATTATGGTAGGCGAAAGAACTGCACAAAATCGATTTCATATATGACATTAATTATAACTTAGATAGTAATTTAATTATCGACACCAATCAATTTTACCTATGTTAACATACTTTAATTAGGAGAAATCTGTTAAGTTTGATGAGTTTTTGATCGACTAGAAACGTTTCCGGTCAACTTTTCTATACTTTGTCGTTGATCAATTTTTAAAAGTTATATATCATTTTGTAGCTAATGCTAAGGGGAACACGAAGCCCTATTTACATTTTGACCGGGTTGTAAGGTAGTTGAGAAATTATAGTTCAAAGTTGAAAGTTTGCACTTTTACTTTTCATATCAGGTATTTTCCGGCGAATTGTTCTAATCTGAAAATTTGATATGTGCAAACTCGCAAAAAAACATTTCCGGTCAACTTTTAGGTACTTTATTAATAATTAATTGCATTAAACTATATATCTCCATAAAGATCTTTTAAATATCTTCCAGAGGCATTTTTGATTTTTATTCTATGTTAACCCGTTAAAAAGTTATGAACAAAAATATAGGTGTTTTTTATGTTTCCGGCTTTTCCATTTCCGCGTTTTAGCCCAACCCAGTTACATGTACGTAATACTGATTTCAGTTGACTACTGTATTTCTACATTTTCTACTTTTTTGGTTACATGTATGTCTACTTTATTTGAAAACATGCTGCAATATTATTATTCATTATTATACTTTCTGTACGAATGTCTTTAATAGAAATATTTTACTATTTTGACATATTCTAAACGAATTGTGCTTCCTGCCTAAGAAAACTATTGATTTGGACGTCAATCAATTGTAATTCACGCGAATGGGCGGGGTTAACTTGTAATCAATGCTTGATCACTGCCGCGCTTTAAATAAGGTATTTTTATCCTAGTCAACGCAAGAAGCTGATCAACTTATAACGTCTGCCAAAAAAACAAAAAAAACCAAAGCGGCCGTGAAAGCCTGAAGATGCCCAGGTTTGGGAAGGACGAACCCAATACATTTCGTAAGCAATACTTTACATCACAACGTGGCATCATTTAATGTTCCATTAATGCCGTATTTTTCTTCTTGTTATAATCTTCCAAGTGAAGTCACGACAGTCAGTACAGTCAAGCCTCAAGCACAGGCGCTTGGGTACAAATTGTGAAATCTCGGCTTTTTTCATTAATGCTGGTATATTTTTATGTAGAACCCTTATTTGCCTCATAAAATAACAATATGCGCATGTCTGACCCATTTTTTCAACGTTTTTACCATTTCTGATATTTCCCCTCTACACTAAAAAACCACAAGGCCAGAAACTCTCCGCCATTTTCTTTGTCTGTATTGAAATACGATCACGGAAGTGAGACTGGTTATACTGGTCGTTTACATTGACTACTTCCGATATTCTCAGGGTTTAACCTGTTCTCTCTATTTCAGCGCCACTCGGAAGCCCTCTGACAAATGACGTTTTGTTCATGGGACCAGTATAACCAGTTACTTCCGTGATCGTAAGTTCAATACAGACAAAGAAAATGGCGGAGAGTTTCTGGCCTTGTGGTTTTTTAGTGTAGAGGGGAAATATCAGAAATGGTAAAAACGTTGAAAAAATGGGTCAGACATGCGCATATTGTTATTTTATGAGGCAAATAAGGGTTCTACATAAAAATATACCAGCATTAATGAAAAAAGCCGAGATTTCACAATTTGTACCCAAGCGCCTGTGGCCTCAAGGAACCAAATATCGCGCGTCCGGTGATTCCGCGCATGTTACGTATCTTCCAATTTCAGTATTTTTTAAAAATATATATTTAGTTTAACCTTCCATTGACAAATTGTTGTCTTAACCTGAAACACACGACCTTCCAAACTTCAATCAATCTTTAGCCATCAATGACTATTTTATTTCTTTTATTGTAAAAATTTAACTGTTTCATCAATGTTTAACTTTAAATTTGTTACATATAAAAATCTTTTCTTAATTGAATCATGTATTGATTTTTTTATGCACATGGGCGATATCACCAGATATACCATGGTTTACATATAACCAGGTCATGCTGAACATAATGACAAAATTAAATATTTTGCAGACGAACATTAACAAATTGGGTTGTATATAATGTATGTTTTAAAAAGTAATATATTCAAAGATAAAAACATTCAATTTTTGTGATTAAATATTTTTTCTGAAACTACAAAAATTAACAAACATTTCTTAGGTGCACGATAACAGATAACACCGGACTACTCTGTATAATATGAATTCAGGCGCAGCCTAAGTAAATGCGAGCATCGCACATTGTTCATGTCATTACTCCAGAGCCCCCTAACAGTGCCTCTACATTCCATTTATGACGTGACGTCTTATCTAATGTGTTGGTGACATCACAAAACTCAATTTCAAATACAGCCTTTCAGATTGAAAAAAATTTGTCTGGCATTTTTGTAGTAATTTAAAAAATAAACACTGATTTTATCGATGTCATAATTATTTTTGTCTACTTTTATATTATATATTTTTTTGTTCGTCTACAATATTTTCTTCGGATAGCTCAGCTACCATCTGAAATGGATTTGTTCATATGGATTACGCGACTTTTTTTACACACATGCATGTAATCACCGCAGGGATTAGAGCTTTTTTCCTGCAGTAGCCAGCTGGGCCCCTAGCCTGGAAAAATCCAGGAGCCCAACAATATAGTTAGGGGCCCAACTTTTTTCAGCGCAAGTGTGTTTTAACTATAAATAATATGATCATGTGTACAAATTTGCATGAATTCAGAAGTTATTGTCTTGTTTTGATATTGTTACTACCTACCTTGGATCACTACATACATACAGTAATTAGATATTTGAGTCTGTTGGATGCTTGTATTTTGTTTCCAGAAATTAAGATTATTTCTCAGAATGTAGGAACCTCCCCCCAAACTACGGGCTATTTGACTCAAAATCCTACATTTCTGGCATTTTTAGCTACCTTTATTCTTCAATATTAGGAATTTATAAAACAAATTAACTTATTTCCATTTTAAGTATGTAGGAAAATGTTCACCCATGGCCAGGGTTGAAGACATAGTGCACTTTCCTTCGGGTCGTGCACTGTCTTTAACCCTGGCCACTATTTTGGCATAGTGAATGCTAAACACAACATTATTATATAAATATGACCTTATTACTGTCTTTTTACATGACAGGTCTAAAAGTTAGTATTACATCATGTACATGTATTGTTAAAACATAACATTTTCTCTAGACTGATTTAAATGGTAAAAAAATATTTTTCATAGTATTTGATACTGTAGTGAGGATGAAACAGATCAACCACTTCAACCAGATGGTATTGTTTTTCTTTTGTTAACATAATACTGTTTGAAATTACCTTGCACGCTGGTAATTTTTATATTAAAAAAATATTTAAGCAACTTAAGACTACTACAGACGTGACAAGGTGTTTTTTATATTGCCCACTATATACCGTGGTCGTGGTTTTTTCATTAAGAAATTCACCACCATACGCCACGGTGGTATTCTGCGGTACATCGTGTTATGTCCACTACATATCGTGACCCACCGTGTTGGCCACGGTGGATTTTCAATTTCCTTTCATGCTTACACAGTGAAAAAATTAAAATGTTGCGATTTAATTTAGATATTTGTGTTAAAATATGCCGTTTTAATACGTTTGTTTGACAACAAAATTAATCTGCGTTCTGTTTATCTATTCATTATACAGAATACCTTAAAGTTTATTGTCACTGATTTGATTGACAATTATTCCCTTAACGTGTTCTAAAAGGTTAGAACACCGCATTTTGCCCTTAAAATTGTCAAAATCTTTGCTATTCTATCGTCAAAATTTCCCTGTCAGCGCCTCTGATTAATGTTCCAACCTTTTACCGGATGTAAATTGTGTCACACCTTAAATCGATCGATTATCTAAGTATTGTCCAGTCATCATTTTTTCAAGCACGTGCTCTCAAACATTTCAATAAACTTGTGTATTGTATAATTTTATAATTAACAGGTGAACACGCGGTTTCACATTTTTAACGGTAAAGAAATAAGCACATTACACAATAATAAATACGAGACTTGTAAAGAAATACACAATAAATGCGAGACTTGTAAAGAAATTCGTTTTAAAAACGTCAAAATCAATATACGACTTAAAATGCTACATTTTCAAATTTTCTAAATTATTACTTAATATAAATGTCGCAGAATATAGCACGAATGATTTTATACTCGATTCGTCGGTGTTGAACCACGTGTGTTAAAAAAATACAATCCTGATATAGAATCAACCATAATAGTCGTTTCAGTGTTAAAAGCCTGACACATCATCAACTTTTGTTGTAGAAAAGACTTAAGTAGCATCCTTATAATTTCTATAATGTTACGACAAGACCCTATGTCCGCAAACAGACATTCGTATCGGCGCGCAAAAAAAACCAACAACAACAAAAAACAAAAAAGAACAAAAGAAAACAAACTTACATACTGTTGAGTAAATTCGGGCAATTATTTTATATTGATATGAGTGTGGACAAATCAGTTCTTTCGTCTTCAAAAATAATTTTATTCCGATTTGTTTTGTTCATGTTATAACAGACGTAAGTAACTATGCATATTTTATTGTTTGATCATTGTACCACAATACAACAAAATATTAAGAATAAGTATTTGTATTTAGAGAACTAAGGCAAGTCTAAAAGGGTCTGATCTCGAGAATATTTATCCCAATAAATACTATGTCATGCAAAAACACCGAAACTGCGAGTTAATTTTAACGGGAACTTTATACAAACAACACGTCTGCCTCCATTTGAAAAATTGTCAGTTTTGTATATTTAGCTCAGATGCACATCACTACTTTTTTTTATATAAACCTGTTATATTAATTGTTATAGTTTAAAACGATATTGTCCAAAGTAAATGTGTATTTAGAATTGTGCGTACGTAAGACTTCATTCAACCTTGTGAAACAGGCGCCTGTGCCATATCGTAGTTAAACTATATTTTATGTGGCGATTCTCGTTTATAAACTTTTCACATATTTATTATTCTTGCTGCATGTTGGCTTCAATTTAGTAATTTATTTGTTGTATCCCATCCTGTTAACGAATTTTATATAACTATACGTGATGTAAACTTTTGTCCGCGTTTGTTAAAACAACTTTGGTTTTAAATACCAAATAAAGAAAAAGATCGCCGCTCAACTGCCCGTTTTCTGTCGAAAAGGATTTATATTTGATTAAAGAGAGTTCGCGTACAACTTCAGGACAATTAACGTTATACGTTGTAATACACAAAAACGTAATGTTACAATTCAAATCCGGATAATTTACCGAACTTGTTCAGGGTAATATTTAATGCATAACACCTGCATCCGGTTGAATACATATTCGATCTTCAAGTCTACCGGCACATTAAATCATTATTGATTATCAACAAATAAAATGCATGTACAAATTATTCTTAAGCACTGTTTTAAAATGTTCTCTTTTCATTCGAGTAACGATGTTTAAACCCGCAATCAATTAAATGACAACGTTTATGCTGTCATGTACCACCGCGGAGATATCGTGGCCGGACCCCTGTGGCGACATGCCATGGTAGACTTAACTCCCTCATATGCATCCACCGTGGTAAGATTACCTGAGAAAATTCTTAACCACGATAGTAGGCGTGGATATACCATGGTGGGTGATAGAGAAAAGGATTAACTTCCATGGTGGGTTAGTGTTTTTTATAAAAAACATGTTGTCCCCTCTGTATAGTACTATGTTTCTCGCAAAGCCATCCTCACACTCAGGGCTCACCACACTGGGCGAAGTGGGCGACAAAGTCGCCCTACTAGTACCTGAAGTCGCCCTAAGGCGCCTCAAAAGCGAAGTCGAAGTCGCCCTGTCATTTCCCTCAAGTCGCCCGATGGTTCACATAAGATACCTGTAAATCTGGTCCAAATACTTCACCCAGACTACCAATTTATCAGTTAATGTGCAATGCCAATAAAAAACGGCAAACAATAATGCTATTTAACATATTTTCAAACGATTTACGTCTCTTAAATGTATTACGCGCCATTTGTTTATTTACCGGATGTGACTAATTACCGGAAGTGAACAACCAAGAAAAGTAATGTACAATGGCCCATAATAAAAATCGTAATTTTTTTTATGAACAAACACTTTTAAATGGTGTCAAACTTCAGTTCTTTCAAAAAGTATTGTACTTTAACAATTTTCTTTGATAAGTATATGAGTTCCCCTTGAAAGAATACAGATATATAGTAATTATTGACATCATGATAAGTTCTGTAGATGCAGGGATAGAGCTTAAGTTTTTTCCTTCAGGGGCCAGCTGGGCTCCTAACCTTTAGAATTCTAGGGGCCCAACAAAAAAGTTAGGGGCCCAACTTTTTGTCAACACAATAGTTGCATTTAAAACTATGAGGTATATTTTTCATAAACGTACCTCATTTAAAACCTTTGTCACATTGTTTGTTATTATTTAAATACTGAATTAAGATAATTTGTCTTGTCGTTTATTTGGAAGTACATGTACATGTACTACTTTGGTACAGTATCAAAACATTTGATAAATATACAGTGAACTAATAAATTGCATGTATTTTATTTGATACATTTAAGGCAAAACAATAATGTTATAACAGGTCAAACAAAAAGATATGACAAAATCCTGAATGTCTACATCTGGTTCACTACAGTTTACTTTTTCTTTACCATTTATGGTAGAACAAACAACATGTATAACCCATGTTACAACACGTATGGAAAAATTCATTATTTTTCACATATGTATAATAGTAAATAAAATACTTTTTTAATCACTGCACATAAGATTGCTAAAAACATTGTCCTCATTAAGTTCATCATCAGATAAAGCAGAATAAGAATCCTCAGTCACACTCATCAATCTCCTCTGCCACTTGCTCCATCTTGTCCAAAACTTCATTGACATATTTCTCCTTAATTTTCCTTTTTGTTCGTATTCTATTATATTATCGGTTTTCTTCTTCCGATTTTCTTTTCTTCGCCAGCTCTTCGACTCCTTTTATATATCCCCACGTGGTTATTATGTTACTAGGAAGTGTGCAATGTACATGTAATGTAAAATCTATTACGGAGCAACTAAGATGAGTTTTATTTTGATTCAAATAAAAAATTCAAGAAACGGACATGACATGAACTAAAAGACTTTTGTTCACAACTGAAAGCATATTAAAGAACTAAAAATGTTCGATGTTAAAATAAAAACAAAACTCTCTTTGTTAATTTTAATATGTTCATCAATTGGTTAAAACGGAAATCGGTTCGTTCGATAATTATAACTATGCATTATGGGATATCCTTTTGACAAGATTCTAATTATAGCCAAAGGGAAAACACGCGGCAGAGAAAACATGACTTCTAATTTGAACTGACGGAGATTAGAATTTTCTGGTACTTATCTTGGTCAGCTGTACAACACTTTTATAGTCGCCAGCTGGGCGAATCAGACAGAAACTGTTGGTCGCCCGCCCGAAATTCCACTCGCATTGGCGACTGGGCGACCGTTAAGTTTCATCCCTGAGATGGGTGTCCCATGAAGCAATTTGGATCAGCACAACTTTATCCAATTGGAAGTGTGCTGAACCGAAGAATGATTTCTGGGTTTTATGTAATGTTATTATATCTATCTTCTTTGGAAATTTGATAAGATAAACATGGCATGTTCATAACAAACTGTTAGGAATATTATGATACAAGAACTCATGAATGAAGTTTATGTCTACACATATACAAATATTTTGTTGATCTATTTTTATTTGTGAATACCTTGTATGGCTACAAGTAATGAAGTAGATAGAAAAATAGTCCCTATATCTGGTGTTTATTTCATTGATTAATGATAAAGGTTATGTACTGTTTGATATTGCATACCATGAATTATAATGAAAAAAACTGAATTTATGTGTGTTATGGTTTAAAAACACAAGAGAAATAATCCTGGAAATTGTTGTAAATAATGAAAAATATGTTAACTACCGCGAAATTTATTATTTGTACGGTCCCCCTGACTTCTCCCTATTGTCTCCTGAAGTCTCCCTATCAGGGCCTGACTTCTCCCTGTTTGACTGCCAGGGAGAAGTCACTTCTCCCTACTTTTTTAGAGTGTGGTGACCCCTGCACACTTATTTCCATTTTCATACATTGTAGCAAGTAGCTACAGTTGTCTTTGAATGGAAGTGGGTTTCTCAATCTAAGACAATTTTGTCATCTGCCACAATTTGACAGAGGGACCTGCAAATGGTCTTCGTCTGTTCGTCCATCACAGAAGTCCTCTCAAACCATTTTAAGGCTTTTGCTGAGGTTTTGAAGGATTGTTTGACTTGCTATATAGTTGATCATATCAAAATGCTTTTTTGATTTGACAAATTTTGTAGGAGTTATGGGAATTTTTAGCGAGCACTAAATTTAATTTTAAAGAAAGACTTAAAAATAAATTGACAACGATAAAAAGTTAATGTTATACTTAAAAATAACAACAAAAATTTCATACTATTTTTTGCAATCTCTAAATCGATCTTTAAAAACTGACAATCAAATTACATTTCATGTGACGTCACCATAATGGCATTACAAAGAAAGACGTCATGTGACCACTGGAATTTAGAGGCACATTTAGGGTGTTCGGAAGTAAAGTCAATTATGAAATGCACATTATATATTGATAATAAAAAACTATATTGTCTGTGCTCGCATTTTGGCAATACCTACTCCATATTAAACATTTTGCAAATTGGTCATATAAACACTTTTTGGGCACAACTCCTCTGAGACTGCTGAATGGAATTTTCTGAAATGTTGTAGGATTGTTTGTCATCAAATGTAATTGACCTTAGTCTATGTTTAGATAAAACTCGCATATTTGAATTTTTATTTTAGCAATTTAACATAACAGTGCTATCGATGCTAGTATGGAAAATGACAGCTGCATGTAATATTTATGCTTTACATCACAATACATAACTCTTTATTTAGACTGATTTAAATGGTAACAAATTGATATAATGTACATGTATATATTTATCATTTGCAGAAAATCCAAGAACCATAGTATTCTACAATAGTGATGATGAAACAGATCACAACGATGGTAGTATATTACTTTTGTTTACATTTTGTTGGTAAATAAACATTTTTACTATCTAACATATACAGATAAAAACTTCTTAATAGTTGAAACATACACTCTCTTAAAATGACAACTGCATGCAGGGCTCACCACACTGGGCGAATTGGGCGACAAAGTTGCCCTACTAGGACCTGAAGTCGCCCTAAGGCGCCCCAAAAGCGAAGTCAATGTCGCCCTGTCATTTCCCTGAAGTCGCCCGATGGTTCACATAGAAATCTGGTCCAAGTATTTCACCCAGACTACCAATTTATCAGCAAATATGGAATTCCAATAAAAAACGGCAAAAAATATGCGTATTTAACATATTTTTAAATGATTTACATCTTTCAAATGTATTGCACGCCATTTGTTTATTTACCGGATGTGACTAATTACCGGAAGTGAACAATGAAGAAAAGTAATGTACAACGGCCCATACTGAAACATCATATTTTTTTTTATAAACAAACACTTTAAATTGGTTTCAAACTTCAGTTTTTTCAAAGAGTATTGTAATTTTCTTTGATAAGTATATGAGCTCCACTTGAAAGTATAAAGATGTATAGTAATTATTGACATCATGGTAAGTTCTGTTAATGGGTGTCCCATAAAGCAATTTGGATGAGCACAACTTTGCCCAAGTGGAAGTGTGCTGAACAGAAGAATTATTTCTGGGTTTAATGTAATGTTATTCTATCTATCTTCTTTGGAAATTTGCTCAGATAAACAGGGGTCACCAAACTCTAAAAAAGTATGGAGAAGTGACTGGCAGCCAAACAGGGAGAAGTCAGGCCCTGATAGGGAGACTTCAGGAGACACTAGGGAGAAGTCAGGGGGACCGTACAAATAATTATATTCGCAGTAGTTACATACATTTTTCATTATTTACATCAATTTCCAGGATTATTTCTCTTGTGTTTTAAAACCATAACACACTTAGATTCAGTTTTTTTTTTTCTTTCTTTTTCATTATTATTCATGGTATTCAATATCAAACAGCACATAACCTTAATCATTAATCAAAGTTGTACTGATCCATATTGCTTCATGCGACACCCATCTACCCATCTACAGAACTTATGATGTCAATAATTACTATACATCTTTATTCTTTCAAGTGAAGCTCAAATACTTATCAAAGAAAATTATTAAAGTACAATACTCTTTGAAAGAACTGAAGTTTGAAACCAATTTAAAGTGTTTGTTTATCAAAAATATTACGATTTTTCATTATGGGCCGTTGTACATTACTTTTCTTCGTTGTTCACTTCCGGTAATTAGTCACATCCGGTAAATAAACAAATGGCGCGTAATACATTTGAAAGACGTAAATCGTTTGAAAATATGTTAAATACGCATATTGTTTGCCGGTTTTTTTTGGAATTACACATTTACTGATAAATTGGTAGTCCGGGAAAAGTATTTGGACCAGATTCACAAATATCTTATGTGAACCATCTGGCGACTTGAGGGAAATGACAGGGCGACTTCGACTTCGCTTTTGAGGCGCCTTAGGGCAACTTCAGGTCCTAGTAGGGCGACTTTGTCGCCCACTTCGCCCAGTGTGGTGAGCCCTGGATAAACATGGCATGTTTATAACAAACTGTTAGGAATATTATGATACAAGAACTCATCATGAATGAAGTTTATGTCTACACATATACAAATATTTTCGTTGATCTATTTTTATTTATAAATATCCTTGTATGGCTGCAAGTACTGAAGTAGATAGAAAAATAGTCCATATATCTAATGTTTTTTTCATTGATTATTGATAAAGGTTATGTGCTGTTTAATATTGCATACCATGAATAATAATGAAAAAGAAAGAAAAAAACTGAATCTAAGTGTGTTATGGTTTTAAAACACGAGAAATAATCCTGGAAATTGATGTAAATAAAGAAAAATGTATGAAACTACTGCGAAATAATTATTTGTACGGTCCCCCTGCCCTAGTGTCTCCTGAAGTCTCCCTATAAGGGCCTGACTTCTCCCTGTTTGGCTGCTAGGGAGAAGTGAGTGTGGTGACCCCTGTGCATGTAATATTTACTCTTTACATCACAATACATAACTCTTTATTTAGACTGATTTAAATGGTAACAAATTGATGTAATGTACATCGGTACATGTATATATTTATCATTTGCAGCAAATCCAAGAACCATAGTATTCTACAGTAGTGATGATGAAACAGATCACAACGATGGTAGTATATTACTTTTGTTTACATTTTGTTGTTACATAAACATTTTTACTATCTAACATATCACTTTGATACAGATAAACCCTTCTTAATAGTTGAAACCTACACTCTCTTAAAATTCCAAATAAAATACCTATAATCTGCTAATACATGTACCTAAAGAAAAAAAAACACTGGGTTTGATAATTTTATTCAATTGGATCCAGATATATTGAGAATGAAAACAACTACATTTAAATCTGCTTGCAGTTTTAGCTCACCTGACTCGAAGGGTCATGTGAGCTATTGCTATCACTTGGCATCCGTCTGTCCGTCATCCGTAAACTTTTTCAAAAGTTAACTCACCATTAGTCCAAATGTAACCAAACTTGGTACTGTTGTCCATTAGCATGTGTGGTTAAGAACTGATGTGGGGATTTTTGATTGGTAGTAATCCCAGATGGCCACCAAGGCCAAAATAGAACATAGGGTAAAATTGCAGTTTTTTGTGATTGTATTATGTGATGACATTTGGTTTCCATGCAATATCTTGAGTAAAACCTTACAGATTATTATGAAATTTTAACATGATGTTTCTGTCCGCTAAAGGATGCTTCCTGTTGCATTTGGTGTTTGTGGCCTATACCGTTTTATTAAAAGGGCCAAAAGGGGCTGAAACAGGTGTATAGACAAAACTTCAGTAGAATGTTTATCTTTTATCAGATTTTGACAATTCTTTTTTTTTATTGTGTTCCTCAATAAATTCTGTCAGCTTAATGCAGACTTGCCTACCATTACGATTTTGGCGTAAGGCTCCCAATTTTTAAGGCCATATTACGCCATTACGATTTGTACTATATTATGATTTTTCAAAAATCTGGATTTTTGTCATTTCCGTTCCGTCATTTTTAGTTTGACTCTGTGTATTATCTTTACATTGGCATTTCCGCTTCCTGTAATATCAAACAAATATGTTAACTTTCCTGTCGATGTTGTGTTCTTCGAAATTTTGTGTTTAAATTGAAGCTTCAGGGGCAAGTTTAAAATATACATCTTTAAACCAGTAGTCAATACATTGAATTTGATGTGTCCGTTAGGTTATTATTTGTTTAGAATTAAAGACAACAAAAATGTGCAGTTTCTACAATATATGTGGCTATATTACAACCTTTTTAACACTTAATTATATGCTTTACTATTTTTCACCTCAAATTACGATTTTTTTGGGGAGTGCCTTACTATTTTTGCCTGAAATGGGTATGCAAGTCTGTTAATGTGTCAATAGAAATAACTCAAAAACTGTCTTAGATATCAAAATTCTTGCAAAGGGTAAAAGTGATCGGCACCTCAAGTTCTACCTGAAATTTTAAAAAAGATCCATCTACCCATGTAAAATTTTTGCCCTTTTTCTTGTTTTTTTTTTGTCAATTTTGCACTACATATTCTAAACAGTAAACTCAATATTTTGATAACTATTTAAAATATTTGAGAAATTAAAATTGACAATTGATTTTAAAAAGCACATCAAAATCTAAAAGTATATGAAGAATCATAGCGGTGGTATCATTTATATTTATTTAAATTAATAGGGATTAATTGACAATCATACAATGCTATCAATGTAAATATGGAAAACGACAGCGGACTGTAAGGATTTTTAAAATGATATACAATTAGTAATGCATCTCTTTACAAGTCCCGTTTGTAATTTACAAAAAAAAGGGACTTCCCCAACTGTATGTGATTAGGTTTGTCAGTTACCTGCCCAAGGTTGGTGGTTTCCTCCGAGTACTCCGGTTTCCTCCACGATGAAAACTGACCGCCCTACATGGCCCAGGTGCATCGATAAAGGGCGTTAAATACCAACACACACACACACACTTAACATTTAGTCTGATGAAAATAGTAAAAATTAATTTACCAATGAACTCTCTTTTGCAGCAAATATAAAGCCACGTACCATAGTATTTGACAGCAGTGACAATGAAACAGATCACAATAAAGGTAGTATTTATATTAGAATTCTATTTACATTTATATCTATCAGCATTAGTATGAAAAATGTAATTAAATAAAGGTAATAATAAAAATCACCAAGTCAAATAAACAAAATTCCTATTGCATACAATGTTAGTGCTCTCATCCGTCTGTCCACATATCTCATATCTCCTAAACGGCTTTATATAGATTGCTATTACACATCTCATTTTTGTCTCACCTGCAAAGCAATCAGTGTTAAAGAGTTTTATGATCACCTCCATATTTCAAGAACTATAAGTCCTAGGTTTATGAAACTTAGTATGCGTATGCCCCAGTAGTCAGGGCTCACGCTGGGTCAAAATTATAGGGAGAAGTCACTTCTCTTTTGGGTGGCTGACAGGGAGAAGTGATGATAGAACAGGGAGAAGTGGGTGGAAAACAGGGAGAAGTTGCAGAATATGTCGCGATAGCGTCCTGTTTACTTTGGGTTTTTTTTAAATTAGTGTTGGCATTTGCATTTTTATTATGTTTTTTTAGCAGTTTAATTTATTGAGAATAAACTATCAAAGATTTGATTAACTATTCAGTATACTTATTTCACACATTTTCAAAAATACTACATGTATTAAACATAACAATAAAAAAAGAATCGACTGTCACAAAACTGTTCATTAAAATAAATGTTTCTTTGTCATTGAGACACAATTTGATTGATTTATAATGAAGTACTATTAGAACTAAAAGAAGAAAATTGCATCATTGTGACTCATAATATATTATTTAATTTTAAAATTCACTATTAAAAAGTATTTAAACATATTTAACTTAAATTTGTTGTAAGTAACTGCCAAAATACTATTTTTACTACGTGTCTATCATTGCAAAACTCATTTCACCACTATCAGCGTAGTATATTTGCAATCTCCGGCACCAAATTCATATCTACTCCGGAAATTTTCATACATTCTTGTGCTCTGAACTGGTTTTCGGTTATATTGTAAACCTACGCTTTATATACCAAATAAAAGTTAAAAGGGTACCAGTTCAACTTTGGCGCGTAAACATAATAAACATGACGCGGTATCAAAAATATGAAGATTTCTTACCAAAATGGGAATAAAATTTGAAAGGCGACATTAGGCGATTCTACAAAATGAAAGGGCGACTTCACTTCGCTTTTGAAGATGATCGACGGCGAAGTGGGACCACGATAAGGCGACTTCTTCGCCCGAGTCGCCCTCCAACGCGAGCCCTGGTAGTAGCTTAACACAGTTGTTTCCCCATCTATTGACCTTGACCTTGATTTTCAGGTTGAATGACTTGAACAATTTTCAATACATATGATAGTAATGTTAAGGTTAATAAGCACCTCCATATCTCAAGAACTACAAGTCCAAGGTTGTTGAAAACTGGTATGCATATGTCCCAGCAGTAGCGTAGCACAGTTGGATTCCCATCTTTTGACATTGATCTTGAATTTGTGGTTTGTTGACAATTTTCAATACATAACAATAGCAATATGTTATTTTTTATGAACGGAAACTGTAATTCATAGGTTTATGAAACTTGATATGCCTATTTATTAGTGTTATGGCATCATTTTGATCTTTTACCTTTACCTTGATTAACTTTGACAGTTTTGGTATTTTTGGGGAATGTGAGTTCATGTTTTTTTCCCAACAATAAATTAATGAATGTATAATGGAAAAACTAGGAATTCTGATTGCCCCTGTAGGCGAGACATACTTTGGTGTTGACTCTTGTATTCCTATGCTTTGACTTCAGAGGAGATCTTCGTGGCTTGAACTTACAGTCCTATAATATGAAGATTAAAATATATATGAACAAAAGTACATCAAATACCGTAAAACGGTGTGTATAGTCCGCATTTACGTATTGTCCGCACCCCTTTCTTGGACCAGAAAATTGCGGAAAAATTCTTATATGCATGTACGATCCGCACGTACAAGTTTTCACAAAACGTCTCAAGATGAAGACATCCAAGTCCAATTTGGCCGCGCTTCTTAACAACTTTTTACATTAATATGTAATTTATTCTCTTTTTAAATATCATTTATGTTTATACTTTTATTAATTTCAAGGAATTGTAGTAAATTAAATTAAAAATTCAGCATTCTCATATCGTCTATTTTGATCGTTGTTCAAACGGAAAATCACACATTTCGAAACCAAAACAATTTGTCAACTTTGATTCATCAACCAAACAAAGAAAACAAAAAGATAACACATTTTATTTTAATCCCTGAATGATTGCAATCAGAACATCGATCTTCAAACACATGCCGTTACATAACGACGCCATTTGCATTTTACGCAATACAGGTTACACATCTACTATTTTCGTATCTTTTAATTTTTATTCGTCCTATAGAATTAATATAATATTACTAAAAATAATTTAAGTAAAAATTAATATCATAACAACGTATACATATGGCTGTTTGTAAAAGAATTATGTTAGAATAGTGCGAAAATACCGCGTATGACACTACAACAAAATGGCGACCCCCATTGCCAACAATCAACGGGACGAAAAAAACCTGATCGAGTCTGTATTTATGTATAATCCGCACCATTCCTTTCCAACTAAAATTCAAAGAAAAAAACTGCGGACAATACGACCCTGATTACGGTATATATTTAATTTGCAGTAAACCCAAAGCCAAGAACCATAGTATTTGAAAGTAGTGATGATGAAACAGATCACAATAGTGGTAGTATTTTACTTTTGTTTACATTTTGATGTTCTATGAACTATTTGTACTATTTAACAACATAGCCTTTTTTCTTCTGAATACCTTTGAACAATGTTGCAGTTCAAGACTGTGCATTCCCCGTATTACCAGATCCTATGCATCACGTACATTCTCCTATTTATAGCTTGTTCCTTTAAGTACTAGTTACATTATAATTGCATCAATATAAGCTAAATTTCAATTGATTGTTTTTACCATTTTACATTTTTACATTTTCCCCCAAAAATATCATAAATGAAAAAACCCATTTTTGCTATAAAAACTTATGATATAGTCTATGATTATCTTATGTAATTAAGATATATCTGAAATGGCAACAATTACCTTTAATGCAGTTTTTGGTTTTTGATTGCAGTTTTGAAATTTTCTTTTGAAAGAAGCAGAGAGCTACCACTCGAGCCTGACTACAAAATATCAACAAAGTTCCAGGTAAAATATACCCTAAAATCTGTGTCAGACACTTTTGTTCTTGACTTTCAGAAGGAAATAGAGACACTAGATATGAATTCTTATACTTGTTATACTATGTCTGTATGGAAAGTCGGTTACCCTTTTTCTTCATACACTTACAAGTATTGGATAATTTATTATTTATGAAATGTTTTATTCAATTTTGGCCGGATTTCACATAGAGAAAAACCGGGTTATAATGGTGACTGTTGGGCTGGCGTGCAGGTGGGGGAGGGGGGGGGGGAAATATTTTCGTAACAGCTTTCTCAGCAACTACTAATCAAAGCCTATTGATATTTAGTATGCAGCATCAGCAGGGGCTCCCATAAAGTGGGATTCGATTTGAGGTCTGTCGCTCATCTACTTTCTGTTTACCAACCTTGGTAATTGTTCAAAATTATGTCAGATGAAATGATTTGTAATTGTTTCATTTAGTTTGGGACAGTTTGTTGTACCTCTTTATTCCTATTGGGTCTCACAACTATGTTGTGTTTTGTGTTACCAGACCTTTAGATCGCAATGGAAGAGGGAGGTTTGGCGCCATAAAACCTGGTTCAAACCACCATTTCTTTTCAAATGCCTGTATCAAGTCAGGACCATCTTCAGTTTCTGTGATATGTCTTTGTCTTGTTTTGTCTTTTCTTGGATATATGAGATTGATCATTTCAGTTCAGTAATTTTGTTGTTACCTTTATTTGACATAAATGTTCAATAGTAGAAAATGTTCGTAACAGTTTTCTCAGCAAATACTAATCACAGCCTCTTGATATTTGGTATGCAGTATCAGCATGGGCTCCCATCACGTGGGATTTGATTTCAGGTCTGTCCCTTATCTACCTCCTGTTTAACGAAATCGGACAATTTCAGTCTTTGACCCATTTTTTTGCTTTAATGTTTTGTCACATCGTGTTTTAATGTTGTCCTTTTCTTGCTCGCTTGATTTATTATTATTATTATTTTTTGCATTTAGTATCTATTTACATTAATGTTTGGTAACGCTTAGTTTGTTTTGGTGTATCTGACTTCCTGATTTGAATGCAGCTTTGATATGATCTTCCTAACGTGAATTCCTACATCTTTTATAACGAACAACGGATTAAAATCATTGGAGAATATGTAATAAAAATCTCCAGAAGTAGGAACATGTAATGGTGTCTAAAAAAAAGTATTTTTCATTGTGTATCGAAAAGTTCATTTTCATTTTTGTAATTACTACATTGGGTATGTCCTCTGAAGTAAAGAAAATCATTTCAAGAGATATATTGGAGATTTGCTTTCTATTATCAAGACAACTCTTTACTCATATTGCATTTTGGTGTTGTCTTAATTTAGAAAAAAGGTTGGGATTACCCCAGAGTAAAGTTGGTCTCATGGTTTACCATGCCAAAATTCTTGTTGATGTCATGAAACCTTGTCTTTGTAATGACCAGTGCTGCACTAAATTATCTAAAATGGACAACATGATTGAAAAAGTTCAACAGACTAGGCTAATCCTGTGGTCCTTACCACAGGGACCACCAAGACAGACTAAGTTAATGGAAATTATCAGAAGTAGTAGATTAAAACTGGGAAAGAACTCTTCTAAGTATACATTTGAAGGAACACTTTTTTGCATGTAAGTAATAATACATCTACGTCTATACTATTGATCTGCAGTGGTAAATCCATAACGCAGATTCTGATTGTACATGTAGCTTCTTAAGGTAGATGGGGTGTCTACAAATTTATCCATAGTATTTTCTTAAATTTTGGTCAAAGTTAGCCCTAGAATGGTACATTAAATCTCGATAATAAAAATAAAAAGTTCACCATCAGAATTTTTGTAGAAACGACTTTGTAAAATGCATGATTTTAGTACTTTTAATATAGGATCAATAGAGAAAATTCAAATTTCCTTCATCTGAGAAAATCTAATCCATAGATTTTTCTTAAAATTTGTGAAAAACTTTGTTTTGTAAGAAATTTTAAATATACTAAATAAAAACATAAGTTCACCATCAAAATTTTTGAAAAAAGTGAAAAGCATGTTTTTTCCCTATTATTTCTATACAAATTATCTCCCCTTAAAAAGTACGGAAAAATATTAAAATTCGCAAATAAGGTGTAATTTTTCCAAATTTTGTGTGTAATCTTCAATTTTTGATGTTTACCATGCCCAATAAAAATCAATTAGAACAGCTAGCATAATAAAATTTAAAGTTATGATAGATGTGCAAAAAAGATTCTCAGTAAGAGACAACTCATCTACCTTAATGTTTATTTCCTATCTCAAAATGTCATAAATAACCAAGATTTCAAGTTATAGTCCAATAAGATAGTTATTTATTAAATTTGTATATTTATTCTATAAAAACATAATACCATGGCAGGTATAGATTTTGAAAATTTTGCAAGCCTTTTCACGAGGTCCTAGAAGTAAGCCATGAATGTGTGTAAGGTACACAGCAAGCAGCGTGGATTTAAAATTTTCCGTTTTCGTGACGGTAGTGGCAATTTCTAGAGTTAATCCCTTTTCTTCTATGCCGTAACGGTAATCCATGACGATGTGGTGGATTTACACGATCTCTAGTGTTTCGTGACGAAACACCAAATTATTTCGTCGCGACATCCATCGAGAAGAAGTCCGATAAATTTTCCTTTGATGTGCCGCCGTCAACATTAGCTTTGCATTACCTGCGATGATCGTCTGCATGTGAAAACGTGTTCAATATAACACATGTTCCATTGTCGATTGTTAAATATAAACAATTGAAAGGCAAAAAATATTTTGATTTCTTAAAGGAAATGATAATAAATGATGGTAATGTGGTATATTTTTTTTACTGACATTAATCAGAGCGAAGGATTGAATAGATTATATTATGGTATCTCATTCCATTTGTATTTCAATAAACGGATGTTTACTATTTATGATAATACACCGTTCAATGCCGGTAACAAATTCGGAAATTAACATTCGTGTATTTATGGAACATGCGAAAATTGAAAATGATGAAAAAGATTTGTAATTGAACCATACAGTACGATTTAAATAACATAATTAACAAAATTACAAAAGTATTATTAAGTCAGTAAATACGACGGTCTATGCAATTCTTATAAGACAAGTGTAACTGAATCTGAATTCCAAAAACGTCGTATTTGAAATAAATTGTAAACCACAATGTCTTTAAAATTCAGGTAAACTTCAAAGGAAAGAAGAGACACGATGGGTCGATTGTTTATTACATTTATATTTCATCTGCACTAAAATATAAATAATATATATGTTCAATAAATTGTCCCCTGTTCATAAATTTAAAAAAACTACTGTGCCGCACATAGATATTCAATTTTTTCTTTAATCTTGGACCGAAGATTTAGTTATGTATTGAAATTTCAGTTTAATTATTTAAATTTTTGGGCCTACGGCTGAACTGGTAATTGGTTGCACGTACGCTCATATTTAGAGCAAATAAATAAACTATATAAGGATTCCTAAATTTACAAAGGAATTACACTTTTATGATAGAATATGTATATAGATTATGTATAAGATGATCTTTGTAGCTTAAACACGTGATTTAAGAACAACGTACCTAGGCCGAATTTTACTGCCGTGCCCGTTATAATCCGAAGTTAGTTTTGTAATTTTTTGTATTAACTCGCAAAAAAGCGAGGGTACGATTATTCGTTCTACTACGTACCTAACTGTAAGCATTGCTCGCCTAGGCAGAATTTTACTGCCGTTATAATCCGAAGTTAGGGTACGTTTATTCGTTCTATGCTCAACCTAATAGATCATATAGATATATACTTGAGAAGAAATATTTGTGTATTATTTTAAAAATAATACATGTACATTAATTAGTGTTGTAAAGTTGTAGAATTTACCGTTCATCCAAAGTATACAATTAATACAGAAATAAGATCCAATAACAACACGCCACAAGAGGGGGAATTTTTTAACATAAGGTAACAAATCTTCCGGTTTAAAAATTAATAAAGTTTTCATTAAATAGATAAAATCTAATTTTAATGTTATTTCCAATTAATTACTAAATAAGTACACGGGTTACATATTTAAAAACGATCTTAAAAGTACTGACAGATTTTTTAACACGCAACATTACCTCACGTGCACAACCTGGTTGTAGATTTTATGTTTTAAAAAACGTATATTGACATTAATTACAATACACAAGTGGTAAGGGTTTTCACGAACCTTATGGTTAGATAGATATAATTTGATGTAGCATAGAATTGGTAACACTTGCTTTCTTTCACAATTCAACTCTTTTGAACGTAATACATTGTATTTTTGTTAAAGAAAAAATGTACACGTGGAATAATGAATAAATTTACCAGAAAATAGAATTTGTGTTCATTTTGTCATCTTTAGTTAAAAATGAATAAATTTAGATCTTTATTTAAAATTTACCACAGACGTATTATAGTGTGATGTTTGGAAGTTACCGCATTTAAAGCACGTGCTTTGTAATAACAGTTCGATACGCTTGATCGCCTTGGGAAATGTAAACAGGTTATGACAGGAAATACATTGTTTTGATTAGATGCAACAGTTTTTTTTACATATTTTATTTGTTATTCTTCAAATGTCTGCAATCTGACCATTTACCAGAATACTTTGAAATATTTCCATAGCAAACTAAATAATTTTCTATAGGTAAGGTAATTTGTTGTGCACACACATGTACCGGAAATACGCTATAAGAAATAACTGATAAGAAAGACGAATTTATAATCTTTTTCACGCTGTCTGTCGCGATCTTTAATCCCTTCCACGTCTGTTCGTCGCGCTTTTAATCCTTTCACGTTTTTCCACCGCGGATGAAAAATTTTCCATTTACCTGTGATTTAGGCCTGTCGCGATGTATTTTCGCGACGAAACATCGTGTAAGTACTTAATTTTCGTGACGGCATGACGGAAAATTTAAAAAACACGCTGCTCGCTCTGTATTAGGTAGTCTAGCTTTCTTTGTTGCTTAACTGCGTGATTTTAAAGATGTTTCAAAACTTTTGTATCTCACCTTCCCTTATATTGATAATATCATTGCATTAAAAAAACCTGGTGATTTTATGCACCTTGTTTATCCCTAATAACTTGAGATTTCAGATTCTACAGGTTCAAGGGCACTTGTTTAATATTTAGATTTACATCTTGAAATTGACAGCCAAGAAATCTTTTACATGATGACCTACATTTTCTCTTGCTACAATTTGAGTTTGGCTTGCTGATTGGAGTATAATTGTTTTGTGGGTATCTGTTTTGATATGAATTTCTTCCTTTTTGTCTGCTTGTTTTGTCTTTGCCTGTCTGAATATTGAAATACTCCATTTAGTACTCGTGCATTTGTTTCTTAATTTCCAATAATGTTTCAACTGCAAGTTAGCAATGTACACTTGTATTTTATTATACATTTTGATCATCAATTTCTCCTGTATGTCTTTGCCTTGTTTGCCTTTTCTTCTTTGTCATATGAGATTGATATAAAATAAATGTTTTCCTTTTAGGCAAAAATGGGTGAACACATTAGGAGTTAGCAGAGCAACATTTTACAGAGCATTCCAAGTTAAAGAAAGGATTCGTTACATAGGAGAAAATACCATGTCTATCAAAGAAGAACGAAAGGGGTATTTAAGACAATATACTACATGCACTTGTAAAAGTATCCTTATTATTGTACCATATTTCGCCATCTATTTTTGTCTCGCCTGCGACGAAAGTGGCTGGAGGCAAGACATATGTATGGGAATCCGGCGGCGGCTGCGTAAACACTTGACATCTTGCTTCATATATTTGTAAGCCCAAGCCCTAGGTCCATCAAATTTGGTCCAGAGGTAGCTTATGATGAGTACTTGCCAGTCAGTCACCTGTCACCTGACCTTGACCTCAATTTCACGGTCCAGCGACTACGTTAAAGTTTTTGGGTTACGACAGTTCCTCTGTAACTACGCATGGTAGGATGACAATATTTGGTATATAGGTTGCTAATGACTAGTACATGACTGTCTGGTAGGTGTCACTTGACCTTGACCTCAATTTCACGGTCCAGCGACTACATTAAAGTTTTTGGGTTACGGCAGTTTCTCTGTAACTATGCATGGTAGGATGACAATATTTGGTATATAGATTGCTGATGAATAGTACTTAACTGTCTATTAGTTTCCACCTGACCTTGACCTCAATTTCAAGGTCGAGCGACTACGTTAAAGTTTTTGGGTTACGGCTGTTCCCCTGTAACTATGCATGGTATGGTGACAATATTTCGAATACAGGCCACTGCTGATATTTAATGCTATTTACGTAATGCTTATGACAAAATTTATTTTCGTTACTGATGCGGAATGCAGGCGAGACATTTTTCTGTGTCCACACTTGTTACAGCTTGTAAGGACAATGAAACCCATTGTAAACATTTATCAGCATTAAATCTAAACACCTATATCACTTTATGATATTTTAATTGTTCTCTGCTGTTTGCTTAACTATTATACATGTTCTATATATAGATTATTAACAGGGTTTTCTATATCAGGTCCCATATTATTCAGAGACTCCCATATTAGGTTGAGGCGTCAGCCGAGACCATAATATGGGTTAGTTTGAACATATTCATGTAATATTTAAATTATAAACCATATTATGGGTTGAAGAATTATATGAGACCTGGTATGGAAAACTCTGTATCATAATCTCTTTATCACACATTTTCTACTCAAGTCATAAAATGCCTTAAAAACCTACATTAAATAGTTCTGAAAACACTAAAAAAGTAAACAGTCATGTTAAAATTGTCTATTTTCTATAATTTGCATTAATGTTTGATAGTAATGATTAATTATTTTGCTCTATTTCAATTCATGTTTGTTTAAAGGCCTTAGCTTATGATGTTACACTAGCACACAAGGCCTGATAGGGATCAGTTAATATCCATATTAAGCCCTCTTGCGTGCACCAAGGCCTTGAAATGGCATATCAGGTCCCTGATCAAACATGGCTTGGACACTTCCGGCTGTTTTATCCGGGCAAATTCACACATATAAATGCTAAATGTGTGATAAATGTATGAAGTGTCACAATAGAAAACTGCCTGTCATTTTTCTATAGCACTGTATTCATGCTTAGGCAAATAAAGTCAGTTGAGTTCAGATTGTGGTAAAATAAAGTAACAACGTACCGGTACTTATTATTTTCATCTATAAAGGTTATTTTTAGCAGCATTATGTATAGTTTTAGTAAAAAAATGTAAAACTCCTACATTGCCTTTTACCATTTTTAGGTCTAACAGCTGTAGGGTTTTTAGAATCTACAATCCAAAAATATGCTGATTTAAGCCCAGTATTAGAGAAAAGAGTCCTGCCACCAGTAGTAACAAAGAAGTTTTTATGGGATGAATATATAGAAGCTAAAACTGGCCAAACAGAAGTTAAGCCAGTAAATGAACATTATTTCTACAAACTGTTTGGAGACTATTTTAAGGATGTCTTATTTGCTAAGGTATTTTTTTAATTAAAGCAGTATTATAGAAAGATATGTAATTAATTGATGAACTTTGTTCTGATTCATCATTAATTATATAACATATAGAAGTTATCCCATGTTCAGCATTATCTCATTCTTTTTTTATGATTTTATGTTATACAGTTATGGCTAAGTTCTTTGGCTGTTTAATAGTTTAATGTGTTTATCTGTCAGCTTTAATTATGATCCCTATGATGTCTCACGACCATGTTGTACTGTTTTGTGTTACCAACCCTATGTTACCAATGGAAGAGGGAGGTTTGGCGCCATTAAACCTGGTTTAACTCGCCATTTCTTTTGAAATGCCTGTACCAAGTCAGGACCATTGCAATCTTCAATTTCTCTGGTATGTCTTTGCCTTGTTTTGTCATTTCTTCTTGGACATATGACTAGATTGATCATCCCAGTTTGGCAGTGTTGTTGTTATCTTTATTCTAGATCTTCGAAACTTTTGTTCCAATATAAGATAATAATCTATGAATCTACAGAACATCATTAGAATCAATTCATGATGAAAGTAGTCAACTGCGAAGGAAGGCTGTACAATAAGACAAATTATGCCAAATTTGAGTTAAATATTAGCTTCATTGAAATGTTTTTTTTTTTATGTTGAAAATAAACAACTTTCAAAGTTTAACATTCTTCAATATTTCTTGAACCAACTGAACATTATGTGTTTTAATCTTTAATGAGATGTAAAATGGTTGGTAAATTGCATCAAACACAATACAACACGTACTACACATCATGTAATTATTAAAATTGGAACATGAAACTTTTTTAGCCTTAATTGACAGTCACCTTTTCCTTTATTTAAACCTTAATGCCTGATACGTGTCACTTGTTTACTAGATATTGTTAAAAATATGCATTTTTATACAAACTCTAGTGATAACCTTTTTTCTGAATGATTTGATTTGAAACTATATGAAACAAGTTTCTTTCTTTGTATTATATATGATCCAGATGACATCATTTTGGAAATCTTCGTTAGGGTACTTGATGCTTACAAGTGATTTTCTACCATTTAATGACATATAGTTCTTTTATTTGTACCCACTCTGGTACTTTGTGTGCACATGTACAATTAATAGGACAACACTGTTTTTTTTAATTTTGATCTTCATGTTTTTTCAGCAAAAACACATTAATTTTTGCACTACATGTTTAGTTGCTGGCAGAAACATACACGCCATCAAAGATCCAGAGGCTAAAGCTGCACTTAAAAGAGATTTACAAGAACACTTGGATAGGCAAAGGTTTTTATGATCAGTATGGAAGAGAATGGTTTGGCGCTATAAAACCTTGTTCCTACTCCTTTCACAAGTCGGGGTCATTGTGATCATTGAATTTCCCAGTTTTTAGCTCACCTGACCCAAAGGGTCATGTGAGCTATTGTTATCACTTTGCGTCCGTCGGCGTCGTCGTCGTCGTCGGCGTCTGTAAACTTTTTACATTTTAATCTTCTTCTCTGAAACCACTTGGCCAATTGAAACCAAACTTGGCCATAATGTTCATTGGATGGACCTTTACAAAGTTTGTGTTTTTTATTTTGATTGGTAAACCAATATGGCCGCCACCTCAAGACTTAGTTTAACATAGGACCCTATGGGAAAAAAGTTAAAAAGGGCTTCTTCTCTGAAACCGTTTAACCAATCAAAACAAAACTTACTAGCAATATTGTTTAGATGGTCCTCTATAAAGTTTGTGTTTTAGATGGGAATTGGAAATTCAAAATGGCCGCCACTGCAGGACTTAGTTTAACATAGAACCCTATGGGAAAAAGTTTTAAAAGGCTTCTTCTCTGAAACCGGTTAATCAATGGAAACAAAAACTTACTAGCAATATTGTTTGGATGGTCCTCTATAAAGTTAGTGTTTTTTATGGCAATTGGAAATTCAAAATGGCTGCCACGGCAGGACTTAATTTAACATAGGACCCTATGGGAAAAAGTTTGAAAGGCTTCTTTTCTGAAACCGGCCAACCAATGGAAACAAAACTTACTAGCAATATTGTTTGGATGGTCCTCTATAAAGTTAATGTTTTTTATCCCAATCTGATATTCAAAATGGCTGCCACCGCAGGACTTAGTTTAACATTGGACCATATGGGAAAAATGTTAAAAAGGGCTTCTTCTCTGAAACCGGTTAACCAATCAAAACAAAACTTACTAGCAATATTGTTTGGATGGTCCTCTATAAAGTTTGTGTTTTTTATGGCAATTGGAAATTCAATATGGCTGCCACCGCAGGACTTAATTTAACATAGGACCCTATGGGAAAAAGTTTGAAAGGCTTCTTTTCTGAAACCGGCCAACCAATGGAAACAAAACTTACTAGCAATATTGTTTGTATGGTCCTCTATAAAGTTAATGTTTTTTATCCCAATCTGATATTCAAAATGGCCGCCACCGCAGGACTTAGTTTAACATTGGACCCTATGGGAAAAAGGTTAAAAAGGGCTTCTTCTCTGCAACCGGTTAACCAATCAAAACAAAAATTACTAGCAATATTGTTTGGGTGGTCCTTTATAAAGTTTATGATTTTTATGCCAACTGGAAATTCAAAATGGCCGCTACCGCAGGACTTAGTTTAACATAGGACCCTATGGGAAAAAGTTTTTAAAGGCTTCTTCTCTGAAACCGGTTAATCAATGGAAACAAAACTTACTAGCAATATTGTTTGGATGGTCCTCTATAAAGTTTATGTTTTTTATGGCAATTGGAAATTCAAAATGGCCGCTACCGCAGGACTTTGTTTAACATACGACCCTATGGGAAAAAGTTTTTAAAGGCTTCTTCTCCGAAACCGGTTAATCAATGGAAACAAAAACTTACTAGCAATATTGTTTGGATGGTCCTTTATAAAGTTTATGTTTTTTATGGCAATTGGAAATTCAAAATGGCCACCTCCCCCGCAGGACTTAGTTTAACATAGGACCCTATGGGCAAATAAAAAAAATCTCTATACAACTGGTTAACCAATGAAACAAAGCTTTCTAGTAATATTGTTTGGATGGTCCTATTTAAAGTTTATTGAAAATTACAGGACTTACTTTAACATCAGGGAAATGCCATCTTCATTGCTTATAAAATCAGGTGAGCGATACAGGCTCTTAAGAGCCTCTGGTTCTTTTCCTAATTAAGTGTAATTTTTTAAAAACAATTTTGATGATCAAAACCTTAAAGTACTGAAAACCCAAAAAGTTTAAACAGGGATCAAAGTCAAATTAAGCAATATATATATATATATATATATATATATATATAAATGTCTAAGTATTGTGACAACCATATAATATATCTTTAAATCTGAATTAGATTACTGTCAAATTAATATGTATTGGTTACGAAAATTCCATCGTCACACGCTAGTACACATGTACTATGTCTATGTCTACGATTCACCCCGGTTAATGAAGCTATATTTTTTATATAGCGGATTTGGCCGAGGGGTCTAGACCGCTGGACATAGTGCAGACGATTTGGTGCCACAGTGTCACAACGGTGTGAGTTCGAATCCCGCTGAGGGTAAACAAAAAATTTGACAGTGTTAAAAATCTAATTCAAACAGTGTTGGGCTTAATTTGTAGAAGTATATATATATATATATATAAAAGTCTAAAGAGTCTACTAACCAGCAAGCTTATTAAGTATCGGATCGACAAACATGACGATACAGCATAAACAAAAAATAATATACAAGTCTAGAAGATTATGCAACGATACAAACGACGGTGTTTCTTGTCAAAAATTTAGACAAAGACTGACCAACGAATGGCCTTAGTCATTGAATGTCAATATAAATAAATGACGTAAACAAGTCATAACATATTGATCTTGAATTTTCTCATTTCCAACCTAACCCAAAACAGTTGCTTCACAAGTCCGCCAGCCGCGGACGTGCCGTGCTGTTACTTTGCTTTGCTCAAATATTCCAACAAGATATAATCAAAATTACCAAGGTGACAAATTCATTACGCCAGACGCGCGTTTCGTCTACTTAAGACTCATCAGTGGCGTTTAACTCTAAATGCTTAAAGTATTTTTTCATTCGGTGATGGAATAATATAAGTCCACTGGGATCGTGTAAAAACACAATACAGGTAGTTCAAAATATTATATAAAAGTCTAAAGAGTCTACTAACCAGCAAGCTTATTAAGTATCGGATCGACAAACATGACGATACAGCATAAACAAAAAATAATATACAAGTCTAGAAGATTATGCAACGATACAAACAACGGTGTTTCTTGTCAAAAATTTAGACAAAGACTGACCAACGAATGGCCTTAGTCATTGAATGTCAATATAAATAAATGACGTAAACAAGTCATAACATATTGATCTTGAATATATATATATTTGCATGCAGTACGAGAAAAGAAATTGGGTGTTTAAACCATTTTGAATTATAGGAAATTTCAATCATTACAAATATTAATACATGTTGTATATAAGTACATTTATGTCAGACAAGTTCTGACGACCATGGCAGGCTTGTGATTACCCTTGGAGACCTGTTAATTCTAAATATCTATAGATTAAGAATTTTATATTTTTGGCAAAATTAAAAATTCTTTCTGCATATGTAAAAGAAAATATTTGAACATAATTAAATGTGCTTGAGTGTTGGGGTTCTACATCGTTCTGTCGCAGATGGTTCTCATGTGCTACCAGTTTTAATGACTGAGAAACAGCCGACATCTGGTAGTAACCTTAATGTCATATGATGTAGTGTTATAAACTTGACTGTCTGTAAAGGGTAGTCTGGAGAATGGAAAAATCAAAAATATTTTTCGCAAATAACTCAGCTTTACTTGATTCACATAATCTTATTAGTACCAAAAAGACATAATCAAAACATATTACAACATTATATAATATTTGTTACATTTTCTGAAACTTTTTATACTTGCATTTCTATGGGAAATTCCCATGGTAAAAAAATGGTGGGAAAAAAATGCTAATTTCTATTGTGATGTCAACAAGCACTCCCAGATGTAAACAAAAACAAGATGATCGCAAAATACCTCTGTGGGCTAAAGGATATTTCCAAAATATACAATAAAGTAATTTTTAAATTTTGGCATCCACAAAATGGCTGCCTTTTTAAATGGAGAAATGATGGGGCAAAGTGACTTTGCTTCATTTATCTAGGAGGTAAGCTACTTTCTTCATTCTTTTGTAAATATAGTTATGTTTTTTTGCAAAGATAAAAATAGCAATAATTTGAAAGGCCCCAGCAGTGATATAATGAAATATTGTTAAGAATTTCTGTTCTCCAGAGTACCCTTTACAGACAGTAGATTGTAGTCATAACACAAGTCAGATTTAATGCTGTGTTCTTTATTTTTATGCTGTTTGTTTTTTTTTTGCCTTGAGATATCTCTGAAGAATATTGATAGATAAACTGCATGTCATTCATAATCTAAATTATTGGGTTGCAACTTTTTAAAAATAATTTGTTTTCAAAAACACATTTGTGGTATTGCAAATTACATATTAGAATATCAATTGTACCAATATCTATATCAATGTTTAGTTTTTTTGCCAACAATAATAAAAATATTGCACATACTGTGTTTCTGATACAGGAAGTTAATTTATAGTTGTTTTTTCAGGAAGCACAACAATACCTGAAACCCATGTGACAGGTCTGATTGTTCATGGACAAAAAACAATCTTTTATCTTGACCTCAACGAGTACCCACATGATCCCAATTTGACATGCACTTGTTTGCTGAATGCTCCTGTTGACCGAGCAATCAATGGTTGTCTTCCTCCAATATTGTACCTGCAATGTGATAATTGTGGAAGGGAAAACAAGAACAAAACTATTTTGGGATTTTTATGCTACCTTTGTCTGAGGGGATATGTTAAAGAGGTAGGTTGTTGATATATTGGTATGATCATCTGATTGGTAGATATGCATGACAGGTAAAGATCCATATAAACTGGTTATATACAAGAGTAAACAAACAAATGCAAACAAAATACATTGAATACAATTTTTTTATTCAAAAAGTATGTTAAAAAATGAAATATTTATTCAATTTTTTTTATTTAAATTTATTAATAACCTGTTTAAAAAAAAATTAAAACAAGTTATGATCAGCAATTTTAAAAATAGCATCGGATTACTACATAATCATGCACATGATGTAGAAACCATTTTAAAATGTTAATTTAAAAGAAAAACATTTTTCAGATATTTTTATCTTTCCTGATGAAAGGCCACACACATGAAGATATTGATCAGCGATTTAGCAAAATTTCGCAACATCTTCGTCGTGTTGATGCCTTTACGATTCCAGGTCTCATGAATGAAATACCAAAAGCATTTAGTGTTCCTATTAATATTGAGGAAATTGGAACAGTATGGAACGTAAGGGAGTGGATGGCTAAAAGCTTGAATAATATAACAAATCATTCATTTTTCCCACCAATTATGGTAAGTCCCATACTTAGTTAACTAAGATTTAATTCGAATCTTATCAAATGAAGTTTTAATAAAACTTAAAAGTGTACATGTATGATTGTTTTCATGTGATCATTTGCATAATTGCTAAATAACACCTGCCCTAGGCTGTGGCACACTGATGGGTATTGGCCAACTGAGAATTTGTAATCACTTGGCACCTGTCGTCCATTAGTCCACCTTTTAAAAAATGTTCTCTGAAATCACATGACCAAATTAATGTATACCTGGTATATTTGTTGCTGAGTGTGCTTAGTAGAATCAGAGAACTTGTGGTAACACTTTTGGTTTAAGTGTCTGATAAATCTGTAAGAAGCACAGGTACCAATGGGGCGTTCGAAAGTCAAAAGTCTGAAAGGGCAGAGACAAAACCAGTAAACACCAATGAGAATAGGACGGAAAAACAGACAACATAACCCACAAAAATACAAAAAACAACTGAAAAGCAATCAACAACGCAGACTCAATTCGTAACGAGAGTGAAATCAAGTGATAAATCTGTCATAGACAAACACACGTTGGATGAAGTTTTAAACTGCTTACTTCAAAATAGGTTGTAAATTTGTTTCTAGCTCCAGAAGTAAAAAATTGTCTAGACGACCTTTTTTTTATAAAAGGATATCTTCTGATGCTCCAGACCATGTAACTCTTAAAGGAAGACTATGGTCAACTGATGAGTGGTACCCCTCAGCTGATGAGGACCAAATAGAATTGTTGCTTTATGATGAAGATGAAAACCAATGTTTTCCCAGAGGTAAGTAATGCAGTAAATAAATAGTTAGTTTGAGAGTTGACTCATAGATAAGATCTAGTCATGAGTATAAATATTTTGAAAATTGCAAGAAAAGACATAAGAAAAGAACACGTCATTTCAATTTATGGAATCTTTTAAATATAGTACTTTATTTGTTATTCTATAGTTTGCAAATTGAATTATGATTATTTTGTACAGCACACTTTTTTCAATTGTTCAAGCATTGTCTTTTTTGGTGAACAACATACATAATATATAATCATGGTAAATTCCAGATTCTTATGTGGTTGGATATCTATATTAAAAGAGGGTAATATGCATTAGAGCTTTTGCAATGTACATTTTTAATCAAATGTAACAAATATCTATGTATTTAAAATAAATAAATAGATCTAAAATATTAAAGTGTGTCTCAATAAAACTAAGTGTATTCACTTTTTGAACTTCCTGTACACATCACAGTAATAATAAACCACATCATTTAGTTCACAATCAATGCAGTAGTCAGAAATAATTCATATCAAATAAAAATTTAATAATCTTGTAGGTTTTTTTTTCATTTTAGATATTCCAGAAATTGTTGCACCAAATTTTGACAGACTTTAGATAATTTAAAAGTTGTAATACGAAAGGTGAAAAACCATTTGAACAACCAAGAGAATAAGTGCTGGGAGGATTTTTTTGAGAATCCACACCAGCATAGCACAAAAAGAACTGTTTGGCCATTATCTTTGCTGAGGCCAGTTCACAAATTTCAACAAATTGAACAGCCTGTCAATATTGGAACACAAATTCAGGATGACTTGGAGTTGGAACGAGAACGACCTAAGGTAAGACTTTTTATAGCAATTACATGTATTGACATGTGTGCAACATGTATATGTAAGTAAAAAGATACTTTCACACTTAAACAGCTTTTTAGTTCACCTAACCCGAAGGGTCACGTGAGCTATTCCCATCACTTGGTGTCTGTCGTCCGTCTGTTTTACAAACGTTAACTCCTATGACAGCACAAGTCCAAATGCAACCAAGCTTGGTACAGTTTTTTAATGAATATGTGCTACAAAACTCATTTGGATTTTTGATTTTGATTTTTGACATGGCTACCATGGCTAAAAATAGAACATAGGGGTAAATTGCAGTTTTTTGCAAATAACTCAAAAACGGTCACAGATATCAAAATTCTGGCAAGGGTGAAAGTGATCAGCTGCTCAAGATCTACCAGCCTCGAAAGTTTTTAGAAGATCCAATGACCCATGTAGGAGTTGATGCCCTTTTTGTGATTTTTTTTCCCCAAATTTTGCACTTATTAAGCTAATCTTGGAAAATATAAATGATATTTGAGAAATTTAAAATGCATATTGGTAAGCACATCAAGATCTACAAAATTTGTAACAGGATCTAAGTTGTAGGTCTGTTACTTTTAGGACTTATTCCCCTTAAAAGTCATTTTAACTGCCTTTCCTCAAGATATAAAAATCATTAACTTCTCAAACACTTTAAGTTTAATTGTAATTAAACTTAGTACAGTCGTTTATTGGCATGGGTGCTACAAAACTATTGTTCGGATTTCAGATTTGTTAAAAAAACATGGCTGCCATTGCTAAAAATAGAACATAAGGGTAAATTGTAGTTTTTTGCTGATAACTCAAAAATGGTGATATATATCAAAATTCTGATTCCAATTAAAAGTGTTGAGCACCTTGAGATCTACCTGCCCTGCAATTATGGAAAAGATCCAACTACCTATGTAGGAGTTATTGCCCCTTTTCCTGATTTATTTCTTTTTGCACATTTTAAGCTTAATATCTTGAAAACTATAGAAGATATTTAAGAAATTTAAATTGCATATTGTTTAGCACATCATGATCTACGAAATATGTAACAGGATCAAAGTTGTAGGACTGTCTTGTTTAGGAGTTACCTTAAAATGCCAAAATTGACCATTTTAACTGCATTTCCTCATTGTATTGCAAACTGTAAAAGCTAGAAAAAAACTTTTAATAAACATATTGCTTAGCAAGCTATGGTCCTACAAAAAATTCAGTTCAATGTTCAATGGAAGTTTTTCAATAACCCTTTATAGGAAAAAATGTTTTGTTTGATACCTTCTGTAATTATAGCAGTTAGTTGTGAATATAGCTCTCTATTGACTAATCATATTGATTTAGTCATAAAACTGAAGGAAGAACTTTTGAAATTGTGATTTGTAATTTAAAAAGCATAGTCAAACAAATACTGTTTATCCTATAAAAAATCAAAGAAGTGAAACAGTATATATTACTATCAAAACATTATTGTCTCCTGTTTTTTTACAACCAGCATTTTTGAAATTTCTGAATGCATTTTACCATTGATAGTTTTGTTTTTTATTATATTCATTTGTTTTGCAGGTTAAATCAAGAAAAATGAAAATGTAACGAATGAATAAAACATTCACCATATGGCATGGTCATCATAAGACCCTTGGAAAAAAACAAAAACTGAATAAAGATCAAGTAGAAAAGACAGTCCTTTTTCAAATTTCTTGTACTTAGTAACTTTGGTGACTGTTTAAGTAGTTCAGTTTGATATATAGATATTATATTTGATGTTATATAGTCATTGTGCAGTAGGTATAACCCTAACCTCAACATACATTTTGCCATGAAGTGTAAAATAAATCCAATTAAGCTTAGGATCTGAGTGGTTGTAACCATAGCTTCTATATTTAATATTGAATAGTTTTTATTTTATGGATGAATCTTTGCTTGCTCCAGTAGAGCTTCCAAACGCTTGAGCTAGACTTTAATTTGTGTTTTTGTGACTGACAATTGTCAATAATTATAATTACATGTTTAAGTCTTGTGAAGTCTTCATGTCTTAGGAACTGTTAAGCTTACAGTTATTTAATGTGGTATAGATATGCCCCACCTGTAGCCTTGGACAGTAATGTCCCATCTCTTAGATCTTGACCTTAGTTTTTCTGGCTGATTGGCAATTTCTGAAACATTATAAAAAGTATCAAAACAGTATTAATTTGATTGTCCTAGCTATATTCAAGGAGTGGTCTCTCATTATCTGCATTTAAATTAAAAAAATGGAATATTGAAAACCAAAATTATCGAAAGAAAAGTCCTCAACCCAAAACTTTCCAGCAGTCAAACCAGCACTGATGATATCATGTGCACTATATAAGGAAAGACACCTGGTGTTTTAAACAGGAGTTTTAATAAAACAAATGGTTTAATTTATGTAGAAACATGGCTGTGATTACCCTCAGGGACACTTGGTTCATCAGGGGCAGTTATCAATCCATTGGTTTCAAACTACAAAGTACATATTGTACCAAAGTGGTATCCATAAAGCGTTCAATTTAGTTATGCTTTATATTGATATTTCAAGGAGTAGCCTCTCATCAGTAGCATTTGAATCAAAGCATTGTAAGGCCAAAACTGAAAAATGGCAAAGAAAGTACTGTACCAAAAAAAGGTAAAACAGGTAGCCTGTTCAGTAGCATTAATGATCAAGTTTTATGAGATTAAATATATCATTTCACATTTTTTGAAATCCTCGAAATAGAAAAAAAAAACTCAGATAAAATCCTTCTGTAAAAGAATATGATTGTCAGAAAGATTTCAATATTTATAATAATGTTATGTATATTTTTATACTTTGAGATGTATAGTTGTGTAATAAAAACATGTTTCAATATGGCTACAATTATTATGTACTTTGCATTTATTTACCTTTTACGATCTTAATCTTGTTTTTTTAAATACATGTATTTAATATTTTGCAAATATCAAATAAAAGAAAAAATAAGAAGACGTGTTCTGTTGCACATTACTGGAAAAATGATTGATTGTTGTTTGTTTTATGTTTAAGAAAGGGACAAAACAGTTTTGATTACATTTTTCTCAAGGATTTTTCATGAGAAATATAATATTTTTGTAACTTTAATTTATTTTGGTCTTCTTTTGAAAAAAAAATTGAATTCCTTGTGAAATGTGGATGGAAAGTTCACCAAAGGCTGAATGTGTCAAAAATTTATCAGTCTACCATGGGTTTCATGTGTCCAGATGTAAAAAAAAAATGTTGGAAAAGGCAAAAACAGTTAGTCCACTCCAAGGGACTTGCGAATCAAGCCGGGTAATTTTTTATAAATATTTTCTTATAATCCGCTGCATTATCTCTATACTAGTAAGAAGCAAATTGAGTGAAATAATTCTTCTTATAAGCAATTATTAACGGGCCGTTAGAAAAAGTGAATATGAAAAATTCATGACTAGTTAGTAATCATTAGATTCAATTCGACTATCTAAAGTGTTAGTAAAAATTACCTGGCTCAATTCTGACTGTTCCTAGGAGTGAAGTCGATACAAACGAAAGCAACACTAAGAAACAAATACCACTAAACTTACAGAGAAATCTGAACTAGAATTAAGAACTAAGAACTTGGTAAAGAAAATAGACACAATTAAGCGCTCCTGGAAGAAAAAAACAGTACCAGCAATAATGAATGGCAACTCTTAACAATATCCTGTAAGAAAGTATAAATATCTTTTTCGGATATCTTAATGTGCTGAATTAGTGTGTTCCAGAGTATATCTAATCTTTGGTACATGATATTTAAGTCAAATGTCTGTGATAATACACTAGAAATTAGCTAATCTTATCCGTGTGTTCTCTGTGATAATACAGTAGGAATCTGCTAATCTTATCTGTAAGTTCTCTATGGTAATACGGTAGGAATCTGCTAATCTTAGCTGTATGTTCTCTGTGATAACAAGCTAGGAATCTGCTAATCTAATCTGTATGTCCTCTTTGATAAAACGGTAGGAATCTGCTAATCTAATCTGTATGTCCCGTGTGATAATACGGTAGGACTGCTTATCTTATATGTATGTTCTCTGTGATAATACGGTAGGAATCTGCTAATCTTATCTGTTTGTTCCCTCTGATAAAACGGTAGGAATCTGCTTATCTGTGTAAGCTATCTGTATATATGTTCTCCGTGATAATACACAAGGAATTCGCTAATCTTATCTGTATGTTCCCTTGGATAATACGATATGAATCTGCTCATCTTAACTGTATGTTCTCTGTGATAATGCGATAGAAATCTGCTAATCTTATCTGTATGATTCCTAGAATAATACGATAATAATCTGCTCACCTTACTGTATGTCCTCTGTGATAATACGGTAGAAATCTGCTAATTTTATCTGCATATTCTCTGATAATGCGGTAGGAATCTGCTAATCTTATCTCTATGTTCTCTGTGATAATGCAATAGGAATCTGCTAATATTTTCTGTATGTTCTCTGTGATAATACGGTAAGAATCTGCTAATCTTATTATGTTCTCTGTGAAGATACGGTAGGAATCTGCTCATCTTATCTGTATGTTCTCTGTAATAATACGATAGGAATCTGCTCATCTTACTTTATGTTCTCTATGATCATACACTAGGAATCTACTAATCTTATCTGTAAGTTAAAGGTAGGAATCTGCTAATCATATTTGTATGTTCTTTGCGATAATACGGTAGGAATCTGCTAATCTTATCTGTATATTCTCTGTGATAATACGGTAGGAATCTGCTAATCTAATCTGCATGTCCTCTGTGATAATACGATAGGAATCTGCTAATCTTATCTGTATGTTCTCTGTGATGATGCGGTAGGAATCTGCTTATCTTTGTATGTTATCTGTATATATGTTCTCTCTGATAATACACAAGGAATCCGCTAATCTTATCTGTATGTTCTCTGTAATAATGCGATAGAAATCCGCTAATCTTATCTGTATGTTCTCTGTAATAATGCGATAGAAATCCGCTAATCTTATCTGTATGTTCCCTAGAATAATACGATAATAATCTGCTCACCTTTCTGTATGTCCTCTGTGATAATACGGTAGGAATCTGCTAATATGATTTTTACCTTATTTGGGATAACAAGGTAGGAATCTGCTAATCTTATCTGTATGTTCTCTGTGATAATACAGTAGGAATCCGCTTATCTTATCTGCGTGTTCTCTATGATAATACGATAGGAATCTGCTAATCTAATCTGTATGTTCTCTGTGACAATACGGTATGAATCTGCTTATCTTATTTTTATGTTCTCTCTGATAATACGTTAGGAATCTGCTCATCTGATCTGTATGTTCTCTGTGATAATGCGGTAGTAATCTGCTAATATTATGTCTATCTTCTCTGTGCTAATACGGTAGGAGTCTCTTCTCATCTTATCTGTATGTTCTCTGTGATAATGCGGTAGGAATCTGCTAATCTTATCTGTATGTTCTCTGTGATAATACGTTAGGAATCTGCTAATCTTACCTGTATGTTCTTTAATACGGCAGGAATCTGCTCATCTTTTCTGTATGTTCTCTGTGATAATACGGTAGGAATCTGCTAATATTATCTGTATATCCTCTGTGATAATACGGTAGGAATCTGCTAATCTTATCTGTATGCTCTCTGTGATAATACGGTAAGAATCTGCTCCTCTTATCTGTATGTTCTGTGATAATGCGGTAGAATCTGTTCATCTTATCTGTATGTCCTCTGTGATAATATGGTATGAATCTGCTAATCTTATCTGTATATCCTCTGTTATAATGCGGTAGGAATCTGCTAATATTATCTGTATGTTCTTTAATACGGTAGGAATCTGCTCATTTTATCTGCATGTTTTCTGTGATACTACGGTAGGAATCTGCTAATTTTATCTGTATGTCCTATGTGATAATACGGTAAGAATCTGCTATCTTATCTGTATGTTCTCTGTGATAATACGGTAGGAATCTGCTCCTCTTGTCTGTATACGTTCTCTGTGATAATACGGTAGGAATCTGCTAATCTTATCTGTATGTTCTTTGTGATAATGCGGTAGGACTCTTCTAAATATTATCTTTGTCTTCTCTGCGATAATGCAGTAGGAATCTGCTAATATTATCACTATCTTCTCTGTGATATTACGGTATGAATCAGGTCATCTTATCTGTCAATCTAATTAAAATTAAATCTTTCACTTGCTCCCCCCTTTTTGTTATTGGTCGCTGCGTTGTAAGATCTAACGACATCCCATTAAAGGTCACGTCAGGGGTCAAAATTGTTAATTTTGATCGTCCAATCAAATTTCAGTTCGAGTTGAGTGATTCGACCAATCAAATACTGGATTGCATATCACACTAGGCTTTACTGTCAAAATGGCGATGTCCGATGCATTTTGCGGTCTGAAAAGTTTTACAACTATTTTAGTACTCGAGAACTCAAATAATGATGTTGGATTGTTTAGAGAAAGAAAAGGATTGCGTTGCCGTTCCTCCAAAAGCGTTAGGGAAATTCTTTCCACTTCAATTTGCATCATTTACATTCCAATGAAGAGAAAGATGAACAAATCGTCATCGCGCTATGTTGGTCTGCTTTTGATATTGCTTATGGATTCAAGTTATGGAATCAAGTAAACAGATGTTCAAAACTTAAAGGCAGCATAGAAAGGTCAGTACGTAAATTAAATACGAAATATGAACTTTTTTCACAATAAGGCACGAACAAGAAAAAAAGGGGGAGGGGAATTACATATGATAAACATACAACATGGTAAAATAGCACTAGTATATACATGTAACTAACGTGGTTAGGAGATGATAGGGGGAATTAATATTAATCATTTGACAAAAACTATCAATAAAACTACAGGTAGACATTAATTATTCATTGTACATCCTGTTGCTCCAGTTTTAATCGTCATTCATGGCTTGGTTGACTGTCAGAAAAAATTGAAGCTACATTGATCACCACTAATGAAACGCCATCTCATTTGTTAAAAAAAGTTGTGGATTTTATTTTTCTGAATACTGGCAAACATTTTTAAAAATTATTTGTCTGAGAGTGTGTGAAAATCAATACTATAAATAAAATAGTTATATAGTTATTAAAGTCACTTAATACATGTATAAATTAACATGACCAACAATTTCATTTCAGATGGCTGAACATATCACAATATCAAAGACGGATTTATAGATATCATTTGTGCATCACCGAGTCAAGTTGGTGACCCTGTATGGAGAAGCAATTTTCAAAAGTTCCAAGTTTCTGTTCAAATTAGATGAGTTTCACATGATGCCAACTTGGTAAGTGGAATGTTTACATCTTGTTTTTTTTTTAATCTACTAGTAAAATGTATCTTGTAAATAAAAGTTTCAACTTGTATAGATCTTCATAAAGTGGATAGTTATTTATAAGTAACCTCACCTCATAGATGCATTCTTATATTCTGTATGAAAGTAATTAAAATGCAATATCAAGAATTGAAAAAGCTTTGCTCAAAGAGTGCAGTGACATGCAGTTTAAAAAATTTTGCATTTTAATATTTATTCACAATACTCAATATGGTTTACATTTATGATGTGACCATTTTTAGATAAATACATGTACCTTAATTTATAACAGCATAGGGACAACTTGTAAACTTGGTTCATTGGCTATGATTAAAGGTGTTCATCAATTTGTAACTTTGAATTAAAATTATTGAACCATTTCCTCTAAAGGTATGCAGTTGACTGAGTAATAGGGAATAAAATTGATACACATAAAGAATTTCTACTTTACAGACTATTATATGAAATGTAAGTTCTTATTTTCTTATTACAGGGAAGAAGATGATTATAGCTGGCTTTTCTGTTCTGGTCCAAAGTGCTACATGTACTACGCACAAATACTCACAAAAGAGTTAAACAGTTGAAAGGAAAAAAATATCAGTATATTGAGATGTCAGTGTCATGACTTTAACACTGTAGATGGATGACAGTACCTTAAAGAATGGTATTTTAAAAATCTATCATCTGTTGCACTTCAAAGTGATATACATGTACCTATATTTTATACATGGACAATGTACAATGGACAGGAAGAAATTGGAATTCTTCAGTTGCTTTTATTTTATATTAAAATTATCATCTGCATCAACTGACTTTGAAATTAAAAAATATCCTGAAAACAAAAACTGTCGTATGATAGTTTTTTGACAAACAATTTTATAAATGCAGTGTACATCTGAACTAAAGACCTTGGAATAAAATCAAAGTGGAATGCCTGCTAAATGCAGTTGCAAAGAATGCAACATATGTTTCATCCGATTCTAATGTCGTATGCAGTGTGATGATGATAAATGAGGGTACAACTAGTCTGGCTATCAAGATGAAGAAAACAAATCTTCAGTATTACTTGATGATGATGCAGATCAATAATAAAATATAATTACTTGTATGGATTGTATATTGTTTACTAATATTCAGAAAATTTTTTCACTGATATGACAAAGTCCAGCAAAAACATTAAATAAACAAAGTATGAAACCATATACCAATTATTGGTACCAAGCAAACATTTTTCATCAAATACATGTAATTGTATGTACCTTTATGATTATCAACTACCATACCAAATTTACTTGTAGAAATAAGTTTGTTTATTTGAAAGGTATTTAATGCCACTTTCAGCAATTTTTCAGTTATATAGTCACATCCAGTTTTTTGGTGGAGCAATCTGAAGTACCATGATGAAAACCCTGACCTTCTGTAGGAAGACTAGTAATCCTTGTAAATTGAGATTGGATTTGAGCGCACCCATAATGAGACTCGAACCCGCAACCCCAGTGTTAACAGTCATGTAACCAACTGGGATATAACGTCAGTTTCAACAAATTTTCAATTATATCAGTTTCCAGTTTTTATTGTCTTGCCTGTGGGGACTGGAGTCGAAACATAGGAATCTTGCGACTACATAAACACTATATTTGTTTTATATCTTGTAAGCTTAAGACCTAGGTAAATCAAATTTGGTCCAGTGTAAGCTCATGATGAGTACTACATTAAAGTTATTGGATTAGGTCAGTTCCTAAGTAACCATGACAATAATTGGTATAAAGGCAGGAAAACTATAAATCCTTGTCAGTTAAGATTGGAGTTGAGCACACCCTCCCGCAGTGAAACTCAAACCCAGAACCTCAGTGTTGACAGCCACTTGATCAATAGTAAAATGACTGTTAATCACTCAGCCACAAAGGGCTCTGTAATCGAGAGAAGACCAAAAATAAGAAATGCACATAACAAAGATACTCCAGAACAGTAGGCGGAATTGCACTTGTGTATACTACATTACCAATTGAAAGTTATTACTTCTGTCAAGTCAGGCTTTAATTGCATACACCTGAATACAATTTGAAAATGAGAAAATGTGTCTCGATGACATTTAAGTCTGGCTTAACACATATTGGTAAACACACCCCTTTTTCTTCTCTAAGTTCACTCAAGCTAGAAATATTTGGCACAACACTACAAAAATTGGCCAGTGAAGCGATATCATTATGTTGTAACTGTGTGCCAAGTATCATAAAGATGTGATGTCATCTTCCTAAACAATGCTTCAATGCAAAGGTAAACCTGAGGTTGGGTGGACGAAAAAACGAGCCAAAAATCTGTATGTCCCCAATGGGAACAAAACACATTTTACTCGTGTACTGCAAATAAATTAATGTAGACGAATACTTGATGCACTGAAGCCAGAGACTGGGGCATTTGACCTCCATTGTGGAAACTAAACTAGTATAGGCATATATTTAACATTCATTTGCCATATTTCACATTTTAGTAATGTACATGTTGTACATGTGTTGCACGTGAATATTACAACTTTAGTTTACATTAAAGGAGAATTAAGAATCCTTCCACCTGTGCCTGCTTAAGGTAGTCATTCTGGATTGGTCTTTTTGGCCTATAATTCATTTTGTGTACATATGTTAACAAGAAATATGAAAACTTGACTCCATCAAATTAAAATTAAATGTTTCCTCCTTTTTACTTTTTAGCAAAGTAAAACAGGGGTTGACTCTTGAATGTACATCTACTATTGATTACGTGGTTGACGACAACCTTAATTCACAAGGCAGCAGAAGGTTTGGGGTTTTCTCTAGGTACTCGGGTTCCTCCTAATAACATGAATTAGATGAAAGTAGCATGAAAAAAAATTCAAATTGGACAACATACCCTACCATGAATTTGAAATCAAATCACATCTGAAACACTAATTTTGTCAAATGGGAAATTAAAAAGGATATGCCGAAAGTTTTACTATAGGAAGTGTGTAAGCTACATGGTTCAATGGAAGAAATTTCAGTAACTGAAGCAATTTCAAATATGAACACAAAGTTTAGGTAAGGTGTTTATTCTGTCATAATTGTAAATAAACAATAAAAAAATGCATAATGTCTAGAGTGATCTCTAAGGCAATGAATGGGTCTTTTGGTTTATGATGGTGTAACATTATATAAAGTAACAAGTCTAAAGGCACTGTCAAACAGATTTGTCTCAAGCAATCATCGCACTTTAATGACCAACTTGGTTTTCTTGTCACTAAATCCTTTTCACTTTTTAGCCATGTCCTTCATATTTTTTAAAGAAATATTCATGTCTCTGCGTGATATTTGCTGTTCCTGTTTAAAATAATACGTATTTATCCAAGTATAAACTATAATCAAGGCCGATATAAACAGCATGATCCAAAAGCCGTTTTTCCGTCAATATCTTCGTCGATGACAGTTTAAATTTAAATGGGAGGCTGTCAGTTAGTTTTGTAACTGGGGGACATCTACCTTCATTTTTAATAATACAAAGCATTTCAGCCCGATTCCAGTGTGTAAAAATGCTTCCGAGTTCAGTTCGATTTCACTTCCACCTGGTCCTGGTACGGCTGGTGTAGCTTCGATTTGCACGAATGAAACTCCACAAATAAAAAACACATTGTGATTTTAGGATCGTATGTATAACTTTCGTGACGTTGTTTATTCAGTGGATTCCATATTTGTAAGAAAATTTTCTTCAATTTGCTGTGTTTACATCTCGGTAACAATCTTGAAGACGTATTGTATTACATTTGGTACACTTTGGCGTGGAATGGAAAAAGCCGATTTGCCGATGTTCCGAATGTATACCCTAAGATTTTCTAGGCACGATTCTGATTGGCTAACAGAAAATCAATGCATATGACCCCTGACGTGACCTGTAATGGGATGTTGTTAGATCTACACGCAGCGACCATAGCAAAAAGGGGGGAGCAAGTGAAAGATTTAATTTTAATTAGATTGCTTATCTGTATGTTCTCAATAATAATACGGTAGGAATCTGCTAACCTTATCTGTATACTCTCTATGATAATACGATAGGAATCTGCTAATCTTATCTGTATGTCCTATGTGATAATGCGGTAGGAATCTGCTCATCTTATCTGTATGTTCTTTTTGATAATACGGTAGGAATCTGCTAATCTTATCCGTATGTTATCTGTGATCATGGTGATAATACGGTAGGAATCTGCTAATATTTTCTGTATGTCCTCTGTGATAATACGGTAGGAATTTGCTAATCATATCTGTATGTTTTCTGTGATAATACGATAGGAATCTTATCTAAGTTCTCCGTGATAATACGGTACGAATCTGCTCATCTTATCTGTATTTCTTTGTGATTAATACGGTAGGAATCTGCTCATCTTATTTGAATGTTCTCTGTGATAATACCATAGGAATGCGCTAATCTTATCTATATTCTATAATAATACTGCTAATCATATCTGTATGTTTTCTGTGATAATACGATAGGAATCTGCTTTAAATCTTATCTATATGTTTCCTGTGATAATACGATATGAATCTGCTTAAAACTTATCTGTCTGTTTTCTGTGATAATACGGTAGGATTCTGCTCATCTTATCTGTGTGTTCTTTGTGATTATAAGGTAGGAATCTGCTATAAATCTTATCTATATGTTCTCTGTGATAATACGGTAGGAATCCGCTAATCTTATCTGTATGTTATCTGTGATAATACGATAGGATTCTGCTCATCATATCTGTATGTTCTTTGTGAATATAAGGTAGGAATCTGCTAATTAATCTTATCCGTATGTTCTTTGTGATAATACGTTAGGAATCTGCTCATCTTATTTGTATGTTCTCTGTGATAATACTGTAGGGGTTTGCTAATCTTATCTGTATATTCTCTATGATTATACGGTAGGAATCGCACAAAACTTGAAAATTATGTTATGTCTGAAAATATGGTTAAATTTCATCTCAGTTTATCATCCTTTTTATGTTCGCCGCCTTTAATAACATATATAGTGTTGTAAGGGCGTAAAACACCAAATCACTCACTTTTCAATGAGAGGATACAAACTAAACTACTTATATTATCAATATGTTCTATCGCAAAAATGTAATATTATCACTGTGTTTTCTTACAACAGCTTAAGAAATAGGGTAAGATGTTCAACTATCCTGCGTTTTGTTATGGAATTTCTTAAAACAAAGTATTACCGTAGGCTTTATAATTTATATCAAATTTTAATTGAAAACAATGGATACTGAACAGAATTTAGGAAAAGTAAAAGGATTTAGATATCGTCTACTGTTGAAACTTTTGAATGTTTTATCAAATATGTTGCGAAAATTAACTAGAATTTGCAACGTGTCTGACAAAATATTATTATTATTATTGCGGAAATTATTTAAAGCATTAAAAACCTTAAAAAGAATAATCTGATAAAAAAATTTATTTCTATTTTTGTTGTTACGAAGGCGCTTTAATCAGGTAAACGCTGGGACGATCTTGATTATTTCTGTACTAGTCACTTAGACGCTTTGACTTTATTTGCATTTACTAAAACACTACGGTAACCAAGATTTGTTATTGGAGGGAAAAATGCGGTTCAACAGTTTTGTTGTTGTTAATGTTAAGTTACACTGTTTTAATCAAGTTTACACATATTAAATTTGTTTAGATATTGTATGTTGGTGTAAGATATGTTCAATCTTTTAATCAAAATATAAAAGTTATTTGAAATCTTAATTTTCTATATATTTGACAACTATATACCATCTGATTACATCTACATTTACATTTACTGGAATACTCTGAAGGGCCGTCAAACAGCATCAACTCACAGGAAAACTTGTGTGGCGTTGCTTCCACGCAAGGTCGTTAAAATTACATATTTACAGATTACGACCCTCTCTGGTAGGCTGTTCCATTCCAGTAATGTCTTCGGGAAAAAGCTGTACTTGTAGTTGTCGTAGTTGCACCTGATAGGTATAAAACTGTTGCTGCTCTGTTCTCTTGTGGTTCTTGTAGGTCTGGCTATGTATGGTGGTAGCCTCAGAGCGCTGATGCTGTTGACGCATTTGTAAAGGTTCACCAGTTGCTGTTCTTTTCTCCTCTGCTGAAGGGATGTTCATTTCAAATCCTGGAGCATGGCAATGACACTTTGGTGGTGCATGTAATGACCGGTTACAAAGCTGGTAGCTATACGTTGCGTTTTCTAGATGGAGTCTATCTGGTATTGGTGATAATGGGTCCCACACTGATGATGCATATTCAAGATTAGGTCTGATCAGTGTCACATATGCCTTTTCTTTAACTTCTGGTTTACACTTGATGAGATTTCTCCTGAAAAAAGCTAAGATGGTAATTTGGTCGATGTGGTGGTTCCAGTTGAGGTCATTTCCCAGTTCCACTCTAGGTATGGATGGTGGTCTACCTCCTCGAGTGCTGTGTCATCGATGTTGTAGATGATGTTGGACGTGATGTTTTGTCTTGACCTCTTAAGTTTCATGACATAACATTTCTTGGCGTTGAATCTCATAAGCCATTTCTTCGACCATTCCGTCATTCTGCTGATATCTTCCTGCAGTTGGTGTGTATCTCTCTCTCTGAGTCAATGATGCGATAAAGCAGACAGTCATCCGCGAAAAGTTTTACCTCTGAATTTACGCCATCGCCGATATCGTTCACATACAGTAGAAACATCAAGGGTCCCAAGACTGTTCCTTGGGGAACTCCTGAGTCGACGTGTACTTCGGTGGAGGCTTCATCGTCGAGAACAACTCTTTGCCTTCGTGTTGTTAGCCAGTGTTCAATTCATTCATCGGTGTAGTCTCTGATTCTATAGTAGTTTAGCTTCATGAGTAGTCTTTTATATTAAACAGGACTATGACTTACTACTTCATGGTCACTCTTTCCTGGTTTTACTTGGATGTCCTCTATAAGGTCCTGGGAAGTGGTCAATATCAGGTCTAAAATATTATCATTTCTAGTTGGTTCGTTTGTCATTTGGTGAAGACAATTGTCTTTGCAGGTATCTATGGCTCTCTGATTAAGTTGTTTGAGTATTGTGGTCGATCTCTGACAGTATTATTTGTCCAGTTTATGTCTGGAAGGGTGAAATCCCCTGATAGGATCAGGTTTGTATCTTGACCCAGATCAGTTGGCTGTTTGTGTTTAAGTCTACCTCTGGTGTTACAATTAAGCTGCTATGGATTGCAATAAAAACGCCTCCTTCTCCCTTCTTTTTGTCCTTTCGGTGTATGTCATACTCGTCTGTTGGGAAGACTTCCTCGCTTCTAATGGTTCCATCTAATATTGACTCACATCCACAAATGATATCACACTTGTGTTCATCTAGAATTTGGTTAAATAGAGCCTGTTTTCTATTGCTGACTAGGCTGTTACAGTTTACCAGCATCAATTTAATGTTTCTCTGTCTATTGTTTGGATGTAGTTGTTCATCGTTACTGTCACTGGAAGTGTTTATTGTTGATTCGCAAGTTTCATCTTCATTGCTACTGTCTGTGTCTTCCTCATTGTGGCTACTATATGGGTTACTTGTGTCTATATCGTTGTCCTCTATTGATGTTGTGCTGAGGTTTATTGTTCCGCATGGTGGACATGTCCATGCAAAATGACTGATTGATTGTAACCTATTGTATTCTGTTACGATACATTGTATTTTAAATTGTTTTGTTTTAAGTCAGGTTTTCTAAGATATAATATGAACACAACTTGCCTAACAATGGTTAAAGATTCTATCACGCTATTAAAATTATGTGTTTGTGTCACACGATAAGGTTGAAAATCCCATTTTATTACCTTATCTTTTTCAAATAAAAATAGAAACGAAGTTTATTTGCTATATAGCTACATGTAGGAAGAAAGGCAGAATGCATACGTGGTCGCTCGACTTCAGTAAATGAGCGTGATATTTAAATATTCAAAGCATAGGCATATACTAGGTCCCTATCATCCGCGAAAAGTTTCACCTCTGATTTTACGCCATCGCCGATATCGTTCACATACAGTAGAAACATCAAGGGTTCCAAGACGTCGTTGGTATATGACAAAAACAATTGAATAATTCAAATTATTGACGAAACAATAAATCCTACGACCTCACTGTTTCTGCAAATCAAATTAAGTGACCACTTTATTGTCCAAAAATTTATAACCTGCATACATGTATCACCATCGACCAATTCTGCATATGTTAATGTTTTCAATATACCTGTAATTGAGTATTAAGTAACATTCTTTAACATGTACTGTGATTTAAATGAAACATTTTCACCAAAAAGAATTTTAATCAACACAAATGCTACTTGATTAAACTTATAATCAATCAATTGATTATCTGGATTATATTAAATTCATTCCAATTCAGCATGAACCGTCTTGATTGAAATTAACCATAACACAATGTCTCGGGTTATATATCTGGATTATATTTAATCCATTCCAATTCAAGACAAACCGTTTTGATTAAACTTAATCATGACACAAATAATTCATGGTATCTGGATTATATTTAATCCATTCTAATTTTTTTAAAAGTAAGCTTAAATTTAATCATAAAATGTTTTAAATTTCTAAATGAAATTGACGTGATTAATTTTAATCTGTGAATACCGTAAGCATTAACGACACTATTTTTAAATGATACGATTTTGCCTGGTTTCAGATAAGACCTCATGAAGATTTCATTTAATCTTTTGAGTTACTACCGAGACAATATGTTGGATCATAAATGTTGCATGGTAGGACATCATGTTAAAACATATCCATGGTTTTCTATCGTGTAGTTACTGATCTCTCATGATATCACCAGAATACAGTAGAACAAGCGAAATTCCAGAAAATCCCACATTTGAGAAAATTGGCACCAAAAAAGACTTTCTCATTTCAGAAAATACTTGGTTACTTGCAAAATCTTAGGATATTCATTCGCTAAAGTTTAATAAATGCATTATAACATTTTTCCGAGATGTATACAAACCAATTTGAAACAAATTATCTCACTAATAGGGAATCCACTGATTAAACAACGATTGTACCGTCGATCACAAAATGTGTGCGTTTTTGCGGATCTTCATTCGTGCAGATCGAAGGTACGTCAGGTTGAAGTAAAATTGAATGGTATCATTTAATTGTAAACAAAACTTAAAACCGACTACCGTGTGTGAACTCAGAATTACCACCTTAATGTTTGGCATTAAAGTAGAACAGATATTAAAAAACTGCCATTGATCAAAACTGAGATGAGTACGTGTTAATGTTAAACAGGAACATTAAACATCATTGACATAAAGAATATGTCTTCAAAAAGAAGGGACTTGGCTGAAAAAGATTTGATGACAAAACAACCAAAATAGTATTGCTTACTGAAATCTGTTTGGCAGTACCTTTATCGAACAATATTGCAAATCATCGCCTTAGAGATCAGTCAATTTAGATACATATTATTGAAAAAAGCAAGCTATAATAAACAAAATAGTTGATAGTTTACCAGACAAACTTTTGTTTTCATGTTGCTTTATATATTTTGCTTGCATAAAAATTGTAGAATTGCTTGTCATTTTGTTGGTCTTGACGAGTGTGACGGAACAAGCATTACACTTTAACTTTGTGCTCATATTTGAAATTCAGTTACTGAAATTTGGTAAACAATTTTTGGCATATCCTTTAAATTTGCTATTTGACAGCATTCAGTGCTTAAGATGCCATTTATTTAAATTCATTGTAGGAAAAAATGTCGAATTTGAATTTGTAAGGCTGCTACCACAATTTTAAAAATTATTTTTAGCAATATCATAATCTCCATTTTCTGAGGAGGAAGCAAGAGTACACGAAGACAATCTTCAATCTTCAGCAACAAAACCGTTAATCCTTGTGAATTAAGGTTGGAGTTGACACATAATCAATAGTAGATAATTAATACCTTAACTATTCGGCCAACATTGTCCTTTCAGTCTAATTTAAATAGATTTTTTTTAACCTTGCCTCCTTTTAAATTTCGCATAAGTGGGATCTATCTTATGTGATGTCAACAAAATTTGGGAGACATTTGTGGTTCGTTCGTTGTCCACCCCACCTCAGGTTAACCTTCTCGCTGATTCTATAGAAAAGATAACTTCCCAATTTCATGAACATTGGTACACAGTTAACACATAATGATATCTAATCACTGGCTGATTTCTCGTTCAAAATAACTTAGAAAAAGATGGATATTTATCAATATGTGTAAAGTGCAACTTCAGTGTCACTTATACCTATTTTATATGTTCTAGTTGTTTTCAATTGTATGTGAATGGAAACAAACTTCACAAAAGTTACTCTCACATACATGCTTTGCAATTGTATTTAGCGTGTGTTCCGCTTTTTTTCAAGGTATTTTGTTCAGATGTACTACAAGTAATACATAAATGAATTGTTCATCAAAAACTATCTTATGACAGTTTTTTAGTATTCAGTATATTTTTAATTCCATAGGCAGTTGAAGCAGTTGCAGTTGAAGAATTGCATGACCGCATTCCTTTAGGTCATGTAATCTATCTACACAATATAAGCCATGATTTTGACACCTCAATAGAGTTTGATAATTTTATTTTAAAAAATGTTGTACGTGTAGACAAGCACAGAAAAGCTAGTGTATGATCATGTTCCCAGTTTTAACAATTGAAAACACGAGAAAATCACTACTGGCTAATTAATGACTGTAAATACCAGTTGCAATCGTTTTTCGTTAGTCACTGACTGAGATAAAGACTGCAAACATTGTGTCAGACAATAATTTTTACCATTTTATGCCTATCACGACATATTTTGTCCGTCACAAACATTGGCGTTCCCGTTGTATCAGTCAAAATATGTCTGTCACCAACATTTTCTCCATTGTATCAGACAAAATACGATAATTATTATTGTTGACTAATTAACAGCGGTCGTTTCATATTTTTAATTTTAATTTGGTTTATAAAAATGTTTGGCATTAAACAAACAAATCTGTATTTGGAAATTGGGCGCTAACATACTTTATGATTGCAAATGTTTTAACGTCTGGTAACTATATTATTTTTATTTTTGTTACAAGTTTTCTTAATGTCAAGTAATTTTATGAAAATGTTCAGAATTCAACAAAAAAACCATCATTTGGAAATCTGATTATCTTCTACATTTTTATAATAATATTTTCTGCAAACATTGTTAAAAAATTGTGTCGAAAATTATTTTACAATTATAATTAGTATAAAAATGTTCAGCTATTTTAAATATAATTTTTTTTTTTAAATCAGATCATGTTTGTTTTCTATTGTTAATAATATCAATTAACATACGAAAGTTGATGATGTCCTCGGGGCGCTTCCGATTTAAAGAAGGACACGGGTAGTTAATTATGTTACAGTTAATTCCGCCTCACGGATCAAAGTTCACGCGTATTACACATTGTGCGGCATCATTTGATGTTTATCATTAATCCAGATCAATTTTCTATATTGTGTAATTTTATAATGTAATAACTCAGAACTTTCTATCGTGTAGTTAGTGCAGTTGTGTTGTGATTAGTCCTCGATAGAGTGAACACATTACACAGGAAGTGACCGGTAATTAACAATACAAAAATCTGCACGTTTCGATAAACATGAAAATATCTATAAAAAATAAATAAATAAACTAAATTTGGTAAAAACCATATATGCATTATTCCTTGATATTATGTGTTGTTTATTGTGAGTACTGTTATCCGTCATGTTGTGAGTGAACTTTTCTCCTGGTTAGTGTACTTACTAGTAGTTTGCGGTATTTCTACGAACCCAAATGCATTAACAGTTAAAGATTGTACGGTTGTCTTGTAAGTAAACTACACCCGTTTTTATCTACAGTCAAAGACTAAATTTTAAAGATGTTTATTTTAAATTCTATACATTGACTCTAAAATCATATCGTAGAAAGGCAAAGTGCTGCAGAACAACTAACGGACACACTTAATCGAATAAAAAATAATAAGTGCGCCGTTTCGTAGTACCGTACAAAGTTAACATGTATTTGAGAAAATTCATTCGATATACAGCAAACAGTTGTAAGTATAGTATAGAAATATAAATGTGCTTGGCAGTTTCGGTGTCTCTGTATATGGTTAAACATGAATCGTTTATTCTATCGAAGTGTATATGGTTTTTTCATCACTAAACGAAATTAATCATTATATATTTGAATACAGGAATTCGAAAATCAGACTTCTTTTAGTTTTTACTGAGTCGAGTACACCCCGAACATTGTTCCTGCGCATGTGTACACGAGTAATAAATACACTCTAAGAAATATACACGACCGTTATTGTCTTTGGCTATTGTAATTAACAAAATTAACAATAATTCTTCAAAAGCGAGAGTTAGAACTGAAATAATAAATCAATTTTTATTAAAGTTTATTATAATGTACACGGTCTTTTAATTTCCTTATTATTTATTTAGAGTGTTTTAAAATACTAAATGAAAACTTCCACCTTTCAGATATATCAAAGGTTTGTATTTATTGAATAAATAGTCCAAGTGTGGTAATGAAATCACATACATAACGTGTTCGAATTCAAACTAAACAGTATGATATATAATTATTACCGAAATAGATAGACATCTTATTAGGTACACAAGGATCCTGAATTTGAGCATGACGTCTCGCTGTGTTCGACTTGACCTTAATGAACACTGCCAAAGGTCAACGGGTTTCACGAAGTTCACCTGTGCCCCCCCCCCCCCCGCAAGATAAAACTAGATTGATTGATTGATTTGATGTTTGCTTTACGTCCAGCAAGTATTTCAGTTATATTCATGACAAGAACATGTTAACAAACAAATACATCAATTAAAAAAAGGATGGGATGGGACACAGGGAACAAACTGTTGCCTGCCACTGGAAAGGTATTGTGTAGGGTAGAGTCGTAGAATTGAACCTGTTGTAGTGGCTACAATGATCCTAGGGCATTGTCGTACAAGGAGAGTGGCAATCTCCAAACACGTTACCCACTACTGTCCGCGGCCAGGATTTCGCTTTCTGTATTTTCACCAGACAACACCACAACGAGAGGGTCTCCCCTATCCGCTATATCAACCAGTGTTCTAGATGATCGCCGACAAACACCGGATGGTGTCGTAAAATGTTCAATACTCATTTTCTTTGATCAGCGAGGCTTGATTACCTGGTACCTAGTTAACAAAATGTGTCTTTCTTTAAATTTGACATGTACAAATTTATTGTCTACACTAAAATACCAAATCCATCTAAAAACAGAAGATGCAGCTAAGAAACCAAACATGACATTATTGGCGTTTTTTAATATTTAAATTGAAAGACTAGAAAAATTATAACGACTAAAATGTCAAAATTTAATACACGCAGACGTACAAAAAAGATTAACAGTTTCCAACCTGATTAAAGAAATTGGCGATCTTATTATATGTATTTTTTGACTTTGTGCTTGTTTGAATTAACTTTGTCCGTGTTTTAAGAAAATATTTTTGTACAAATGTATTAAAGGCGATCGTTATTATAGCTTAAATGCGGTTTTTATTTTCACCAGATGTGTTTGCAAACCATTGATAAATTCAGTTTAAGAATTATACAAAATTTGATTAACATTTGTAATCGGAAAGTGTGCGAACGCACAATTTCCAAATAGATTGTTTTTAATTCCGAACATTTTCATTAAACAAATTGAAATAAAAAATATTAATCGATCGCTGTTGATAAATTAACAATAATAATTACAAGGCGTTGTGACAGTCGTATTTCGTCTGAGACAACGCAGAAAATGTCTGTGACAGACATTTTTTTACTGACACAACGAAAACGCCGTTGTTACAGACAAATTTTGACTGCGCCAACGGAAAAAATGTCGGACAAAATATTCTGTAACAGTCAAAAACTTAACTTTCAAATAACATTCTGTACGGGGTCGGGTAGGGTTGTTAAAGTAGAAAATGTTTTATGTTCAGCATGGCATTCCCTTTTATACAGTCAAGATAGGAACTGAAAAATTTCAGAAGAAATCTTAAAATCAATTAAATGTTAAACATTGATTAGCATCTTTTATCATAGCCACTGAACGAGGTTTACAAGCTGCCCCCATGCTATTTTAAAATAAATCAAGTAGCATGTTTAATGATCCTTCTTCGCCAAACAATTTGGCAACCGAAACCATATTTAGTAAAGAAAAAATTATAAAAGGAATCTTTTTTTACTGCATGCTACTGGTTTCTATGAGCAAAGTACAAATTACTTTCATACATTATTTTAGAATAGATCTGCAGCCAATATGGCCTGTGATTAGGCTTCCAACAATATTTAAACTGTTCTAGTACACACAGGTGACCGAGGTCACTCTCTAATCTAATTTAAATAGTGCGAATACACAAAAAGGGCAACATCTAGGGCAAATGTCGATACAGTATCATGAAATCTAATAAGTAGCGGTGGGTGAACACTGTGAAATAAAGATAAATGGAAAACTTAAGGTATAGAGAAATTCTCAATAGTCCACGAAAGTATGGCTTTAAAAAAGTGAGCCCTTATTTCAACAAATAACAGGGTTTACATCAATTACCCACATCAATACGGGGCTTCCCAATGATAACATCAAAGGAGATGGTAATTTATATAGTTCATCATGCAATACAGTAAATGTAATTAACCTTTTTAACACGAACTCTACAGACAAAAGACGCCATGGCCATAAAAAATACAAACGTACAACCACAAAAGAAAATTCGCAGTGTAAATGGAAAAGAAGTGAAAGAGCACACCCTTAATATTTCAAACATCAATATAGTCCTATCGTGACTTATAAATATGCCAACACCATAGCCTTAAAATCTTCAACTTCAAACAGGCATTGCAGGACCTAGACATTGAAACATACCTCAAACAACCTAATTAATGCATTTGTATTTATTCTCTTTTTCTATACAATCCCTCTGGTCATAACTGGTGATCTGAACATCATTGACCGCGCGAATCTGAGAAACTTTATTTCTCGTTGTCCAATACTTAAAGACCCTCCACCAGTAGAGTTGATTCAGTTGAAGACTATGCCTGAGAAGAGATTAAAAGAGAAAGAGAACAAAACCCAAAACTAGATGCATTGTCTAACTGGGTATGGAAAATAAGGCGGTCTTTAGTACAACGTCGAATAAAGAAACTTAGACATTGCCTCAATTATCAACCTAAATCTGAATTAAAAGCCAGGATGCTATGAGGTGCCTCGCTTTCCTCCCTGACAAATTTGTTTTCATCCCTGCAGACGTTAAAGCTTCTAACAACATTGTGTTTGTATGTAATTCTTTAATGCCTCATAAAAGAATTAATCCTAAAGGATAACTCTGTTAATTCCACATACAAAAGTACCATATTTGACAAAGATGAAATCCTGGCTAACCGTAAGTCCTTTATGACTTCTTTAAATATTAATTACGACAAAGAGTCTGCACATTTATCATACCTGGATTCCTAAATTACATAAAAATCCATAAAATGAAAGATACATAACGGCTTATCTACATGCTCTACCAAAAAAAAATACAGCAATAATACTGCTTAACTGTTCATGCGCGAACTAATATAAATCATATGTGGATTTTTAAAAATTCATAAGAACCTTTGTAAAATTTAAAATATACTATATCTAAAATTTCGTTTGCTAGAACTTTCGATTTTTCAACCCTTTATAGTACCTTGCCGCACGAAAAAATAAAATCTTGTCTTAAGAAAATCATACATAAACCCTGCCCTTCCACATATGCCTACACATATGTATTTTTTGGTAACTACAGTACTTCTCTTCTACTAAAAAACTAAAAGGCAAATTACGCTACAGCAAAAAACAGGTTTATAGCATGCTATATTTTCTGATCGACAACATATATGTAACTTTTGGGAAATGTGTTTTTCAGCGGACATTCGGAATTCAATAATTGTATAGATACAAACTGTGCCGGACTCCTTGATGATTTGTTCATGAGTTCTTATGAAACAGAATTTCTTCGACGTCTGTTTAAGTTTAAGACAACAAGATAGCATAAGCTAGGTGCTTCAATTCTATACATAGATATACTGATGATGTCTTTTCAATTAACAACCCTCAATTAGTTGGGTAGCTTCAGTTGATATATCCTTCAGAACTTATATTAAAGAAACCAAAAGAAACAGCTTCATCTACATCTTTTTTAGACTTACACCTGAAATATGACACCAACGGTCATCTTTGCACAAGGATTTACGACAAACGAGACGATTTTAATTTGAAAATTATAAATTTCCCTCACCTTTGAAGCAATATTTTCAGCCTCTCATGCATACGGTGTTTATATTTTTAAATTGACCAGGTATGCAAATCTTACCCAAAATTTCTTTAGAAATGCCTGTACCAAGTCAATACTATTGCTGTTCTGTATTTTTGTTGGTTGGTTCTTGCGTTGCCGGTTTCTTTGATTTATGGATTGTCGTTTTTGGCAGTTAAATCTGTGTTCGGTATTCTGTTATTACCTTCATTAATACTATAGAAAGTATATTGTTTGCTACATTTAGCAATACACTTTTCTTTTCAGTGTTCTCACCAATAGAAGTAATTTTATACATTACATGAAAGAATAATACTGTTTAATTTGCTTTTACACATAAAATAACTTTACTAGAAACAACAATTGAAATTGCTGTTAACAACAAGAATCAAGACTACAATTATCACTAATAACCTGTATAAAATGTATCACTTGCCTGCAAATTATTTTCATTACAACTTTTTCTCATAAAGGATTTGAAGTGACAATCTTAAATAACGCTCTTCTTTTAAAATATAGAAAACAACTATCATACATTAAATTTGACAACAAAAAATTCTGATAAGGATTTACTCAAAATTTTTAGCAAAAATCTATCCTTCGAGAAGTTTATGATTAAACTAAAAAAATCTATAATTAATTTATTGACAATTTAAATGTAAAGTTTTATTGTACAGTAATCTTAATACATTAACCAGTATTTACTAATTCATAAAAAAAACATTCATGTAGCAACATTTTGAATGTCACTGTACATTACAATACTGTACATCCAAGTATATGTATTTAATGACAAACCAACCCACCTAGACTTACTTATATTTTCAGAATGACTCATCCCATATAAGGTTCATAATAAATACTACAAATGCCTTAGTCTGGATTACAGGGATTCCTTATATCTCCAAAATAGTTGTAAAGTTCAATTCCATAAAGTTAACTGCATAATCAGTACTAGACATACATAGCACTTAACGTATAATTTTACTGCACTTTCTCAGTAAATTGCTATAACGCATACATGTCTACCTTATTACTAAGATATAGTATAACTTTATGTTCTTATTCGTTCCTTAAACGCACATAAATTATTTATCAATAATTACACAACACGTGTATAATATTGGAACAGCTCGCCGGTTACACAGCTAACGATTTTATAAATACAGTGAAAAATAAACATAATGTCCACAAAATAACACTGCTCTGGCCGGTGCAATCATTTATATTTCTACACCGACAAAAACGTCATATTAATACCATATAACAATGAAACCAATATAAGTTTATAAGTTAATAAGGCTCGCGCTATCTATACATGCAACTTTGAATCTTATTATCATAATAATAAGAATACAGGTCTACTAGTAATTAGCATATATACAGTTAAGGTAAACACACGTGACCGTACATGGAAAATAAACACATGCACGTGTTTTAGCTAAATTTCGAAAAATACATTGATGTTCTTATTCGTTCTTCAAACGCACATACAGTATTTATCAATACTAACAAAACACATGCATACTATTGGAACAGCTCGCCAATTACGCAGCTAACGATCGAAAAAACAAAGAAAGGGTACATTGCCAGAGAATTTCAGCATTACAGAAAAGAAACTTCAACAAACTAAATGCCAAAATTTTTAGGAACGAACAACTGTTGAACTAAATCCTCTTTTACATAGCCTTTTTTTGCCTTATCACTCTTTATTGACGACCATACTTTTTGAACATTTTATCAATAACACCAGCACTAGCAGAGGGCGTAGCTCCACCGGATCTCAGGCTATGTAGACCGAATTCAGACATTTCAAGTCCTAATTCGTTTAATACAGATTAAAGTATAGATCTAGCAGTAGTGTACTAAATTTTGCTTTGTTTCCGCAACTTGTAAGAATTACGTTTAGCACAAAAACTAACAAGTCGAAAAATGTATTCATTGCTATTCTCAGGAATGCCAGCCATCAGTAAATATCTAGATAACATAGTGACAGGACAAGTAAGATTATTTGTAACAGAAATAACAGCTACTTTGCCTTCTCTATATACATCAGTGTTACTTTTCTCTAAATACAATTTAATATGGTCAGAGTATAAAGTAATGTCATTTCGTTTCAAGTTTGCGAGTTCTGAAAAGTGTAAAAAAATCAGCAAAACATAGTAAACACATTGTAACAAGTCGAACATCTTTAAATTAGAGGAACTATTTTCATACTTATAAACTAATTCTTTTAAAATTTCGGCTGTTATCTGATCTTTTTTGTTGGTATGTCGAAAAACTGTTCGTATAGCACCTTCTTTAACCGATAATACCAAATCAGAAGTACAAGGATTGTCAACGCCAGCAAGTTATGTGCCCTGTTAATTGTGTAGTAATTCATTAACTAAATTAGACGATTTTCCTAACTCTGGGAGATTAATTAGGTATAAAGCAACGTGAAAGTATTATGCCGGACGTGAATTAATATGATAAGATACACACCAATTACATCATCATTTCAGCCTTTGAATTTAAAAAAAATCTCCGAGCTAACGATGACAGTTTAGAATTTATCGATTTTTTCTCTATATCATGCCATCTTCCAATATTAAAACCTGCTGCAAACTGTATACAAATAATATAATTAAGTATCTAGCGAAGACAATATCAATTATATCGACATGTAAAACAAAATATGTTTGTAATTAATATCCATACAAAATTTATCTTTATAGCTTCTTTGACTATATCAACACAATATTATATAGGGCCATGTCAAAAATAATCAAGGCCAGATAAATGCAGTATCAAAGAGATACTAGAACAGTCCAAATAATTTTAACTCTAAAATCACCATGCCACGATTTCTAAAGCGATAGTAGGGCCGTCTATATAACGATCTCAATAGACTTTCAATCAAATAGCTATAATAGGCGAAGACTCTTTCCCAAAAATGCAATGCGGATTATTGCCTTTAACAAGTATACCAGAGACAGTATTGAGCTCTAAACCATCAACCACATAATTTCTATAAAACATATTTTCATCAAATGTGAACGGCCAATACGGTGCAGACACTCATTTCGGTACAATCAAAGTACCCTCAGCTTTGCAACACATCACGTGTTTAATAGTGCACAAAATAAGAAACAGTGGAGGCACCAACGAATGATTTTTTGCCCTCCATTTTTGAGTGAAAGCATCAAAAGCTTCAGCGCCAGTGTTCGAATAGATAGAATTGAAACTTTTTTATTTCTGTAATTTGCAAAACGAACCAAAGTAGGTGGACCCCACATAGTATTAATAAAATTAAAGAATTCGACAGACACACCCCAGTCTTCATGGTCTATTATCTTACTAATGCAGTCAGCTTTCAGATTGTCTGTGCGTGGAATCAACTGAACAACTACTGATATACAGCTCTGACAACATACAGAAAAAATGGAACATGCTAACACTTGTAGTCCATTTTTCATACTCTCTGATCTGACAATCTTCACACAATTTGGGTAATTTGTAACCCATTTTATATATTTACAGCAAAAAGTCTTTAAAAGATATCAAAGCTAACTCAATCGCTTTCATTTTACGCCATGTCAAACTTTTACCTATTTCGGTATCATTCCATGTATAATGGAAAATCTTAGTATCTATGTCAACTGTATAAGCACCAGCTGCACGCTCACTTGCGTCTGAATAAACAACCGCGGAGGAGCGACCGTAAGACCCTAATATCTTATAATATATTTTTGCTACGTGCTCCAACCAAAATTCTAATTCACCTTTAACCTGGTCTAGAAATTCAATACTTAACAAACTGTCCCAAGCTGATCTAGATTCGATAACCATGTAACAATAACGGGTCATCAGCTTCGTAACGTTACCTATTACAGGTGACATTGATATTATCTTACCAGTGTATTAAGAATTAGGAACACCTTGATCCTGTTAAGACAAGGTCTTTGTTAGCGGACCGTATCAGCCTGATTGGCAATAGTTTCCTTAAGTTGTCACACAGAAGGAGATACAATCTTAAGCAGTATCTGCACAATAGATATACACCTACTTGAACATCTGAATTTCCTGTTACTAAGCTACTCTTTGGAGATGATTGTATGAAGGAATTAGGTGACCCTTTGAAATGTCCATTGGATAATCCCAAGTTTTCTAAGTATTCATACAATAAAACTTTAAACTACAAAAGCCCTGCTATGCAGGGCAACTCTCAGGTTCAGAGAAGCAACAGTTCTTATCAACCACAGTCCAACTACAAAAGACGAGGTTATCAAAATCGACCTCAACAACAGTCTCAAAGAGGCCATTACTATCAGTCAAACAGACGAAAGTAAATGATGTCACTAAGGTGAGAAAATTAGTTTTCCCTGAATGGAAAAATATTACCTCAGATTAATGGATTTTAGATTTAGTAAAAAATGGTTATAAAAGTTTGATCAAGACCCTCCAGAATACTCATCATATCGTGAGATTATGTTTTCGGAAGATAAGGCAAAATTAATTGATCTAGAAGTTGATAACTTGCTTAAAAAAGGGGTTATTAAGTAGTTAAACCTATATCTGGTAAATTTATCTCTACAATTCTAGTAGTTCCAAAAAGAGATGGCTCTCTGAGACCAGTTATAAATTTGAGGAAGTTAAATATATCAACATTTCAAACAAGAAAACTTGAATTTTGCTCTTGATATTATTCAAAGAAATGATTATCTGACATCCATTGATCTGACAGATGCATATTTTAGTATTTCCATCAATAGAGAATTTACAAAATATTTGAGGTTTTCATGGCGGAATGCTCTTTACGAGTTCAAAGTTTTATGTTTCGGTTTAGCATCTGCTCCAAGGATTTTTACCAAAGTTTTAAAACCAGTCTATGCCTTATTTCGACAATATGGTATAAGATGCATTTATTATATTGATGATTCATTAATTATGAATCAGGTTTATTCAGAAAGTATTTCTAATTCAAGTTTCATTGTTCAAACTTTAGACAAACTTGGATATGGTATAAACTATAAAAAGTCTGTTCCTGTTCCTACAAGAAAGTTAATATTTTTTGGTTTGATTATAGACACAGAACTTTTTATGGTGTTTTTAACTTGAGAAGATACAAAAACATTTTATCAACTGGGAAACTGTTGTTAGAAGACAGGTTAATCACGATAAGATTACTTGCCTCTTTTATTGGTCTGATAGTTCATGCTTTCAATGCAATTTTGTATGGCCAACTTCATAACAGAAAATTAGAAAGAGTAAAAATTTATTATTCGGAAAGGTTTGATGATAACTATGATGCTTTCTTTAAGCTTTCCGAATCATCAAAAACTGAAATTTTGTGGTGGTTTCAAATGTTGAAAATCCAAATGGTAAACCGATAAGACCAAAAGATATATGCAGTTGGATTAAATGTGATACCAGCAATGAAGGCTGGGGTGCTTATTTTGGTAATAAAAAAGCTGGTGGTAGATGGTCAGTTTTAGAATCACAACATGATATTAACTTTCTGGAGCTATTGGTCATATTCTTTGTTTTGAAATCATTTTTCAGTAATGATAAACATAAACATATTGGTATTAGATCAGACAATATCACAACAATTGCTTACATAAATGATATGGGTGGCATGGCTTCATTGTCTATGGATAAACTTGCAAAAGATATTTGGAAATGGTGTCAGTCTAGGGATATTTTACTTACAGCTCAGTACATCCCAGGTGCTGAAAATTTTACAGCTGATTTTTTGTCTAGAAATTTTTTAGATTCTACTGAATGGAAATTAAAACCTTTGATTTTTGAAAGAATTTATACTCATTTTTTCAAACCAAATATTGACTTATTTGCATCTCGATTAAATTTCCAGATTGAAAAATATGCTTCTTGGATCTATGATCCAGAGGCACCTTTTATAGATGCATTTACCTTTTCATGGTCAGATTTGTTACCATATATTTTCCCACCATTCAGTTTGATTGGCAAAATAATTGACAAAATTATTAGAGATAAGGTTAAGATGTCAATTCTAGTTGTGCCTTTCTGGCCAAGACAGAGTTGGTTCTCTTTGTTAATTTCAGTTCTCGTTTCTTTGCTAGTTAGATTGCCAAGACACAGAGACCTTTTATTCATGCCCCACTCCAAAGAAAGTCATCCACTCAGAAGGACATTAAATTTGATCGCCTGTGTTGTATCCGGCAAAGACTTGCTAGTTCAGGATTTTCGAAAAACGCTGTTAATACAATTCTCGCCTCATGGAGAAATGCAACCAACAAACAATATGAATTATATTGGAAAAAATGGGTTCTTTGGTGTGGTAGACGGCAGGTTAATACCTTTCGTCGGATTGAAATTAACATCATTGAATATTTATTAGAACTTCAACAGGCTGGTGTTTCGTATTCAGTTATAAACTGTCATCGTTCTATGTTGTCACAGACTTTAGTGCATTTTGGAAATAATTTTGACAATTATGTATCATTACAAAGATTTATGAAAGAATGTTTTAACATGAATCCACCTAAAGTAAGATATACTTTGACGTGGGATGCTTCTGCTGTATTAGGTTTTTTATCTACTTTGCATCCATTGGAGGATTTATCACTGAAAATGTTAACTTATAAACTTGTGGCTTCAGTTGCTCTTACTACAGCTGCTAGAGCTCAGACTTTATCGTTTCTGGATATTAGACATATGTATATTTTGAAGATTCAGCTGTCTTTGAGATCTCTAAGCTTATTAAGACTACTAGACCAGGTTTTTCTAATTGTCCAATTACATTGAAAAGGTTAAGTCAACCAGAACTATGTGTTTTCAGAACTTAATTGTGTTATTTGGAAAAAGATAAGGAATTAAGAAAGTCTTTTTCCTTACTAGTATCGTTTTCCACATTCAAAGTGGTTACAACTTGTACTTTAGCCCGGTGGCTGAAGAATGTTCTTCAGTTAGCAGGAATAGACACTAAAATGTTTAAGGCTCACTCTTATCGTGGAGCTTCAACATCTGCAGCATTTATGGATGTTCTATGAAAGACATTTTAGCAACAGCCAACTGGTCAAACTCAAAAACTTTCAGAAAGTTTTATTACAGGGACTGCAATAGTTCCTTTTCTTATGCTTATTATGTATTGAAATAATTTCGATTTGTTATAAAAAGTTTTTTGAAAACTTTACTGGTTTTTTAGGGCCAAAAAAAACGTCTTGTTTGTGCCAGAGCTTTAAACAAGCTATGTCTTCCCGAATGAGCCGAAAGGAGAAAATGTATAAGAATGTTCCCTCATCCAAGCATACCCCTAATTATAAGAATGTGAAGTATGAGGGTTATTCTTGTTATTGAGCCTGAGGCTCAAGAGGGTATCACATACCCGCCCTTTTTTGTTGGATCATAATTTGGTTTGTACCCAGCCCTTTGATGCGATATTTATGTGTCTGCCACAAACTTAACTTTAAAGGATGACAATTTCGTCACAAGGTTGGGTTATATACTGGATGTCATGTGGCATGTTACTTATTATACGGAGTTATTTTTAACTCTTTAAACTGAGACAAGTTTCGTGCATCTCGCCGATACACTGGAAATGATAGCTATGTGATACCCTCTTGTGCCTCAGGCTCAATTACAAGATTGACTCATCCTTTACATCCTTAGGGGTATGCTTGGATGAGGGAACATTTTGTGAAACAGTCTTTGTTGAATGCTGTTTTTTTATGAATGAACAAAAGTCGATGTTTACACCTGTGCTAAGTCTTGAATGGCTTGGTATTGTATGAGATTTTCAAACATTTTCTGTACACATACCCGAAAGACGATCAAATCAATTGATAGACTCTCTAAAAGAACTTTTGTTTACTTTTCCTTTGTTTACAGCCAGAAAGTTAGCTCAGGTAACAGGTAAGATAATATCAATGTCACCTGTAATAGGTAACGTTACGAGGCTGATGACCCGTTATTGTTACATGGTTATCGAATCTAGATCAGCTTGGAACAGTTTGTTAAGTATTGAATTTCTAGACCAGGTTAAAGGTGAATTAGAATTTTATTTGGAGCACCTAGCAAAAATATATTATAAGATATTAGGGTCTTACGGTCGCTCCTCCGCGGTTGTTTATTCAGACGCAAGTGAGCGTGCAGCTGGTGCTTATACAGTTGACATAGATACTAAGATTTTCCATTATACGTGGAATGATACTGAAAGAGTTAAAAGTTTGACATGGCGTAAAATGAAAGCGATTGAGTTAGCTTTGATATCTTTTAAAGACTGTTTGCTGTAAATATATTAAATGGGTTACAAATTACCCAAATTGTGTAAAGATTGTCAGATCAGAGAGTATGAAAAATGGACTACAAGTGTTAGCATGTTCCATTTTTTTCTGTATGTTGTCAGAGATGTATATCAGTAGTTGTTCAGTTGATTCCACGCACAGACAATCTGAAAGCTGACTGCATACGTAAGATGATAGACCATGAAGACTGGGGTGTGTCTGTCGAATTCTTTAATTTTATTAATACTATGTGGGGTCCACCTACTTTGGTTCGTTTTGCAAATTACAGAAATAAAAAAGTTAGACGTTTCAATTCGATGTATTGGAACACTGGCGCTAAAGCTTTTGATGCTTTCACTCAAAAATGGAGGGCAGAAAATCATTCGTTGGTGCCTTCAGTGTTTCTAATTTTGTGCACTATTAAACACGTGATGTGTTGCAAAGCTGAGGGTACTTTGATTGTACCGAAATGAGTGTCTGCACCGTATTGGCCGTTCACATTTGATGAAAATATGTGTTATAGAAATTATGTGGTTGATGTTTTAGAGCTCAATACTGTCTCTGGTATACTTGTTAAAGGCAATAATTTTATTATTCATATTATGATTTTGTGTTTTGTGTTTTGTTTTGTTTTATTTTCATTTATTTCTATTTCATTTAATTGCATTTTTGGGAAAGAGTCTTCGCCTATTATAGCTATTTGATTGAAAGTCTATTGAGATCGTTATATAGACGGCCCTATTATCGCTTTAGAAATAGTGGCATGGTGATTTTAGAGATAGAATTATTTGGACTGTTCTATTATCTCTTTGATACTGCATTTATCTGGCCTTGATTATTTTTAACATTGCCCTATATGATATTGTGTTGATATAGTCAAAGAAGCTATAAAGATAAATTTTGTATGGATATTAATTACAAAGATATTTTGTTTTACATGTCGACATAATTGATATTGTCTTCGCTAGATACTTAATTATATTATTTGTATACAGTTTGCAGCAGGTTTTAATATTGGAAGATGTCGTGATATAGAGAAAAAATCGATAAATTCTGAACTGTCATCATTAGCTCGGAGACTGATTTTTTTTTAAATTCAAAGGCTGAAATGATGATGTAATTGGTGTGTATCTTATCATATTAATTCACGTCCGGCATAATACTTTCACGTTGCTTTATACCTAATTAATCTCCCAGAGTTAGGAAAATCGTCTAATTTAATTAATGAATCACTACACAATTAACAGTGCACATAAACTTGCTGGTGTTGACACTCCTTGTACTTCTGATTTGGTAGTATCGGTTAAAGAAGGTGCTATACGAACAGTTTTTCGACATACCAACAAAAAAGATCAGAGAACAGCCGAAATTTTAAAAGAATTAGTTTATAAGTATGAAAATAGTTCCTCTAATTTAAAGATGTTCGACTTGTTACAATGTGTCTACTATGTTTTGCTGGTTTTTTTTACAGTTTTCAGAACTCGCAAACTTGAAACGAAATGACATTACTTTATACTCTGACCATATTAAATTGTATTAAGAGAAAAGTATCACTGATGTATATAGAGAAGGCAAAGTAGCTGTTATTTCTGTTTCAAATAATCTTACTTGTCCTGTCGCTATGTTATCTAGATATTTACTGATGGCTGGCATTCCTGAGGAATCATCAATATAATAAATGCATCTTATACCATATTGTCGGAATAAGGCATAGACTGGTTTTTAAACTTTGGTAAAAATCCTTGGAGCAGATGCTAAACCGAAACATAAAACTTTGAACTCGTAAAGAGCATTCCGCCATGAAAACCTCAAATATGTAAATTCTCTATTGATGGAAATACTAAAATATGCATATGTCAGATCAATGGATGTCAGATAATCATTTCTTTGAATAATATCAAGAGCAAAATTCAAGTTTTCTCGTTTGAAATGTTGATATATTCAACTTCCTCAAATTTATAACTGGTCTCAGAGAGCCATCTCTTTTTGGAACTACGAGAATTGTAGAGATAAATTTACCAGATATAGGTTTAACTGCTTCAATAACCTCTTTTTTAAGCAAGTTATCAACTTCTAGATCAATTAATTTTGCCTTATCTTCTGAAAACATAATCTCACGATATGATGAGTATTCTGGAGGGTCTTGATCAAACTTTTTATAACCATTTTTTACTAAATCTAATATCCATTGATCTGAGGTAATCTTTTTCCATTCAGGGAAAACTAATTTTCTCACCTTAGTGACATCATTTACTTTCGTCTGTTTGACTGATAGTAATGGCCTCTTTGCGACTGTTGTTGAGGTCGATTTTGATATGTCATCACGTAATACAAAATTGAAATTAATGTGGAAAGACCCTCAAATGTTCAACTGAACAGTTGATCTTTAATTTTATTTGTGTTTCTTCGACAGGAATCTTCAATAATTTGATATCAGGGAGCTACGGATGGGGGATAACTTCGTAATCTGTTGTCTTTTTTCTTGATCCCCACCTTTCCATTTTTATCATAACTACATGTATATGATCATATGAATAAATACTTGGTCACAATAGGCGGCCCACATATGCAACAGATGATGTTTTATACATGTAAATGCGAACAGAGCTTGCTGTCTGATATGTTTAGTCCTACATATTATAAAGTCTATCACTTGGCGTCCAATGTCAATACATATGGAATACTTGTACAGGAATCTGTTGTTGAAGATTGAGAGGGAACATAAATATGGGTTATGCTATAATCCCTTTATGGGACCTCGATAAATGTTTAATGTTACCTTTTAGATACCTCTCATGGAGAAAGGTAATTATGGTGATATCGCTGATAAAAGAATCACGTGGGTTTTTACACGACAATTTAGGTATCGTTATTAGCAAATTGACCACACAAGTTCGATTGGAATTTTTAGCTTATCCACTTTTCCCCGTCCGCCACCCCAAAATTTTTTTCGGTTATGAATTACGGTATAACGTTGTATAGTAATTTTGATAATTTTTTTTCTCATCAACAGCTGTATCAGAATTTTGTATTAGTTATATGAATTTTTGTAACTGTACTTTTTTATCAAAACTGTTAAAGTGACTATATCAAAGTTTATATTAGTACAGGATTATTGTTATTGTATGTTTATGTATGTGGTTGGCCTTTTTTCTTGAACCCCACCTTCGCATTTTTATCATAACTATATGTATATATGTTTAATTTAGTTGAATAAATACTACCACCTTCGCATTTTTATCATAACTACTTGTATATATGTTTAATTTAGCTGAATAAATACTTGACCACAATAGGTGGCCCAAATTTGCCATGAAAATCGTATTTCACAATTTTCCTAATATACATATGGGTTGGGAGTCCTTTTTAACCAATTCATTTCCGTTAAACTTTCATACGCTATTAATTTCATTTTTGTTGTTTTATTGTTTTATTTATTTTTTTAATTCCTCAAAAGAAATCAAAAGCTGTATGACACCAGCTGTGGCTCCAGGACAAGACAATAAAATATATTTTTTTGTAGCAAAACGAACATTGGAAATAAATTCCCAATTCGTTTTGATCTATACAATAGTTTAAGTAATTGGAAATAAAAATGAAACCGCCATATGTTCTTAGAACAAATGAGAAGGTCTTTTCTACTGTTGCTCTAAAGTTAGACAATATATGTGATGCTATGGGTTCTTGTGTCTGTTGCGTAGTACAAAATGTCACTTTCAGTCATAAAAATGTGTTATTAGATTAAAGGAAGTGCCACTAGCTAAACATAGATGATTGTTGAGGACTTTAAAAGTTTCTGTATATGTAAAGAAAAATAAACCTAAAATATAATTGTGGTTTTAGCTCCATTCGAACTTCAATTTAATTCCAAAATAAGTCAAAATGAAAATTTTATTTTCACAACTTTTTTCTAATATACAAACCTGGTTTGGGAATTCATATTAACAAATTCATTTCCGTTTAACTTTCATAAGCTATTTAGAACAAACATATTCATTTTTGTTGTTTTATTGTTTTATTTAGTTTTTTATTTCCTCAAAAGAAATCACAGGTTGTATGACACCAGTTGTGACTTCAGGACAAGACTATGAAACATACTTATATTGTAGCAAAACGAACATTGAAAATAAATTCCCAATTCGTTTTAATCTATAACAAATAGTTTTAAAAATTTCTGAGTTTCTTAACTTTTAATTTATCTTCAGACGTGAAACATTCACACACACAAAAAATGTTGTTCTACAAATCATGTTTAATATTGCTATTTCAGAACAATTACTTCCTTAACTAGTCTTTTGATCTGAAAAAAATTTAAAAAAAGCAAATATGTATGTTATCCGTGAATCAAACAGTTACTTAGAAATATCCTGTTTTTCAAAATTATGTATCACCATATATACATTGATGACATATCATAAATATGTTTTGATTTTTGAAAGTTGTCCCAAATATTTGTTCTGGTGCCAAGTGGTTGCGGTAATTCGTCTACAATTGATCACGTGGTCTTTCAACACCGAGGTTGCCGGTTAGTGCCTTATTACGGACAAACTGCACTCGCCTTTAATCTCAAGTGATAAGAATATCCAGTTTTTCTACGTAAGGTTAGGGATTTTTCTTGGTACTCCAGCTTCATCTGGTCGCCATGATATAGTTAAAAAAAGTTCTGAAAGCTGCGTTAAACAACATATGATCAATAAATTTTCCCGGCCCAAGTCAATTTTAATCTGCCTTTTAAATTGCTAATTTATATGTTATTCCTAATATGTATAACGAGGTCTTTTTATAAATAATTGTTTGTCTAATATAGTTAGTAGTTTACTCTTAATTGGTAGGTAAACTTAAACGGTTGAAATGTTGAATATTTTTGTCATTACATTTTTTTACATGTAGTTAGTTTGTATACAAATTATCATTATTCAACTTTTTTAGGATATTGTATAGAGAGGACAATAGACAAGCATTTATATAATTGATTTCCCGAATTTCGTCCAATCAAATTTTCTGACTTTTTTATGTAATGTCACGCAATTGGTATACATATTAGTGATAGGAAGACAAATAGCGGTGTTTGTGTCTATTGGCAAATAACTGGTCAAAACTTACCAAAAGGTAGCTTTTTTGTTGGCAAAAAATTCGTTTTCGTTTTCAATATTGTCTAACTTTTTTTTTTTATTTTTAACCATTAATAAAGTGATGTTATGGTATAGCTATAAGTCTTTTATTATTATTTTTATTTCGTTGAAATCATGCGTTACTTATGAAGGAAATCATTATGAATGTTTTCCACAAAATGTTTTATCTATTTCTGATTTATTATGAAGTAGTCAAAACTCACCTTTCTTACTAAACTGAGGTTTAAAATAACTGAGGAATTCTTTAGCAGTGTCCGTTGCACCTTCGAGAATGAAACAAAAAGATATTTTCTTAGTTAAACATTATTTTAATATTTTAATTCCCTTTTTACTGAATATATTGTCGTTACTGGCTCAAAATTAATTAACCCTACAGCTGACAAAAGGGTCTCGTTATTTTATTTTCTTAGGGTGGTTACCAACACATTTGTCACGATAACATGCACTACTGATAAATTATATATATATATATATACGTCTACAAATTAAGCTCAACACTGTTCGAATTAGATTTTTAGCACTTTAAAATTTTTGCTTACACTCAGCGGGACTCGAACTCACAATGTTGTGACACTATATAAAAATATAGCTTTATTAAGCGGGTTGAATCGTAGACATAGACATTGTACATGTGTACTAGCGTGTGACGATGGAATTTTCTTAACCAATACATTTTAATCTGACAGTAATCTATTTCAGCATTTTTGTATATGTTAAATAGGATGACAAAGTTACTTGTCATACAGCCACAGTAAGTACATTATATACAAACGTCTAAGTATTGTGACAACCATATAATATATCTATCCAGCGGATTTCTGAAACACACACACACAGACATATACATATATATAGTTATTACTGCATGCATGTTTTAAAACAGAAAAAGAACAATAATTGTTTTGATACACTGCCAAGGCATTACATTTGGGAACTACCTTACAAATATTAAATTATCAAAAATAAGCAAAATGCAAAGTATCAGTTTAGAGGTGCAATTATAACAAACAAAGACAAACCCATAATTTATTTTGAATTACTGTGCTTGATTTTGAGTACTTTCAGTATGTTACTCTTCGGGCAATACTTTGTTATTGGATGCGCATCCGGTATAAACAGATCTTGGTTATATGAAACGATTGTCGGAAAATTAGAAGAAAACATTTTCTATCACGCACTGCCCAAAGACGACATGTTTTCTGAGAGCTTCCAAAGAATCGCAAGTTAATAGACTTACTGTTTTCTAAAACTATGAAATGACAGAAGGGACCATAAATTTATTCAAACTTTTTTTAATTTTTCGGATACTAATGTTTTCAGCTATCGATGGGTTAAAATCTAATGTAAACATAAATGCAATAAACGAAAATGCACCAATGGTTATCATATTTCAAACTATACAAACTGCTTGTACCTGCATCATCCTTTTCAGGTATAAATGTAACACTTTCATCGTTCTCTCCATCTTGTGTTTTAATGTTGAGTTTTTCCTGTTTTTTTTCTAGAAAGACAAAATGTAGTATTAAATACTGAGTTCATAATACATCATGGCTCATCTAGTCTGTTGTCTTTAATTTGTATACTTAAGTGGTATGTGTTCCTTTTCAGTTTTGCAATCTTTTTTGTGTATGTGACGCTGCTCTCGTCAATTGTTAATATATTGGGCTTCTGAATATACAACATCTCAACTGCTTTAAAAAGGTGAAGAGGGTCAAATACTTTCTATTCGGTATTGAATCTAAAATATATCAAAGACTCATATGTTATGGTTGACGTTTAATTTCTATGTTGTTTTAATTTTTCTTTGTTTTGTACATTAATGGAACATTTGTGATGTATTGTATATTTTATCATTTTCTTTTTCGGCGGATAATTGGTATATAGTAGTAATGACGATCCCAGCGCATGTTGTGTTAGGTTTTCTTATGCTTAAACCTATGCAGGAAAGAATATATTTTTGAGCTGATAAAATTTAGCACAATTATGGTAAATAAAGTCTTTGACTCACCCTTTTCAGGTTCAGGTTTTCCATTGTTAATGCCTTCTTTTGTTTTACGTTTATCTTTGTCCTGTGTCTCATCTAAAATATGTACATTTTAAATGTACGTGTATGTGTTGCATTTCATGACATGGTTAAGCACTTAGCATTAATATTTATATTGTTATTGAAGATTTGTCTCAATTATTAATATACTTTGAATGGATAAGAATGCTTTATTCAGAATGCGCCTAGGAATTAGGTTTTGTCGTATAGGGCGGGGGCAATCTAAGTAAATTACCGACAAACATTACAATGTTTGCTTTGTAATATAAACAGAACAAATTGAAACTTAAACACAATATCCGCTTTGCTTCTGTTATTGCTTTTTTATTTGATGTGAATATTTTTGTTGTGCTTATACCTTTCTGCATTTTCTACATCATCGTAGACGAAAGCCAGGCTAGAAAGTAAGCTAAATACAAGAAATCTGTCAAGAAAAGGATAAATTCGTAACTTAACATTATATTCGCCTCAACATTTTCATTGTGTCCTTCATCATTGAGCATGTCCGCTTGTTTTCCGTCTATGTTGCTTTTTAGTTTAATTGGAAAACATTTATCTTAAATTACAAATATTTGTTTTAAAAGATGCATTCTTTTTAATCACCGCATTTAAGAAATTGAATATAACCTTTTGTAAATTTGTAAATAAAAGTGTCTCTTTAAAATGGAGAATAACAGTACTGGCTAAAAACAAATGACTGTAAATACCAGTTGCAGTCGTTTTTCGTCTGTCATTGACTGAGATTGTCTGCAAATGACTGCACGAATGTCTGTAAAAGACTGCAATAGTTGTGTTAGACATTACTTTTTACTGAGACTGTCACTTTATGCCTGTCACAGACATTTTGTCCGTCACAAACATTTGTTCCTTTGGCGCAGTCGAAATCTGTCTCTTACAACGGCGTATCCATAGGATCAGTCAAAAATGTCTGTCACAGTCATTTGTATCCGTTGAGTCAGACAAAATACGACTGTCACAACGCCTGGTAATTATTAACAGCGGTCAATTAATATTTTTTATTTCAATTTGATTTGTTGAAAAAAAGGTATGTTACTTGCTGAAATAATTTTTTTCACTTCAAATGTTCGTCTATATCTTATAGGTTTTACTGGGACCAAAGTGGAAGGGTTCAAAGTGCTCGAACCACAGAACAGCCTAGCGTATCCTCGGTTGCAGATAAGGGAGACCCTCTCGTTGTGGTGTTGTCAGGTCATAATACGGAAAACCTGGCCATTATTTCAGCAAGTAACATACCTTTTTTTCAACAAATCAATAACAGCTACTTATGAAAGACTGCAATAAAAAATGCTAAGTAAAAATAATTGTATCAACAATGTGTACAACTTTTAGAAGTACATGTTTTTAAAATAGGGGGTAACGTGTTTGGAGATTGCTGCTCTCCTTGCACGATAAAGCCCCTTTTTGAAGATTTAGAAAAAGAGTAGGCTCATTTTAGCCGCTAAAAAAGTTTTCCACCCCTACCAAAAAACCTTTTTTCAGTGGCAGTCTAAATTGTGTTACTTGTGTCCCAACCCACCCTCTTTTTCCTTGATTAATTTTTTGTTAACTTGTTTTTGTCCTGAATATAGCGTCAATACTGCTCGCTGGACGTAAAGCAAACACCCAATCAATCTATTTATCTAGCTTTATCTTTGGAGGTCACAGGAGAACCTCGTGAAACCCTTTACCTTTGGCAGTGTTCATTAAGGTCAAAGTCGAACACAGCGAGATGTCGCGCTCGAATTTACGAGCATTGTGTACTTTATAGCCTGTCTATTTCGGTAATAATTGGATATCATACCGTTTATTTTGAATTCTAGCACATTATTTATGCGATTTCATGACCACAATAAATACTAACATTTAATATTTTTGAAAGGTGTACCTTTTCATGAAGTATTTTAATACACGTTAAATATTTATTACATAAAATAATAAACCATGTGCACAATACTATACTTTAGTTTTTTTTTAATTCGGTTTGCAGTATCGCTTTTTAAAATCTTAACTAGATACTTATTGTTAATTTTGTTAATTACAATAACCAAAGACAATACAGGTCGTGTATATTTCTGTGTAGTGTATTTATTACTCGTGTACATATGCGCAGGGACAATGTTTGTGGTGTACCCGAACCAGTAAAAATAAAAAAAGTATGATTTTCAAATTCCTTTATTCAAATATATAATGATTTATTTCGTTTTATAATGTAAACCCCTTAAACACTTAGATTGAATAAACGAAAAACCCTAACACGCACGCAGGAGAAACCATTCTTCAATGTTATTCAGTGGTATTGATTCGAGGTTAGATGTATAGGTCCAGAGACCAAGACCAATACAGACTCAATTAACAACTAGCCAGTCTAATAAATGCAGGAAGAAGTCACAAAATAGCTTACTGATACCGAATTCCGGAAGGGAGATCGTATCGGGTAATACAACGTTCCGTATGTCCCTGCGGTCCGAATAAAACAAGTAATTAACCTTTTTAGATTAGTACAGTGATGAAATATTAATCATCCCAATATTAATACATTAGGCCGATTTTACATATTTAATAATATATGTTCTACAATAGGAAAACGATTTACGTTTAAACCATATACTAACGATGTACGAACGATGCATGAACGTCGTACGAACAATAAATGCCCGATGTACGAACGTTAACAGCGTTAACTTATGTTAGCACCCTAATTTGCAAATTATAACGTACACCATTTGCGGAAACTTTTTGCAAAGGAGGCGATCTGTGTTTTTGTTTTTGAAACCATAAACTTACACAGTGTGTTGCTTAAAATTTCCGTTTTCTTTTTACAGAGACACCGAAACTGCCAAATATAGTTATATTTCTATATACTTTATACCATACTTTCAACTGCTCACTGGAAATATAGAGAATGATTTTTCTCGAATACATGTTTACCTTGTACGATAGTACGAAACGGCACACTCGATTCAGGTTCATTCAATAAAGTGTGTCCGTTACTTGTTCTGTGGCCCTTTACCTTTCTATGGTATGGTTTTAGAGTCAATGTAGACATTTTAAAATAAACACCTTTAAAATTGAGTGTTGTCATTTGAACAAAAGGGGTTGAAGTTTACTTACAAGACAACCGTACAATCTATAACTGTTAATAAATGTATTTGGGTCCGTAGAAATGCAAACAACTAGTTAGTGCACTAATAAGGGGAAAAGTCCACTACCAACATAAAGGATAACAGTAATCACAATAAACAACACATAATACAAAAAAATGATTCATACATATAGCTTTACTAAATTTATTTTATTTTGGTTTGTTGTTTTTTCAGATATTTGAATTTTAATCAACACGAGCCGATTTTAGTATTGTTAATTACCGGTCACCTGTGTAATGTGTTCACTCTACCGAGGATCATAAACAAACATAACTGCGATAACTACATAATAGAAAGTTTCGATTTATTACATTATAAAATTACAGAATTAAAATTTGATCTGCATTAACGATAAAAATCGAATGATGCCGCCCAATGTTAATACACGTGAACTTAGAACAGTGAGGCGGGATTATCTGTTACATATTTAATCACCGGTCTCCTTTTTTAAATCGGAAACGCCCGGAAGACATCAATAACTTGAATAGGTATGATGATTTAGCTGATATTTTCAACAATTGAAAACAAACATGATTTGATTTTTTTAATATTATATTTAAAGTATCTAAACATATTTGAACTAACTATAATTTTAAAATAATTTTCGGCTAACTTAATAAATAAGCAATGTCAATATATTATTTTGTTTTACTTGGTTTGCAGAAAATATTATTAGGAAAATGTAGAAGATGATAATCAGATTTCCAAAATAGATATTTTTTGTTGAATTCCGAACATGCCATAAAATAACTTGACATTACTAAAATTAATCGAGCGATGTAACAACAATAAAAATAATAATTACCAGGCGTTAAAACATTTGTAATCGTAAAGTGAACGAGAGCACAATTTCCAAATAGAGATTTTTGTGTTTAATTCCAAACATTTCATTAGAACAAGTCAAAATTAAAAATATTAATTGACCGCTGCTAATAAATTAACAATAATAATTACCAGGTGTTATGACAGTTGTATTGTGTCTGATACAACGGAGAAAATGTCTGTGACAGACATTTTTGACTGATACAATGGTAACGCCGTTGTAACAGACGATTTTCGATTGAGTCAACGGAAAAAATGATGACGACAGACATTTTTTGACTGATACAACGGATACACCGTTGTAACAGACAAATTTAGACTGTTCTAGCGAAAAACAATGTCTTTGACAGGCATAAAATGACTGTCACGGTAACAATTATTGTCTGACACAACGTTTGCAGTCTTTTACAGGCATTTGTGCAGTCATTTGCAGTCAATCTCAGGCAGTGATACACGAAAACGACTGCAGCTGGTATTTACAGTAATTTTTTTGTGGCCAATAGTGCAAACAACAGGAGAAAAAGTTAGTTTATTCACAATGGTATTTTAAAGTAATACTACTCCCGAATACACGATGAATATAACTCGTCAATCGCATTTAAGTAGTAATAAATCATAAATCGTTTATGTCTAACTAGTTGATTTATTTCATTTTTTTACTACTTTCGTTTTCTCATGCCTTTATTATCTTTCTCACACTATTGATACTGTCTCGTGTTTTGCATTTTAATAACAAGAGATTAAATTTTAAAACGTCTTTTGCAAGTTATTAATAAAACAACAGTAGAAAAAGTATCTTTTGTACACAACAGTATTTGAAAGTAATACTACTCCAGAGCGCATGACCTTTTACAATTCAAATAAAAACGAGAACATTCTACTCGTCAATAAACTTCTCAAATCATATCCTAAGAGTGCATTTACAAAAGCAAATATCGCATATAAATACAATATTAAATGCATATAAATGATGCCACCAAAGAATAACCCGCCTTTGGTATGATATAAATTTAATGCGTCATTTAAAATAAAGTTATGTATTGTCATTGTATGAATATTGGGAAATATTGTCCCAAGCAAGTGTTATATTGCACGAGCTTGCGAGTGCAATATAGCATCTTGCGAGGGACAATATTTCCCAATGTAAATGCAATAACCCTTTTATTATATAGTAATTTTTTTTGGTGCTTTTTAGTTATTATTCATTATCTTTGTTATTTTCTAATATTTCACTAGGTCTAATATTATCATATTTTACTTGGTCAATATTACAGATATATAGTTTGATGTAGATGCACATAAAATTAAAACTTTTTTTTCAATTTTTTGTTTTATTTGTTGCGATTATAAATTCCTGCTTTGAAACGAGCCCCTTGTACACGATATTTAAATCCTGTTTTGTATAGTTTACACTCAATGTTTTCCTTTCATTGTTGGGCTATGAATTCTTTAATTTTACCTTATTGACAACCGAATTCACTTCCTTTTGTGCAGTGTCAAGCGAGTCTGCTAATTGTCCTCTCGATAGCAGATCATATATGTCATTTTCGGCGATGTTTGTTTACCAAACAACAGTAAAATATAAAAGACGATGTTCGGAACACATCTGTATTTTTAACCCGGAAATTACATAAAAGACCGAGATATTAAATTGTATTACTTTTGTTTTAATGTTTATGCAAATAAACAGAAAGTACACATTTGACTTGTACAAACTGGCTTAACAACAGTTTAACTATCAGCTTATCATTATTATGATGATCTCCTTCTGCTTTGGTTTCTTTGTCGTGATAAAACAAATGTTTTTTTTTGTAGAACTAGTCAAAAAGATACGAACATTTTGCCAATTTTATAGCCTTACTATTTATAATATCATCGTTGATCTTATACTCATTTGTTAATTGCTGCTTTGCATAGTATTTATTGTGTGCACTTCCTTTTTTGTGACTGACACAATTTTTGTCATGTATGATGCAATGTTTTTATTTTTATATGTCGCGAAGTTATTAAGATATTGTAATATCTTAATGTATTCTCAGGCATTAAATTTTTGCTGCTAATGAGTAAAACACAGCTGTCTCACCAAGTACAAGAAAAGGTAGTAAATTTTAGCACTTACGATAGGAATGCACAATCTTTTACTCACCCTTTTTAGGTTCGGGTTTTCCATAATCTTTGTCTTCTTGAGCCCTGTGTTTATCTTCGTTCTGTGTCACATCTTAAACAATTTATATATTTAAGACACATGTATTTTTGGCATTTTCTGGTACGCTTGTCAGCATAGCATAGCATTAATATTTATTTCGTTAATGTGGATTTGTCGCATTATTAATACACATAGCGTGGTGAGACCTATTTACCACTTTCATAGGCCGAAAGAATTTGCCATGTACGACGGTGCCATGTAAAAAAATAACTTTAACTTTTGCTTATTTATTGTAATATGAAAAGAAACTCAAAGCAATCATAATATTAAGTTCAAAGACAGTCTGGTAATTATATTGTATTCCAAGTTCATTATTCAGAGTACACACGATTGTAATTCCTTCTGGATTTGTTGTATATAATTTTTGTTGTGCTTTAACCTTTCTGCATTCTCTACATCATCTTAGACTAGAAAAGTCTAATTAAAAGTGGAGATAAGTCAAATAATAAAGTTGGGTTCACTTTGTTCTAGTTAAATGTGTTGCGACTAACTATTTTTATAATCATTTTCTCCCTCATCATTGAGCATGTCATCTTGCTGTTTGTCCATGTTGCTTGTTAATTTAACTTTGAAACATATATCTTCAAATACGAAGATTTGATTTAAACGATGTATTCTTATTCATCAGCGCATTTAAGAACATGAATAAAACTTAATTTCTAACTAACTATTTGTATCATCTTTAAGACTTCTTTTGTTTTTTTATGTCTTTGGTACATGTATATGTTTCACACCTTTCCTCTTGTCTGACGTTTTGCATTTTGGTCGATAAATTTGTTTTAATCTTTTTCAAATGGTGAATAAACAACAGGAGAAAAAGTTTATTCACAATAGTATTTTAAAGTAATACAAATCCAAAATACATGACCTTTCACCAAACAAATAAAAAACTTAAATATTTTAAATATTTCATTTACTTTCTCAAAACATTATTGTTATATATCCTAAGATTTATTAACAATACCAAATATCACAAGATACCAAGGGGTAGAATACTGGATACTTCTTAAGAATAACCAACCTTTGTTGTGATATAAATTTACTTTGCCCTGTAAACAAAATTAATTATATCACTTTTTTATGTTTCTACAATTTATGCAAATATGGAGGAAGTACACATTTTACTTGGACAAACTATTTTCTCACCAATTTTATTATCCTCTTTTCTTTCATCATTTATTGCATTATCTCCATCTACTTTGGTTTCTTTTTCTTGTGGCATGACTAGAACAAATGTACTTTTAATGTAGAATTAGCCAAAACGATGCGTTCATTTTATCACATTGCAAATTTATTCCCTCACTAACTACAAGTTCATCGTTGATATTGTTTCCTTATGTTTAATGGTGCATTGCATAGTATTTATGGTGTGAATTTCTAGTTTTCTCTGACATACATAATTTTTGTCATGCATGTTGTCATATTTTGATTCTTTATTTTCGTTAAGTTATTTACATATTGTTATATGTTAATGTATTCTCAGGTAATCTACTTTTGTTTATTAATATTAAACAAGAAAATAGATGTTTTTGTTTGTATTATAGACCAAAGCTATAATTGCTTGAACAAATACTACCATAGTTTTAAGTGGATCATATTGTGTCTATTCTTTTGGCATATATCCAGGTTTTTATGTTCCGATACCATTTTAAATTTTCAACATGCATATAAGCCTTATGACAATTAAGATTAAGAACGGTAAAAGTAATCCATGAAAATGCTTATCATTAATCTGGAAAAAAAACCAAACACAGTTGCTGTATTACCAATTACAAGAAAAAGTAGTAATACTTTAGCATTTAAGATGGTAATGCACAATCGTTGTCTCACCCTTTACAGGTTCGGGTTTTCCAAGAGCTTTGTCATCTTGTGTTCGGGGATTATCTTGAACCTTTGCCACATCTAAAAATATTCAAACATTCAAGACACTTGTATTTTTGTTTTCTTTTTCTGACATGCTTGAAAGCATAACACACCTTGATTATTTATACCGTTGATGTGGATTTGTGGCATTATTAATACACAAAGCGTGGATAAGCATACTTAACATTTGACATTAGTAGAGGTAGTTTTCATATGGAACGTGGCAATTTATAAAATAAGCTTACTTGTTTATTTTTTTTTGTTTTATGACAAGAAACGCAACGATTAACACAATACTCTCACCAAGATCAAAGACAGTTTGGTAATCATATTGTATTCTTTGTTCATTAACAAAAACGATACACGCACTTCCTTTAGCGATTGTAATTGCTTCTGGATTTGCTGTATATTGTTTTTGTTGCGTCCCTACCTTTTTGCATTTTCCATAACACTTTCGACTAATAACAGTCTAATCAAACGTGACGATAAATCCAATAATACGAATTGTGTTCACATTGTCAAGAAAAGGATCAAGTCGTAGTTAAATTTATTTTGCCTATTGCCATAGTCATTGTGTCCATCATCATTAAGCATATTGCCTTGTTTATCGTCGATGTTGCTTTTTAATTTCACTTCGAAATATTTTTCTCCAAATATGGGGATTTGTTTTCATAGATGTAGTTGTATTTGTCAACGCATTTAAGTGTTCGACCAGAAATCTTAATTTCCAACTTATTATCTGTTTCGTTATTATAGGTTTGTTTTATTTTCTGATGTCTTTATTATCTGTTTCACACCTTTTGACATTGTACGACGTTTCGTATGTGGATAACAAGGGAATAATTTTTTTACATTTTTACAGTCTCTTTAAAATTATGAATAAAAAAACAAGAAAAAAGTTAGTTTATTCACAAGAGTATTGAAAAACAAAAATACAACAAAGTTCCAGGCAAAAAAATTGCTACACCTGACGCGCGTGAAGTGAATGTAATACTTCTCCAGAGTACGTGACCTTTCACCACACAAATAAAGACGTGAAATGTTAAATTTTTTAAATAGTTCATTTACTTTCTCATTACTGTTATATATCCTAAAAAATTATTAACAAAGCAACATCACTGGATACAAAAGATAAAATAATGGATACTTCTAAAGAATAACCAGCCTTTGTTGTGATATAAATTTACTGTGTCATCTAAAACGAAATTAATTGTATTACTTTTTTATGTTTATGAAATTTATGCAAATATGGAGGAAGTACACATTGGACAAACTTTTCTTACCAGTTTTACTTTTATCTTTTCTTTTATCATTGTTATCATTATCTGCATCTACTTTGACTTCTTTTACTTGTGGTATGTCTAGAACAAATATTATTTACATACATGTATTTCAAGATTTGAATGTATTCTCAGGCACTCAATTGAAGTTTTGCTTGTATAATAATCCCAAGCTTTAATTCTGTTCACAAATACTACCATAGTTTTAAGTGGATCATGTTGAAAGTTTATTACATTTTACGATACCTATTGAAACTTTAAGCAAAAGACTGCTTGATCATTGTTGCAAAGGTTTCTGATAAACTGTTGTAAATAAAATGTGTTCTTGTCTGTAGTTTAAACGGTATATGTTTGTTAAGTATTATCACCTTTTTGTCAAACGTTTCTTAAGGTCTTAAAAGTTTTATTAAAAATGTTTCATTCAGCAAGTTAGAAACGTTCACTTCTTTGAAAATGCATTAGTCTTACATTGCAATAATACCTTTGTGCGTTATCTTTATCCTTTAAGCAAATAAAGTGTATCTTTATGAACGTAATTCCAAATTAAAAAAACTGCTGGTAGACAAATTGTCTCCATAACAAGCCTTTGTTGTGATATAAATTTACTTTGTCCTGAAAACGAAATTAATTATATCACTTTTTTATGTTTATGCAATTAATGAAAATATGGAGGAAGTACACATTTTACTTGGACAAACTATTTTCTCACCAATTTTATTATCATCTTTTCTTTTATCATCGTTAGCATTATCTCCATCTACTTTGGTTTCTTTTTCTTGTGGCATGACTAGAACAAATGTACTTTTAATGTAGAATTAGCCAAAACGATGCGTTCATTTTATCACATTGCAAATTTATTCCCTCACTAACTACAAGTTCATCGTTGATATTGTTTCCTTATGTTTAATGGTGCATTGCATAGTATTTATGGTGTGAATTTCTAGTTTTCTCTGACATACATAATGTTTGTCATGCATGTTGTCATATTTTGATTCTTTATTGTCGTTAAGTTATTTACATATTGTTATATGTTAATGTATTCTCAGGTAATCTACTTTTGTTTATAAATATTAAACAAGAAAATAGATGTTTTTGTTTGTATTATAGACCAACGCTATAAATCCTTGAACAAATACTACCATAGTTTTAAGTGGATCATATTGTGTCTATTCTATTGGCATATATCCAGGTTTTTATGTTCCGATGCCATTTTGAATTTTCAACATGCATATAAGCCTTATGACAATTAAGATTAAGAACGGTAAAAGTAATCCAAAGTTCAGTCAAATCATGAAAACGCTTATCATAAATCAGGAAAAAAAACAAACAAAGTTGCTGTATTACCAAGTACAAGAAAAAGTAGGAACACTTTAGCATTTAAGATGGTAATGCACAATCGTTGTCTCACCATTTACAGGTTCGGGTTTTCCAAGAGCTTTGTCATCTTGTGTTCGGGGTTTATCTTGAACCTTTGCCACATCTAAAAATATTCAAACATTCAAGACACTTGTATTTTTTGGTTTTTTTTCTGACATGCTTGAAAGCATCACACAGCTTGAATATTTATACCGTTGATGTGGATTTGTGGTATTATTAATACACAAAGCGTGGATAAGCATACTTACCATTTGACATTTTTTATTACTGCTTCTAGGCGGAAGGTAGTTTTCATATGGAACGTGGCAATTTATAAAATAAGCTTACAGGGCAAAGATTTTGTTTATTTTTGTGTTATATGACAAGAAACGCAACGATTAACACAATACTCTCACCAAGATCAAAGACAGTTTGGTAATCATATTGAATTCTTAGTTCATTAACAAAAAAGATACACACACTTCCTTTAGCGATTGTAATTGCTTCTGGATTTGCTATATATTGTTTTTGTTGCGTCCCTACCTTTTTGCATTTTCCATAACACTTTCGACTAATAACAGCCTAATCAAACGTGACGATAAATCCAATAATACGAATTGTGTTCACATCGTCAAGAAAAGGATAAAGTCGTAGTTAAATTTATTTTGCCTATTGCCATAGTCATTGTGTCCATCATCATTAAGCATATTGCCTTGTTTATCGTCGATGTTGCTTTTTAATTTCACTTCGAAACATTTTTCTCCAAATATGGGGATTTGTTTTCATAGATGTAGTTGTATTTGTCAACGCATTTAAGTGTTCGACCAGAAATCTTAATTTCCAACTAATTATCTGTTTCGTTATTATAGGTTTGTTTTATTTTCTGATGTCTTTATTATCTGTTTCACACCTTTTGACATTGTTCGACGTTTCGTATGTGGATAAGAAGAGAATAATTTTTTTACATTTTTACAGTCTCTTTAAAATTATGAATAAAAAACAAGAAAAAAGTTAGTTTATTCACAAGAGTATTGAAAAACAAAAATACAACAAAATTCCAGGCAAAAAAAATTGCTACACCTGACGCGCGTGAAGTGAATGTAATACTTCTCCAGAGTACGTGACCTTTCACCACACAAATAAAGACGTGAAATGTTATTTTTTTTAAATAGTTCATTTACTTTCTCATTACTGTTATATATCCTAAAAAATTATTAACAAAGCAACTATCACTGGATACAAAAGATAAAATAATGGATACTTCTAAAGAATAACCAGCCTTTGTTGTGATATAAATTTACTGTGTCATCTAAAACGAAATTAATTGTATTACTTTTTATGTTTATGAAATTTATGCAAATATGGAGGAAGTACACATTGTACAAACTTTTCTTACCAGTTTTACTTTTATCTTTTCTTTGATAATTGTTATCATTATCTGCATCTACTTTGACTTCTTTTACTTGTGGTATGTCTAGAACAAATATTATTTACATATTTCAAGATTTGAATGTATTCTCAGGCACTCAATTGAAGTTTTGCTTGTATAATAATCCCAAGCTTTAATTCTGTTCACAAATACTACCATAGTTTTAAGTGGATCATGTTGAAAGTTTATTACATTTTACGATACCTATTGAAACTTTAAGCAAAAGACTGCTTGATCATTGTTGCAAAAGTTTCTGATAAACTGTTGTAAATAAAATGTGTTCTTGTCTGTAGTTTAAACGGTATATGTTTGTTAAGTATTATCACCTTTTTGTCAAACGTTTCTTAAGGTCTTAAAAGTTTTATTAGAAATGTTTCATTCAGCAAGTTAGAAACGTTCACTTCTTTGAAAATGCATTAGTCTTACATTGCAATAATACCTTTGTGCGTTATCTTTATCCTTTAAGCAAATAAAGTGTATCTTTATGAACGTAATTCCAAATTAAAAAAAAACTGCTGGTAGACAAATTGTCTCCATAACCAGCCTTTGTTGTGATATAAATTTACTTTGTCCTGAAAACGAAATTAATTATATCACTTTTTTATGTTTATGCAATTAATGAAAATATGGAGGAAGTACACATTTTACTTGGACAACTATTTTCTCACCAATTTCATTATCATCTTTTCTTTTATCATCGTTAGCATTATCTCCATCTACTTTGGTTTCTTTTTCTTGTGGCATGACTAGAACAAATGTACTTTTAATGTTGAATTAGCCAAAACGATGCGTTCATTTTATCACATTGCAAATTTATTCCCTCACTAACTACAAGTTCATCGTTGATATTGTTTCCTTATGTTTAATGGTGCATTGCATAGTATTTATGGTGTGAATTTCTAGTTTTCTCTGACATACATAATTTTTGTCATGCATGTTGTCATATTTTGATTCTTTATTGTCGTTAAGTTATTTACATATTGTTATATGTTAATGTATTCTCAGGTAATCTACTTTTGTTTATTAATATTAAACAAGAAAATAGATGTTTTTGTTTGTATTATAGACCAAAGATATAAATCCTTGAACAAATACTACCATAGTTTTAAGTGGATCATATTGTGTCTATTCTATTGGCATATATCCAGGTTTTTATGTTCCGATGCCATTTTGAATTTTCAACATGCATATAAGCCTTATGACAATTAAGATTAAGAACGGTAAAAGTAATCCAAAGTTCAGTTAAATCATGAAAACGCTTATCATTAATCAGGAAAAATAACCGAACAAAGTTGCTGTATTACCAAATACAAGAAAAAGTAGGAACACTTTAGCATTTAAGATGGTAATGCACAATCGTTGTCTCACCATTTACAGGTTCGGGTTTTCCAAGAGCTTTGTCATCTTGTGTTCGGGGTTTATCTTGAACCTTTGCCACATCTAAAAATATTCAAACATTCAAGACACTTGTATTTTTTGTTTTTTTTTCTGACATGCTTGAAAGCATCACACAGCTTGAATATTTATACCGTTGATGTGGATTTGTGGCATTATTAATACACAAAGCGTGGATAAGCATACTTACCATTTGACATTTTTTATTACTGCTTCTAGGCGGAAGGTAGTTTTCATATGGAACGTGGCAATTTATAAAATAAGATTACAGGGCAAAGATTTTGTTTATTTTTGTGTTATATGACAAGAAACGCAACGATTAACACAATACTCATCAAGATCAAAGACAGTTTGGTAATCATATTGTATTCTTAGTTCATTAACAAAAAAGATACACACACTTCCTTTAGCGATTGTAATTGCTTCTGGATTTGCTGTATATTGTTTTTGTTGCGTCCCTACCTGTTTGCATTTTCCATAACACTTTCGACTAATAACAGTCTAATCAAACGTGACGATAAATCCAATAATACGAATTGTGTTCACATTGTCAAGAAAAGGATAAAGTCGTAGTGAAATTTATTTTGCCTATTGCCATAGTCATTGTGTCCATCATCATTAAGCATATTGCCTTGTTTATCGTCGATGTTGCTTTTTAATTTCACTTCGAAACATTTTTCTCCAAATATGGGGATTTGTTTTCAGAGATGTAGTTGTATTTGTCAACGCATTTAAGTGTTCGACCAGAAATCTTAATTTCCAACTTATTATCTGTTTCGTTATTATAGGTTTGTTTTATTTTCTGATGTCTGTATCATCTGTTTCACACCTTTTGACATTGTACGACGTTTCGTATGTGGATAACAAGAGAATATTTTTTTTAAATTTTTATAGTCTCTTTAAAATTATGAATAAAAAAACAAGAAAAAAGTAAGTTTATTCACAAGAGTATTGAAAAACAAAAATACAACAAAATTCCAGGCAAAAAATTTGCTACACCTGACGCGCGTGAAGTGAATGTAATACTTCTCCAGAGTACGTGTCCTTTCACCACACAAATAAAGACGTGAAATGTTAAATTTTTTAAATAGTTCATTTACTTTCTCATTACTGTTATATATCCTAAAAATTATTAATAAAGCAACTATCACTGGATACAAAAGATAAAATAATGGATACTTCTAAAGAATAACCAGCCTTTGTTGTGATATAAATTTACTGTGTCATCTAAAACGAAATTAATTGTATGACTTTTTTATGTTGATGAAATTTATGCAAATATGGAGGAAGTATACATTGGACAAACTTTTCTTACCAGTTTTACTTTTATCTTTTCTTTTATCATTGTTATCATTATCTGCATCTACTTTGACTTCTTTTACTTGTGGTATGTCTAGAACAAATATTATTTACATAGTTCATGATTTGAATGTATTCTCAGGCACTCAATAGAAGTTTTGCTTGTATAATAATCCCAAGCTTTAATTCTGTTCACAAATATTACCATAGTTTTAAGTGGATCATGTTGAAAGTTTATTACATTTTATCATACCTATTGTAACTTTAAGCAAAAGACTGCTTGATCATTGTTGCAAAAGTTTCTGATAAACTGTTGTAAATAAAATGTGTTCTTGTCTGTATTTTAAACGTTATATGTTTGTTAGGTATTATCACCTTTTTGTCAAACGTTTCTTAAGGTCTTAAAAGTTTTATTAGAAATGTTTCATTCAGCAAGTTAGAAACGTTCACTTCTTTGAAAATGCATTAGTCTTACATTGCAATAATACCTTTGTGCGTTATCTTTATCCTTTAAGCAAATAAAGTGTATCTTTATGAACGTAATTCCAAATTAAAAAAAAACTGCTGGTAGACAAATTGTCTCCATAACCAGCCTTTGTTGTGATATAAATTTACTTTGTCCTGAAAACGAAATTAATTATATCACTTTTTTATGTTTATGCAATTAATGAAAATATGGAGGAAGTACACATTTTACTTGGACAAACTATTTTCTCACCAATTTCATTATCATCTTTTCTTTTATCATCGTTAGCATTATCTCCATCTACTTTGGTTTCTTTTTCTTGTGGCATGACTAGAACAAATGTACTTTTAATGTAGAATTAGCCAAAACGATGCGTTCATTTTATCACATTGCAAATTTATTCCCTCACTAACTACAAGTTCATCGTTGATATTGTTTCCTTATGTTTAATGGTGCATTGCATAGTATTTATGGTGTGAATTTCTAGTTTTCTCTGACATACATAATTTTTGTCATGCATGTTGTCATATTTTGATACTTTATTGTCGTTAAGTTATTTACATATTGTTATATGTTAATGTATTCTCAGGTAATCTACTTTTGTTTATTAATATTAAACAAGAAAATAGATGTTTTTGTTTGTATTATAGACCAAAGCTATAATTGCTTGAACAAATACTACCATAGTTTTAAGTGGATCATATTGTGTCTATTCTTTTGGCATATATCCAGGTTTTTATGTTCCGATACCATTTTAAATTTTCAACATGCATATAAGCCTTATGACAATTAAGATTAAGAACGGTAAAAGTAATCCAAAGTTCAGTTAAATCATGAAAATGCTTATCATTAATCTGGAAAAAAAACCAAACACAGTTGCTGTATTACCAATTACAAGAAAAAGTAGTAATACTTTAGCATTTAAGATGGTAATGCACAATCGTTGTCTCACCCTTTACAGGTTCGGGTTTTCCAAGAGCTTTGTCATCTTGTGTTCGGGGATTATATTGAACCTTTGCCACATCTAAAAATATTCAAACATTCAAGACACTTGTATTTTTGTTTTCTTTTTCTGACATGCTTGAAAGCATAACACACCTTGATTATTTATACCGTTGATGTGGATTTGTGGCATTATTAATACACAAAGCGTGGATAAGCATACTTAACATTTGACATTAGTAGAGGTAGTTTTCATATGGAACGTGGCAATTTATAAAATAAGCTTACTTGTTTATTTTTTTTTTGTTTTATGACAAGAAACGCAACGATTAACACAATACTCTCACCAAGATCAAAGACAGTTTGGTAATCATATTGTATTCTTTGTTCATTAACAAAAACGATACACGCACCTCCTTTAGCGATTGTAATTGCTTCTGGATTTGCTGTATATTGTTTTTGTTGCGTCCCTACCTTTTTGCATTTTCCATAACACTTTCGACTAATAACAGTCTAATCAAACGTGACGATAAATCCAATAATACGAATTGCGTTCACATTGTCAAGAAAAGGATAAAGTCGCAGTTAAATTTACTTCGCCTAACTATTGCCATAGTCATTGTGTCCATCATCATTAAGCATATTGCCTTGTTTATCGTTGATGTTGCTTTTTAATTTCACTTCGAAACATTTTTCTCCAAATATGGGGATTTGTTTTAAGAGATTTAGTTTTATTTGTCAACGCATTTAAGTGTTCGACCAGAAATCTTAATTTCCAACTTATTATCTGTTTCGTTTTTTATAGGTTTGTTTTATTTCCTGGTGTCTTTATTATCTGTTTCACACCTTTTGACGTTGTACGACGTTTTGTATCCTCAGATTGGGAACTAATGTATTAATTCATAATACAAATAATAAAATCCAAGTTTTGTTTTAAATGTGTATTTTCATCAGAATAAACACATATACGTCTGCTCCCTGCAGTCAGAAAACACATGGCATCTTCCCACTAAAAGTCAAACCGGAATTCGGAATGGGTCCGAATTTCCGGATCAACAAGTACCGTTATGTGAACAGACAACCATCCAAAACAGACATATAACATCCCGCCCCAAAAAGAAATTACTAAATTTCTCCCGATTATTGCCTGCTTCACACAAACGCTAAATCAATTAAAAGGAAAGCAAAAATTATGACAATGCATAAAAAAATCTCTAAACATCCAAGATAATACTCCGGCTCTTCACTTTTCCCTTTCCAAATACACTCCATCGCACTAGCACCCTTATGCAAATATTGTTGATCAAGAGTCAGTTTTTACATGCAAAATCAAGCAATACGAGTTATATAGTGTAATAGAGAAATACTGTTGACAATTTATAAGTCGATACAAAACGATTCACAAAAGCAACAAGAAGTAACACGATTTCTTAGTGGAGACCCTTAACTCCTAACAAATACTACAATAATCAAATATGGGTTTTAGCTCTAAGAAAATCAAACAATCTCCTACACCACTCATTGACTCTTTACAGGATCATTAAGTTACATGTACAAGTATGTCAAATGAAATAACTACCAACAATCACTCTCTTCATACATGTATGATAATGCAAGTATGCAAAAATGGGTAGCAGACGCGCAAACAAAACAATAAAAAACCACAATCAGTATAAAAAAAACCTTGAACAATATTGGTTTGTTTTTGTACGTGAAACCAGGTTATATCGACTTGAATGGCGAAAATGATTTCACCGATTAACATGCCAATGACGCAATTATGTACTATCTAATGTAACAAACGTATAAGCCAACAAAACAAATGTAATGATTGTATTTTAATTGTGTAGACAATAGGCATGTTGGCGAAAAGGTTTTCACCGACTTTACATGCACATTGGGCATATTTTTTAACGAGCGGCGGTGGGCGTGAAATCAAAAGATCTTGTACCTTTGGTGAGAGTTGAGACAGTCCTCCATTGCGCATTTTCAGCTGGCTCACCGACAAGCTGAACTAGGTACAGAAAATGATTTCCGTTCCTCTTTAAAGCTAAGATGTGTTTCACCTTTTCAGAATGAGATGTATCGTCTGTTTGACTATCATAGCAACCAGTGACAAAATTTTCGTCTCTATAACGACTTGGTTGTTTAATTTTCCTGGCAGATCGCCTTAATTGTAGTTGCACTTCCGCCGTCGCATTATTTGGGATTGACATGTCCGTCTTCTCGACAGATTCAACGTCACTTCGAACGTTGTCGTTAAGCTTTTCCTCGGAAATGTCACTACTAGCAGTTTGAACCTTACAATGAGCTGGGTTTGGTGCACGCACATGTGCAACTTTAAGTCGATTTATGTGAACAGGGTCTTTGAAATTAAGTTTTCGTGAGGGGTCTCTTAGCGTGATAAGGTGTGGACTTGGTTTCTTTTTCACTATATAAAGTCCATCAAATATGGCCTGAAATTTCCGCCCAACACCCGTTGCAAATACACGTAATCTCCGATCCTCAAATCAAGCTCATGTGTATTCTCATTTACTCTTTGTTCCTTTTTCGTGCTGATTCAGTAGCATTATCTTTCACTATATCGTGAATAGTTTGAATTCTTAGGGCCAACTGCTTAAAATAGCCATTCATACTTAATGGTATGTCATTGAATGTATTCACAGAAACTTTTAAAAGTGGAAAATTTGGTCGTCGCCCGAAAACTACTTCAAATGGGGAAAATCCGGTACTATTATTGACGGAAGAGTTCATAAAAAACACAACTGATTGAAGTTCGTTTTCCCATGTTTTTCCTTGCATAACTTGCGTACTTAGTTGCTCAGCTTAAGTTCGGTGTTGTTGTTCACACTCTCCTAAACAATGGTGAGCGAATGCGGGAGTAAACTCTTGAGTAACCTCTAGAATTTGACTAGCTCGGAAGTGCACTTGTTGTTAAATTTCGTGCCATGATCCGATATTAGTATTTGACACACGCCATAAGTTGTAAATAATCGATATAGGGCTTCGCACGCAGTAAGTGCATCTTTATTCCTAATGGGTTGAACAAACAAAAGCTTGCTGAACATGTCCACAGCAATGAATGAAAACGTAGCAATTCCCGTTTACTGACACTGGGTATGGGCCGCACAAATCAACCTGCCATACCTGAAATGGTTCCGTTGGAGTTGGGTATGCAACTATTGCTTGCTTTGTCTTCTTGTTAGAAATTTTCCGCACTTGGCAAAGATGACATGATTGCACATAACTTGTGATAACTTTGCCCATTCTCGGAAAAAAGAATTGCTCCTTAGCACGATCAAGAGTATTGTTTATCCCACAATGTCCTCAAAGAGGGGAGTCGTGCACAACTTTGAGTACATTTTCAATGAGCGATTCTGGTATTACAATTTGATAGTGGCTCATCAATTTATTTCGCTTGTTTTTGGGCACCCGAGAATGGAAAAGTACTCCATCGATTATAGCGTAATCCGGTGCTTGAAGGAGAACGCGCCTAGCATCCTTTTGTGAATCTGGAAGAGTGCCTTTTTCTAAGTAATTTATTATATTCGATAAAAACAAATCCTGTTATTGAAGAGTTTGAATTTTGTCGGCCGAAATCGATAGATCTTTAAAAACTTAATTGTTCAAAGAGCTTTTCACAATATTTTCTTTGTCAAAGTTACAAATTTGTTTAGATTTTTGGAGTCCGTATTCTGTTTCAGGTTCGTCCTTGTCAGCATCGTACGGATCATCAGTTTTTTTACCACTTTGTTTATATATCAAATCAACGGCTTGTACTGAAGCGGCATTCGCATTTATAAGATCCGACAATGATTTGCCGTCATTAAATTTAACTTCGCCAATTTTGTCTGGAACAAACGGAAAATAAGGATCATCCACAACAGGGCTTTCTACCACGTCCGCGTTTATATTTTCGCACCTAGACAATGCGTCAAGAACTTGCATTTCCTCTGCTTTCTTATAAATTATATCGAAAGAAAACTGTTGAAGGATCGACATCTACCTTTCATATATATCCTCCTTAAACTGCTTTTGATAGAGAGGTTTAAGGGCCTGGTGATCGCACTCAACTATAAATGTATTACCCCTCAAGTAATCCGCGCAATCTAAAATGCTTACGACCATGCCCAACAATTCCAACTTTTTGGCCCGTAAGACTGCTGCCAATGGCTTAGCGAATTAGATCCAAAATAACGGATTCATCATTAGGGTCATTTTGGTAAAGCATATACCCTATGCCTCTTGCCGATGTATCTACGCTCAGGCGGAATGTCAGGTCATATCGCGGAAAACATAACACATCAGAATTTACTAACCTGTCCTTGAGTTCACTGAGAACAGAGTCCTGCTCACTACCCGATCGAAAAATCTGTCCCTTTTTCAGCAGTTTAGTTAATGGTTGTACAAGTGCGCTGTAATGTGGAATGAAACGCTTAAACCAATTGAACAAACCCAAAAGTCTGCGCAATTCCTTGATATTTTTAGGACGAGGGTATTCCGTGATTGCTTTAGCGGAGGACGAATTCCATCTTTTGATATAAGGTGGCCTAAAAATACGCAAGATGATGCGGCAAAGGAGCATTTCTTAGGTCCAAGTTTCAGACCAGCGACCCGAAAGCGATTGTAAACTTCTTTTAAATCAATAATGTGTTGTTCAAATGTTTCAGATGTAACCAGAACATCGTCTTTATACCACAAACAAGATTTAAATTTTAATCCACACAAGACTTTATCCGTCATTAATTGAAATGTATTTGGTGCTGTTTAAGACCCATTGGGAGCCTCAAAAATTTATATGTCCCAAAGCAGGTATTAAATGCTGTGTACTGACTAGAATCTTTTGCTAGTCCCATTTGGAAAAAACCTGAAGATAGATCTATTGAAGATATAAAAATTTGGAACAATTTCGCTAAAAGATTCTGTTAAATCTTGCAAGTCGGGAATTGTATATTTAAAATCTTTTGTTTGCGAATTTAGAAAACGGAAGTCACAACAAAATCTGAAGTCTTGTGCTAATGGTTTCAATCCATTTTTAGAACGTGTAGAGACAAGCACTATCGGGCTTGTAATTAACAGATCCTCGGTTTCTTGAACCAACGCAATAATGCCCTCATTTAGAAGTTTATCAATGTGTTCCCTTAAAATTTTCTTTTTATAAGGTGGTTAGCTGTATTGTGTTTGATGTTTTCCTGTAACATCGGGTTTTAGCAATATTCTGTGTTCAACAAGATTCGTAAATCCCAAATTCGGATTCTTTTCTGTCACAAGTAGGTCTAAATTTTCGTGCAAAAGTTTAACAGTTTTCCACTTTGTGCCCCGTCCAAGTTATTCGGTATCGTAAACAAAGACCTTACTTCCGAGAAATCATTCACCGTATCTTGCACCTGTTCCGTTACATGCATATCTGAATTTCCCGAACTGCCCTTCCCGGCTACGGGTTCTCTTAACTCCATATGATGTTTCTCCGGAATACAATCGCAAAATGTGGAACTGTCGTAATAGCTATTCAACAGACTAAACTCCGCAATTGTACGACCCTTCGGAATAACAATAAATTCACTTGATGGATTTAATAACTTTACTGGCTAAGCGGTACTGTTACCACTGATTTAGCCACTAGCAAACCTTTGCCACATGAAAACTTGCTTTCTGAGCACACACCTTGTAGACCTACAGTTATGTGATTTGGTACTTTTGCAAACACAATTTAATCAGTTTTTGGACCTAAGCCTAATCTTTTCTGCGTTTTTATGTGCGAATTTTTTTACATTGCATTTCATTTTGCCAAAATCGAGCAGCACATTATTACTAATAGATAATCCGTTCCTAAAATTAACGGATGTGAAGTAACAGGGATAATGTACACTTCTGTTTAAAGTTCACCTTGCGACTCAATTTTCACTTTGACGGTAGCAACTCCAATAATCGAAATTACTTCATTGTTTGCCAGTCTAATTTCTGAATTTTCTAACTTTCCAAAAGATATTTTACAGTTTTTAGAAATTGAATCATACAGTGTTTTTGACATCACATTAATTGAACTGCCCGAATCGACAAGAGCAGCTTTTTCCAAATCGCTTATATACACTGACATGTACAAAAATTTATCATTTTCCCCAGTTTTAAATTGCATGGTGGCACTCGCTAATTCGTTCCCGGAAGACATTGCCTGTTCTCCGAGTTGTGTTGGTTTCCCGACTTCAACATTTTACAAGTAATTGCGGTATGCCCTTCTTGCAAACATAATTGACATTTATCGGTTGTGGAACTTGTGCCTTCACCGTTCCAATTACAGTCAAATTTCCTGTGACCTCGACCTTTACATTTGAAACATTGATCCGTATTAGTCCGTTGGCGATTACCCTGAGATTTCGGGGGGCGAAGACTTTTTATTCATATCCGCTATAAGCGATGTAAGCATTTAGACCTGCTGTTTTAACGCTGAAATTTCAGATTTAGCCGAGTCGGAAATATAACAGTTATCTACATGTACCGAATTATAGTTCGCTTTCTTGTCATTAACTATCTGGGTAAGTTGTTTTATCTGAGATTTTAAACTTTGAATATCATCATTACTGGTATTGCTGGTGTTTGTAGCGTAATATTTCGGTCTACATACACCAAGTATAGCGTTCATGGTATCCTCATGCTTCCGATAACCACATATTTCTGCCATTTTTGCGGATGGGAGTCACATTGCATGTCTTGAGGCATACCTGCACGGTCAAAAAATGACATTTGTTGCGGTAAGCCACTTACAAATTTTGTAAGCATTTCATGTTCTGGCTTTCCTAGCAGTTTGCCCTTTTCGTAGACCTGACAATAAAAGTCCTCAACACTTTGACCTGGTGACAAGGCAAGACTCTGAAAAATTTCACTGTGCATGCGCACATTAGCCCCGTGTGCGCTAAATGAAACAAACTGTTGTTCAAAGTGCTCACGTAATATTTTCCAACGAATTTTATTGGTTTCCTTTAATGTGCTATATCAAGTTAATGCCGGGCCATGTAAGTGAAGGTGGAATGCGGCTACCATACAGGTACGTCGATCGTCTTACATGTATTCATTCAAGCCATGCAAAGTAGCAAACGATTCAAACTCCTCTAAAACCTTGTGTCCGTTATCTTGTGGATAACCATAACATTCAGAGCATTTTGCTAGCCGATCCATGGTATGTGTAAATGAAGTCCTAACCAAAGAATTGGTAATTTTAGGAACAGACACGGATTCAATATTCTCTGAAATCGGAGATATATTGGAAATCACGGAATTTTGTGAGATTGGAAACTAGCTTTTAGTTTATCTACTGTTGAGTGGCGAAACACAGGTTTTAATATATGTTTGGGAGTTTCAAAGGATTGCAATTTTGAAAAGTCATATTCCCTTAAAAATGAGTCGTCCAAATACGACTTCGATTCATACTGAATCGACAGTTCGAGACAACTTTCTATTGGGTAAGAGCCGTCACTAATACCATCTGTTGTAGACTAAACCCGGCGAGACTGATCTCACCTATTATAACTTTTAAGTTGACCATGAACCCTGGCGAGACGAGTCTCACCTAATAATTATAAATATACAATATAATGATCTAATGTATGTCGACTCACCTTGGCGAGACTAATCTCACGGAATATTTTACGCACACACAAATATGTTGACTCAATATGGCAAGACTTATCTCACCGATTAAAACTTTATTTTGACATGTGTGTATGTTAAGACTCGTTAACACAATCTTTACAACTAATTTGCAAATGCGCAATAGCCAGAGTTTCGCCAAGTCAGGAATAGGGTGTAGATCGTCTCTGTAAAACAGCGAAAATCTGTATGAATATCGTGTCCTGGGAGAACGACTTTTTCTACTATTCTCTATGTCTAGGGAAAACTTGGGAGAGTATTTCCTGTAAATCAAGTTGGTCTCTCTAATGTCTAATGAAAGAGTTCACAATTTGTATCTGGCGATCGAGAATTATGTCGTCCTGTGAATACCTCGGATTGAAACTGCCACGGTGGTTATTATAAGAGTTTATTGAATAAATTGGAATTTCTAACAAAACAGGTTCTACACTTGAAAATCGTGTCACAAAGGCATAGATCTCTCTATACTTGGCAATTAATTCATGGGCAGCTGAATTATCTCTGGATGCAAGACCCAACAGACCCCGGTTTTTAACGGTTAGGTCACATGTACCTACCCAAATATAGAGAACAATATGTGGGTGACTACGCAAAAAGTTCTCTAAATTGTCTCTTAAATATCTCAGTTGTTCCTGGGCTGCTGCTCCTCCTCGGTACCACCAGATTATATCCCGTTCGACATTTCTTTCCACTTGATCCCTGACATAATCCCCCTTTGCTGTCCGACAACAAAACTGGGGTTTTAACAAGACTGACAGGTGCGCTCGAAAAACTGGCACTGAAATCTATTTGGTTAAAAAGTAGGCGAAGTGTCATAGCACAAATGTGGCTATCTGTCCATGCACGTCTCCACGTGGGCACGATTTCAGAAAAGTCCGGCAAAGCGTTTTTTTCGTCCGAAAACAATAACATTCCGTTTAAATTCTCCACCATTTTGTATCCTCAGATGGGGAACTAATGTATTAATTCAGGATACAAATAATAAAATCCAAGTTTTGTTTTCAATGTGTATTTTCATCAGAATAAACATATATGCGTCTGCTCCCTGCAGTCAGAAAACACATGGCATCTTCCCATTAAAAGTCAAACCGTTTCGTATGTGGATAACAAGAGAATTATTTTTTTACATTTTTACAGTCTCTTTAAAATTATGAATAAAAAAACAAGAAAAAAGTTAGTTTATTCACAAGAGTATTGAAAAACAAAAATACAACAAAGTTCCAGGCAAAAGTGGATCATGTTGAAAGTTTATTACATTTTACCATACCTATTGAAACTTTAAGCAAAAGACTGCTTGATCATTGTTGCAAAAGTTTCTGATAAACTGTTGTAAATAAAATGTGTTCTTGTCTGTAGTTTAAACGGTATATGTTTGTTAAGTATTATCACCTTTTTGTCAAACGTTTCTTAAGGTCTTAAAAGTTTTATTAGAAATGTTTCATTCAGCAAGTTAGAAACGTTCACTTCTTTGAAAATGCATTAGTCTTACATTGCAATAATACCTTTGTGCGTTATCTTTATCCTTTAAGCAAATAAAGTGTATCTTTATGAACGTAATTCCAAATTAAAAAAAACACTGCTGGTAGACAAATTGTCTCCATAACCAGCCTTTGTTGTGATATAAATTTACTTTGTCCTGAAAACGAAATTAATTATATCACTTTTTTATGTTTATGCAATTAATGAAAATATGGAGGAAGTACACATTTTACTTGGACAAACTATTTTCTCACCAATTTGATTATCATCTTTTCTTTTATCATCGTTAGCATTATCTCCAACTACTTTGGTTTCTTTTTCTTGTGGCATGACTAGAACAAATGTACTTTTAATGTAGAATTAGCAAAAACGATGCGTTCATTTTATCACATTGCAAATTTATTCCCTCACTAACTACAAGTTCATCGTTGATATTGTTTCCTTATGTTTAATGGTGCATTGCATAGTATTTATGGTGTGAATTTCTAGTTTTCTCTGACATACATAATTTTTGTCATGCATGTTGTCATATTTTGATTCTTTATTGTCGTTAAGTTATTTACATATTGTTATATGTTAATGTATTCTCAGGTAATCTACTTTTGTTTATTAATATTAAACAAGAAAATAGATGTTTTTGTTTGTATTATAGACCAACGCTATAAATCCTTGAACAAATACTACCATAGTTTTAAGTGGATCATATTGTGTCTATTCTATTGGCATATATCCAGGTTTTTATGTTCCGATGCCATTTTGAATTTTCAACATGCATATAAGCCTTATGACAATTAAGATTAAGAACGGTAAAAGTAATCCAAAGTTCAGTCAAATCATGAAAACGCTTATCATTAATCAGGAAAAAAACCAAACAAAGTTGCTGTATTACCAAGTACAAGAAAAAGTAGGAACACTTTAGCATTTAAGATGGTAATGCACAATCGTTGTCTCACCCTTTACAGGTTCGGGTTTTCCAAGAGCTTTGTCATCTTGTGTTCGGGGTTTATCTTGAACCTTTGCCACATCTAAAAATATTCAAACATTCAAGACACTTGTATTTTTTGGGTTTTTTTCTGACATGCTTGAAAGCATCACACAGCTTGAATATTTATACCGTTGATGTGGATCTGTGGCATTATTAATACACAAAGCGTGGAAAAGCATACTTACCATTTGACATTTTTTATTACTGCTTCTAGGCGGAAGGTAGTTTTCATATGGAACGTGGCAATTAATAAAATAAGCTTACAGGGCAAAGATTTTGTTTATTTTTGTATTATATGACAAGAAACGCAACGATTAACACAATACTCTCACCAAGATCAAAGACAGTTTGGTAATCATATTGAATTCTTAGTTCATTAACAAAAAAGATACACACACTTCCTTTAGCGATTGTAATTGCTTCTGGATTTGCTGTATATTGTTTTTGTTGCGTCCCTACCTTTTTGCATTTTCCATAACACTTTCTACTAATAACAGTCTAATCAAACGTGACGATAAATCCAATAATACGAATTGTGTTCACATTGTCAAGAAAAGGATAAAGTCGTAGTTAAATTTATTTTGCCTATTGCCATAGTCATTGTGTCCATCATCATTAAGCATATTGCCTTGTTTATCGTCGATGTTGCTTTTTAATTTCACTTCGAAATATTTTTCTCCAAATATGGGGATTTGTTTTCATAGATGTAGTTGTATTTGTCAACGCACTTAAGTGTTCGACCAGAAATCTTAATTTCCAACTTATTATCTGTTTCGTTATTATAGGTTTGTTTTATTTTCTGATGTCTTTATTATCTGTTTCACACCTTTTGACATTGTACGACGTTTCGTATGTGGATAACAAGAGAATAATTTTTTTACATTTTTACAGTCTCTTTAAAATTATGAATAAAAAAACAAGAAAAAAGTTAGTTTATTCACAAGAGTATTGAAAAACAAAAATACAACAAAGTTCCAGGCAAAAAAATTGCTACACCTGACGCGCGTGAAGTGAATGTAATACTTCTCCAGAGTACGTGACCTTTCACGACACAAATAAAGACGTGAAATGTTAAATTTTTTAAATAGTTCATTTACTTTCTCATTACTGTTATATATCCTAAAAAAATTATTAACAAAGCAACATCACTGGATACAAAAGATAAAATAATGGATACTTCTAAAGAATAACCAGCCTTTGTTGTGATATAAATTTACTGTGTCATCTAAAACGAAATTAATTGTATTACTTTTTTATGTTTATGAAATTTATGCAAATATGGAGGAAGTACACATTGGACAAACTTTTCTTACCAGTTTTACTTTTATCTTTTCTTTTATCATTGTTATCATTATCTGCATCTACTTTGACTTCTTTTACTTGTGGTATGTCTAGAACAAATATTATTTACATACATGTATTTCAAGATTTGAATGTATTCTCAGGCACTCAATTGAAGTTTTGCTTGTATAATAATCCCAAGCTTTAATTCTGTTCACAAATACTACCATAGTTTTAAGTGGATCATGTTGAAAGTTTATTACATTTTACGATACCTATTGAAACTTTAAGCAAAAGACTGCTTGATCATTGTTGCAAAGGTTTCTGATAAACTGTTGTAAATAAAATGTGTTCTTGTCTGTAGTTTAAACGGTATATGTTTGTTAAGTATTATCACCTTTTTGTCAAACGTTTCTTAAGGTCTTAAAAGTTTTATTAGAAATGTTTCATTCAGCAAGTTAGAAACGTTCACTTCTTTGAAAATGCATTAGTCTTACATTGCAATAATACCTTTGTGCGTTATCTTTATCCTTTAAGCAAATAAAGTGTATCTTTATGAACGTAATTCCAAATTAAAAAAAACTGCTGGTAGACAAATTGTCTCCATAACAAGCCTTTGTTGTGATATAAATTTACTTTGTCCTGAAAACGAAATTTATTATATCACCTTTTTATGTTTATGCAATTAATGAAAATATGGAGGAAGTACACATTTTACTTGGACAAACTATTTTCTCACCAATTTTATTATCATCTTTTCTTTTATCATCGTTAGCATTATCTCCATCTACTTTGGTTTCTTTTTCTTGTGGCATGACTAGAACAAATGTACTTTTAATGTAGAATTAGCCAAAACGATGCGTTCATTTTATCACATTGCAAATTTATTCCCTCACTAACTACAAGTTCATCGTTGATATTGTTTCCTTATGTTTAATGGTGCATTGCATAGTATTTATGGTGTGAATTTCTAGTTTTCTCTGACATACATAATGTTTGTCATGCATGTTGTCATATTTTGATTCTTTATTGTCGTTAAGTTATTTACATATTGTTATATGTTAATGTATTCTCAGGTAATCTACTTTTGTTTATAAATATTAAACAAGAAATAAGATGTTTTTGTTTGTATTATAGACCAACGCTATAAATCCTTGAACAAATACTACCATAGTTTTAAGTGGATCATATTGTGTCTATTCTATTGGCATATATCCAGGTTTTTATGTTCCGATGCCATTTTGAATTTTCAACATGCATATAAGCCTTATGACAATTAAGATTAAGAACGGTAAAAGTAATCCAAAGTTCAGTCAAATCATGAAAACGCTTATCATTAATCAGGAAAAAAAACAAAGTTGCTGTATTACCAAGTACAAGAAAAAGTAGGAACACTTTAGCATTTAAGATGGTAATGCACAATCGTTGTCTCACCCTTTACAGGTTCGGGTTTTCCAAGAGCTTTGTCATCTTGTGTTCGGGGTTTATCTTGAACCTTTGCCACATATTTATACCGTTGATGTGGATTTGTGGCATTATTAATACACAAAGCGTGGATAAGCATACTTACCATTTGACATTTTTTATTACTGCTTCTAGGCGGAAGGTAGTTTTCATATGGAACGTGGCAATTTATAAAATAAGCTTACAGGGCAAAGATTTTGTTTATTTTTGTGTTATATGACAAGAAACGCAACGATTAACACAATACTCTCACCAAGATCAAAGACAGTTTGGTAATCATATTGAATTCTTAGTTCATTAACAAAAAAGATACACACACTTCCTTTAGCGATTGTAATTGCTTCTGGATTTGCTGTATATTGTTTTTGTTGCGTCCCTACCTTTTTGCATTTTCCATAACACTTTCGACTAATAACAGTCTAATCAAACGTGACGATAAATCCAATAATACGAATTGTGTTCACATCGTCAAGAAAAGGATAAAGTCGTAGTTAAATTTATTTTGCCTATTGCCATAGTCATTGTGTCCATCATCATTAAGCATATTGCCTTGTTTATCGTCGATGTTGCTTTTTAATTTCACTTCGAAACATTTTTCTCCAAATATGGGGATTTGTTTTCAGAGATGTAGTTGTATTTGTCAACGCATTTAAGTGTTCGACCAGAAATCTTAATTTCCAACTTATTATCTGTTTCGTTATTATAGGTTTGTTTTATTTTCTGATGTCTTTATTATCTGTTTCACACCTTTTGACATTGTTCGACGTTTCGTATGTGGATAAGAAGAGAATAATTTTTTTACATTTTTACAGTCTCTTTAAAATTATGAATAAAAAACAAGAAAAAAGTTAGTTTATTCACAAGAGTATTGAAAAACAAAAATACAACAAAATTCCAGGCAAAAAAATTGCTACACCTGACGCGCGTGAAGTGAATGTAATACTTCTCCAGAGTACGTGACCTTTCACACAAATAAAGACGTGAAATGTTAATTTTTTTAAATAGTTCATTTACTTTCTCATTACTGTTATATATCCTAAAAAATTATTAACAAAGCAACTATCACTGGATACAAAAGATAAAATAATGGATACTTCTAAAGAATAACCAGCCTTTGTTGTGATATAAATTTACTGTGTCATCTAAAACGAAATTAATTGTATTACTTTTTATGTTTATGAAATTTATGCAAATATGGAGGAAGTACACATTGGACAAACTTTTCTTACCAGTTTTACTTTTATCTTTTCTTTTATAATTGTTATCATTATCTGCATCTACTTTGACTTCTTTTACTTGTGGTATGTCTAGAACAAATATTATTTACATATTTCAAGATTTGAATGTATTCTCAGGCACTCAATTGAAGTTTTGCTTGTATAATAATCCGAAGCTTTAATTCTGTTCACAAATACTACCATAGTTTTAAGTGGATCATGTTGAAAGTTTATTACATTTTACGATACCTATTGAAACTTTAAGCAAAAGACTGCTTGATCATTGTTGCAAAAGTTTCTGATAAACTGTTGTAAATAAAATGTGTTCTTGTCTGTAGTTTAAACGGTATATGTTTGTTAAGTATTATCACCTTTTTGTCAAACGTTTCTTAAGGTCTTAAAAGTTTTATTAGAAATGTTTCATTCAGCAAGTTAGAAACGTTCACTTCTTTGAAAATGCATTAGTCTTACATTGCAATAATACCTTTGTGCGTTATCTTTATCCTTTAAGCAAATAAAGTGTATCTTTATGAACGTAATTCCAAATTAAAAAAAAACTGCTGGTAGACAAATTGTCTCCATAACCAGCCTTTGTTGTGATATAAATTTACTTTGTCCTGAAAACGAAATTAATTATATCACTTTTTTATGTTTATGCAATTAATGAAAATATGGAGGAAGTACACATTTTACTTGGACAAACTATTTTCTCACCAATTTCATTATCATCTTTTCTTTTATCATCGTTAGCATTATCTCCATCTACTTTGGTTTCTTTTTCTTGTGGCATGACTAGAACAAATGTACTTTTAATGTTGAATTAGCCAAAACGATGCGTTCATTTTATCACATTGCAAATTTATTCCCTCACTAACTACAAGTTCATCGTTGATATTGTTTCCTTATGTTTAATGGTGCATTGCATAGTATTTATGGTGTGAATTTCTAGTTTTCTCTGACATACATAATTTTTGTCATGCATGTTGTCATATTTTGATTCTTTATTGTCGTTAAGTTATTTACATATTGTTATATGTTAATGTATTCTCAGGTAATCTACTTTTGTTTATTAATATTAAACAAGAAATAAGATGTTTTTGTTTGTATTATAGACCAAAGCTATAAATCCTTGAACAAATACTACCATAGTTTTAAGTGGATCATATTGTGTCTATTCTACTGGCATATATCCAGGTTGTTATGTTCCGATGCCATTTTGAATTTTCAACATGCATATAAGCCTTATGACAATTAAGATTAAGAACGGTAAAAGTAATCCAAAGTTCAGTTAAATCATGAAAACGCTTATCATTAATCAGGAAAAATAACCGAACAAAGTTGCTGTATTACCAAGTACAAGAAAAAGTAGGAACACTTTAGCATTTAAGATGGTAATGCACAATCGTTGTCTCACCATTTACAGGTTCGGGTTTTCCAAGAGCTTTGTCATCTTGTGTTCGGGGTTTATCTTGAACCTTTGCCACATCTAAAAATATTCAAACATTCAAGACACTTGTATTTTTTGTTTTTTTTTTCTGACATGCTTGAAAGCATCACACAGCTTGAATATTTATACCGTTGATGTGGATTTGTGGCATTATTAATACACAAAGCGTGGATAAGCATACTTACCATTTGACATTTTTTATTACTGCTTCTAGGCGGAAGGTAGTTTTCATATGGAACGTGGCAATTTATAAAATAAGATTACAGGGCAAAGATTTTGTTTATTTTTGTGTTATATGACAAGAAACGCAACGATTAACACAATACTCATCAAGATCAAAGACAGTTTGGTAATCATATTGTATTCTTAGTTCATTAACAAAAAAGATACACACACTTCCTTTAGCGATTGTAATTGCTTCTGGATTTGCTGTATATTGTTTTTGTTGCGTCCCTACCTGTTTGCATTTTCCATAACACTTTCGACTAATAACAGTCTAATCAAACGTGACGATAAATCCAATAATACGAATTGTGTTCACATTGTCAAGAAAAGGATAAAGTCGTAGTTAAATTTATTTTGCCTATTGCCATAGTCATTTTGTCCATCATCATTAAGCATATTGCCTTGTTTATCGTCGATGTTGCTTTTTAATTTCACTTCGAAACATTTTTCTCCAAATATGGGGATTTGTTTTCAGAGATGTAGTTGTATTTGTCAACGCATTTAAGTGTTCGACCAGAAATCTTATTATCTGTTTCGTTATTATAGGTTTGTTTTATTTTCTGATGTCTGTATCATCTGTTTCACACCTTTTGACATTGTACGACGTTTCGTATGTGGATAACAAGAGAATATTTTTTTTTACATTTTTATAGTCTCTTTAAAATTATGAATAAAAAAACAAGAAAAAAGTAAGTTTATTCACAAGAGTATTGAAAAACAAAAATACAACAAAATTCCAGGCAAAAAATTTGCTACACCTGACGCGCGTGAAGTGAATGTAATACTTCTCCAGAGTACGTGTCCTTTCACCACACAAATAAAGACGTGAAATGTTAAATTTTTTAAATAGTTCATTTACTTTCTCATTACTGTTATATATCCTAAAAAATTATTAACAAAGCAACTATCACTGGATACAAAAGATAAAATAATGGATACTTCTAAAGAATAACCAGCCTTTGTTGTGATATAAATTTACTGTGTCATCTAAAACGAAATTAATTGTATGACTTTTTTATGTTGATGAAATTTATGCAAATATGGAGGAAGTATACATTGGACAAACTTTTCTTACCAGTTTTACTTTTATCTTTTCTTTTATCATTGTTATCATTATCTGCATCTACTTTGACTTCTTTTACTTGTGGTATGTCTAGAACAAATATTATTTACATAGTTCATGATTTGAATGTATTCTCAGGCACTCAATAGAAGTTTTGCTTGTATAATAATCCCAAGCTTTAATTCTGTTCACAAATATTACCATAGTTTTAAGTGGATCATGTTGAAAGTTTATTACATTTTATCATACCTATTGTAACTTTAAGCAAAAGACAGCTTGATCATTGTTGCAAAAGTTTCTGATAAACTGTTGTAAATAAAATGTGTTCTTGTCTGTATTTTAAACGTTATATGTTTGTTAGGTATTATCACCTTTTTGTCAAACGTTTCTTAAGGTCTTAAAAGTTTTATTAGAAATGTTTCATTCAGCAAGTTAGAAGCGTTCACTTCTTTGAAAATGCATTAGTCTTACATGGCAATAAAACCTTTGTGCGTTATCTTTATCCTTAAGTAAATAAAGTGTATCTTTATTAACGTAATTCCAAATTTAAAATACTGCTGGTAGACAAATTGTCTCCATAACCAGCCTTTGTTGTGACATAAATTTACTTTGTCCTGAAAACGAAATTAATTGTATTACTTTTTTATGTTTATGCAATTTATGCAAATATGGAGGAAGTACACATTTTACTTGGACAAACTATTTTAAGCCAAAACGATGCGTTCAAATTATCTAATTGCAATTTTATTCCCTTATGTGAGCAGGTGTAATTGTATACGAACAATTTTCATAGTTTTACGAGCTCTGTACCTCAGTTACTGCATCTGTAACTTGATATAGTATACCGGAAGACGTGCAATTAGAAGATGTAAACAAACGAAAAGAAATCTGAACTGAGAATAGAAATTAAGTCCTAATTAACCCCTTCTACAGGAATAATTGATTCTAATCATTCCCCTGGTATATAATATATGTTATATGTAGATTTTAAATACATGTCATGTACCAGCAAAGTAATTCTAATCAACCATTGTAAACAACGATGTGATTATGCTATTTTTGTCTGCATATTTTATCATCAATGTGCCCAAACTGTATAAATAGAATACACAAACACATATTTTCATTGTATAAACGATTTTATTCTATTATTAGTATGTTAGTGAAATATTATGCATGATTTAGGCTTTCGATAGTTTTTATATTTTTTTTATACATAAATTGTAAGGTGTTTCTCGATCCCATTATCACAAGGGTTAGGTAATTATTGTAATTTTACAATCTAATGCTCTTAATTTGTTACAAATTATTGTATTATTAAAACACCATTCACAGCATGTGAAAACAATATTTTGTACAGAGAGATACACACACACACACACATAGGAGTATATATTTACATATACATTAGTTTAATAAAAGCACCAATTTCACATTAATGTGTCATTCTTGGGGTGTTGAATTCTAATGAAACTTTATTACGCTATTAAAATGATTGCTTGTATAATGTAAACACTATTTGGTTGGTGATCAGTATTGTGTGTTATAATGTTAGATATGATTTGAGATTTGTTGTTGATATAACAACATTGGTATATTGAACTGTGATAAATAATTTATTGTAATGTTAGTCATTTAATCATCACCTAAGTATTTTTTAGATTATTTTGAGTACATTATATCATGTTGTGTTTGTGAGTAACAATTCAGGTCAGCTATGTTTTCGCATCAAGTTTTATGTATTTTTCATTCTCTTTGTAGATCTGTAATTACCACCTTTTCTTTATACATCAATCTTCAATAAACTATGGAAAAGCCTAATGGTTATTTCTACTGCCAAAATTGATATAACAGTGCCCCGTCACACTTACTTATTATTAGTTCATCGTTGATCGTATACCCTAGTGTTAATTGCTGCAGTGAATAGTATTTATGATGTTCAATATCTGGTTTTCTGTTACAGAAACAATTCTTTGTCATGCATGTTGCCTTTTTTATATTTATTGTCGCGAAGTTATTTAACATACTGTAATATTTAAATGTATTCTCAGAAACTTAACTTTTTTCTGCTAATAATTTCTAATATATCACATAAATGTATTTGTTTAATAATCCAAAGCTGTAATTATGTGAACAAATACTTATTTATAATAAAATTTCATCTAAGATATCAATTTTAATTCAATGTACTACGCCAGACGGCGCTTCTTGTTAAATCAAGACTCATCAGTGACGCTCAAACCCAAACAATATTAAAAATTCAAATAAATGGATGTTACCACATTTTACAGCATTTTTAAGCACAGAGGAACTTGGATATAGACTTGATTATTGTTCCTAGTACTATATACTAGTAACCAGTATTTATTTATTCAGCAAAGTAAAAGAGGTCCCATCTATGGACATGCTTTTAGTCGTACTCGTCACATATACTTTGTGACATTTTCATTCTTAAGTAAAGTAAATGCATCTTTATTTACATAATTCCGAAATAAAAAGAAGTATCTAAATAGAATTATTAGAGAAATGTAAAACAATCATATTAAGTTAAGCACTCGTACTTTTCTCAAGGAAAGGAAAAACTCAGATCCTTAACATATGTTTTTATTTACCATATTCAGAGTCAGTTCCGTCGTTATCATAAGGCGTATTGTCAGGCATTCCATTGCTGTTGTATTCTTGTTTCGTATCTATAAAAAATAAAAACATACGACTGAAATTAGGTTTGATTTATGAAAGACAGATGTAGTTATAATCTCTTATTGCATTTAGTTAGTTATTCGCCAATACAAATCTTTCAAGTTTACAGATCTATGCATTTTGTTTTTACCGTTTTTTCTCGTGTTTTTATTAATTATTTTAAATCTTTGATGTTGCCTTACTGTTCGCAATTAGATATCAATGTACTATATACTAGTAACGATTTTTTCGAATTATTTATTCAGCAATTCAGAAGAGGTCCAATCTGTTGACACGCTTTTTGTCCTACTCGTCCCATATACTTTGTGACATCTTTATCCTAAAGTAAAGTAAATGCGTATTAATTTACATAATTCCAAAATGAAACGAAGTATCTGAATAGAATTATAAGAGGAAAGTAAAATAATCATCATAAGTTAAGCACTCTTACTTTTCTCACGGAAAGGAAAAACTCAGACGCTTAACATATGTTTTTTATTTACCATATTCAGAGTCAGTTCCTTCGTTATCATAAGGCGTAATATTGTCATGCATTCCATTGCTGTTGTATTCTTGTTTCGTATCTATAAAAAATAAAAACCTATGACTGAAATTAGGTTTGATTTATGAAAGACAGACGTATTTATAATCACTTATTGCATTTACAGATCCATGCATTTTTTTACCGTTTTTTTCGTGTTTTATTATCTATTTAAAATCTTTGAGGTTGCTTAACTGTTCGCAAATAGATATCAATATATTAAATAAATAAAATTTCTGTATGTCAATCAATTGCTGCATACAATGTTAAACAGTTTGTTTTATAGTAAAAGAAATGCAATAATGTTACAAATTGTCAGGTTTTATCTGAACCCAAGCCTTAGTTGGATTTTGCAATTGTTTTAAATACCTAATTATTCCGCCTTTCCATACTTTTAGCTTCAATAGCATTTGTGTCTCCAAATTATATGAAAATCTTGTTTGCGCAATAATTTTTGGTTTTTGCATTATTGATGAGTTTTACTTTAATGAAACGAAAGTCTGGTTTAGTCCAATTGAAATTAAATCTTTCACTTGCTCCAACTTTTTGTTGTCGCCGTATGGAAGATCCAACGTTAATGGATTGTGTTAGATCTTCCACGCAGCGGCAATAAAAAAAGCAATTGACAGATTTTAATTAAATTGTACATTTTATAACCATAGTATCGTTTATGACTATTATCACAGCTTAGCTATAGTCTGGTTGTTCTGTTATTCACTACAAAACAGGAAAATTTTGAAAAGGTTAGTTTTAGTACAGACTTGTACTGAATTTCACTCAACCGGTCTGACTTGGTCTTAATTGTACTCAACTTTACTCGACCAAATCGCGACTAGTCTTGGCCTGTCTGAAAAGTCTAAACAAGTCACCACCTGATCACGATTTCGTCTGAATCAGTCTCGACCTTTCTGAAAAGTCTGAACAAGTCTCAACACAGTTTGAATCAGTCTCAACCTGTCTGAAAAGGCCGAACATGTCTACACTAGATCTTGACCCAGTCTGACTCAGTCTTGATCAATCTTAAAAGACTGCAATCAGTCTCGACCTGACCTGGACTAGTCTGAATCAGTCTCAACCAATCTGAAAAGACTGAAATAGCCTGGATCTGTTCTCGACTAGTTTTGTTTTTGTCGGAAATAATCTCGACCTCTTTAAACAGCTGAATAAGCCCAGTCTAATGTTAATTAATATTTCTAAAGAATCATAAATTAAACCAAAAAGGTACATGTAGTTAATTCACCAAACAAGTAAAATACCACATTATTACCCAGGATTGTTTGCAGAAATTGTATCAATACATCAGAGATAGATAGTTGTATGCTTTACTCAAATAAGGAAATAGTGTCATATCACAGACAGGCTTACATAATTAAAATTTATGTTCTGTATATTCTGTATTTGAATATATCAAGCGTTGAGTTGTGAAACACATTCAGACAAGTTAAAACCTATTTCAGATTTTTAACATATCAAGACTAGTTGAGACCAGATCAAGACTCATTTAATCTATTCAGATTAGTTAAGGTTGGTTATATTAAGGCTATGTGAGAGCGGGTTGAAACTTATGCAGCAGTTTAAAAGGGTCTATATGGGTACAGACAAAAACAAACCTAGTTGAGAGCAGGTCAAGGCTAATTTAGCCTTTTTAGATTGGTCGAGACTAATTCAGACTAGTTCAGATCTGATCGAACCTGATTCATACTAGTAAGGATCAGGTCGAGACTGATTCACTCTTTTCATATTGGTTGAAACTGAGTTAGACTGGGTCGATTTCAGACCTTTAGACCGGTCAAGACTAATTCGGACTGGGTAGAGATCCGACGGAGACTTGTACAGACTTTTCAGACTAGTCAAGACTAGTCGAGACTTGGTCGAGTATAAATTTGGACTTTTGAGTAAGGTCGAGTAAAGTTGAGTATATTAAGATCAAGTCAGACCGGTTGAGCAAAATTCAGTATGTCAGTACAAAAACTAACCTTTTTTGTTTTGTAGTGATTGTTTTAAAAAATTTACAATAAATTGTTATGTTAGATTGAAGTTATCACCTAGAAAAGTCAATCATTTTGTAGTAGATTGTAGTCGACCACTACGATATTTTGCATTAATACTGCTAGAGACTGATGTGTCTATGCGTTTTGATTACCAATATCAAAATCGCTAAAAAAAAACTTCCTGTAACATATGGTGTATAATTTGTGTCGTTTGAACAATCCAAGACTCGACGGGTAATATCCAATTAAATAAATAGAATAATAAAACAAAATTGGCTACTTAAAGTAAACTTAAGGTGGGAAAACAAACTTAAAGAAATGAATTGTCTTTGTCTTAACCTTTTCAGATTGATTTTCTCTAGTGTCAATTTCTTACATACCTTGTGATCCTCTTGTGGCTTTTTCTTTTATCGTGTCTATCAAAAGAGTAAGTTTCTTGCAAAATTTAAAATATTTTTTCTGACATGAGTAATTTATACATTTACATTTTTCCAGTGTATGATTTTACCTTTCGTTGTGCAGTTTTATAAATTTAGTTGCGTGTTGCCTTTTAATTGTAATGTTGCTGTCTGTATTTTATATCAACTGTAAAAGAGTTCTAAAGATTAATATTTCATCATCTGGGCGTCACTTCTAATTAAGAGTATGAGCATTAACTTAAACATTAGCAAGGCTATATAAGAAAGATTTTTTCCAAGTTAATATCATATATTAGTGTTTCCATTTATCGAAAATTCTAAATTACTAGCTTTAATATAGGTTCAATTTGTAGATGGACAGTCATTGTTTGCATAATTAAACCTAAATTGTCTAATTATTCTATTATTGATAACAATATTTCAAAATTAAAATGAATATGTCTATTCTTTATTCAAGATGTTGATGTTATTCTATTATATAGGAAAATATTATGCATTATTATTGCTAATTGGACTCTAATTGCCTATGCTTTTAACTTACCAAAATCGCAAAAAGTCATGTATTAAGGAATGTATAATTTGTGTCGTGTGAGTAATCTAAAATTTGATAATTTATGTCTACTTAATAAAATAGGAAGTAAGTTAAACAAGAAGCAAAATATGAAAGGAATAGAGCACAAACTCAAAGAAATGAAAAGTCAGAATAATTTTTATCACTTTCATTTTTTTTCTGTATCTTGTAGTCTACATGATAGTGTGTCCTTTGTCATACAGTGTAGCTATGAAAAAGAGTACAGTCACTACGTCTTTCAAAAAACTATATATTCATCTAGAATTAATAGAATTAATAGAATATATCTCATGGTTTTCACGTCTTTTAAAGTGTTAATAAATTTAGGCTCTATGTCGCGACGTCTTGATATTGTTGCTGTCTGCATTTGCAACAAACCTGAAAAAATGAACAAATGTGAATTTTACTTATTAATCGGCACGTCACTTTTATTAAGTGGAGAAGGTAAACCCGTATCCTTTAGAAAGTATATATAATAAAGTTATTTTAGAGTTTTTGTAATTAAAATTCCGTAAAGTTATTCTAAAGCGGTAGTGATCATCTATATCTTAAAAGAAAAAAAACATAGAAGAGGTAAAACTCATGAAAACCAGAGGCATTAAACGCTATAAAATACAGCAAGAAAATAGCAACACAACCTATCTGAATTAAAAAAAACTGTCATTTAAAAATGCGACAAATGGGAAAACACATTACTACAAGCAACAAACAATTTTATAAATACACAAAAATATCCCCAAAAGTTATATCAAGTATTAACAAAGGTTGCTCTTTACTTATGACACCTGTCGAGTGTCCAGAATCTGTGTGAGGTCACAGAGACACAAGATCAGCTAATTTATGGTATCGACATCAAATTTGCATATGGAAGACTTAAACTGATCGCATAAAATCAAAGCTTTAAAAACTTTATAACACGACCAAAGTGTAACTAAATGACTCAATATACTATTTCCAGCTAAAGCATGGTAAAGAAGAAAACATTATATGAGCTATATAAAGGTTTTTGCACCTTCATTTATGAATTATAGTTAAATTTAACATTGTGCTTATCATTTAATATTTCAATTTATGTAACCATTCTATGGATGCTTTATAAGGAGACAAAACCTACACAAGTAAGTTTAAAAAAGGCATAATGCATCACAAATATACCAAGCATGTTATTTTTATGTGTTATTTCTATCTGTTCCAACTTAAATTTTTGTCATGCTGTTGACAGAATTTTTGAATTCATTAGTTTTTTTGTTAAGGTATTTTAAATGATGAAAAAAGAGTGTCTTTAAACATCAAATAGTTTCTTGTTTGGCATACTTTGAAGTTAACCTTAACGTTTGTTTCAAAGTTCTTTAATGTAAATATTTTAATTTCTGTCCTCTGCAGTAAAATTGTATTATACCTTTGCTTTTAAACATATTTTTAAGTCGTAGTCTTGGTTTTCTTCCTGGGCATATGCAAGATTTTTTTAACAAGGCAGATCACGATGATCAATCCTTTTTCTCAAAGATACTATGACTGGTTTGTTTTATACGAAAAACAGAGCGAAAACTGATCACACTTTATCTCACCATTTTTAGAGTCGTTGATTTCCTCGCATTCGTAAAACATTTCTCCTTCTTCATTAGAGTCGTTAACCTTTGTTATTTCTATAAACAAATACTACTTATAGGTTTTTGGCCAAAAAAGATATGTTTCTTTGAAGAACACAATTATTCCTTTTAGGTACATATCTATATTTACAACGGATTATTATGTTTTATTGTTAAAGATTTATTTTTATGTGCAGAAAACTTACATTAATAATAGTTAAGGTTTACTTCGATTTTTTATTACCTCAAAATGTTTTGAGTCATTCAATACAATGACGGAGCTTACCTTTTATTATTATAGTATTCTAGTTTAAATTCTTTAAAGATGTATTTGTTGCAAAAAATCTTTTATCTGACTATGCTCCTACATTTGCAAGACTGATGTGCTTATTTACTATACACACATCATTAGTCGAACGGCAATCATAATTGTTATCTTCTTGTCTATGCACGTTAGACTCAAGACAATGTGTTAAATTGTAAGCACTAACGTGTAATATTCATTTTTTAAAGCAGTAGGTAATGTTCGGTAAAATAACTGAGGTCGTCGTTGACGTTTGATTCTATTTATAATATGTTCTCAATTGTCGTCTCCGGTACTGAAACTGCACTATCAATATACTTTTGATGTTAGTTGTAGTTTAAGTAATTCGTAATTCGTCGGAACGTATTATCTTTATGCCAGACATGGCAGATCAAACTTAAAAGTTTTCAGTTAAAGATGATTTTACTGCATTTTAACATGAAAACATCAAAGACCTCAATATTTTTCTCACCATAATCGTTTTTTCCATCTTCACCCTTATAGCCATCTTTTCCTCTCATATTGTCGTCACTATTTGCCATTTCTATAACAAAAACTTGTTTTTTCACTAAAAACAGTTTTTCTACGAATGAAAGTATTTGAAATTATATCAATTGTATCTATTAATTGTTTTTTTTTTAAATTTATAAAAATGTATTTTGTTAATGTACTGAAACCTTTGTGCATTTGCTTGTTTCTATTAAGCATTATCGTAGACTAATAATAGTTAAGCCTAACTTTGAATTTAGTAGAATTATAAACTACGTTTCAATTTGTCAGGAAAAGTACAGAATAGGAGCTGAGCACATTTATCGCTGGCGTAAAACTACCAAAAGCTTATATTCTTAGCGACGCGCCCCTTTATCTGTTCTATTCCTCTTCCGATAGAAGCTAGTGTTTCCTTATCGGTTTTTTTAGGTCGTCGTCGTCGTCGACTTTTTTCTATGTCTTCTTAGGGTGAATTATTTGTATTTTGTAATAAAATTGTATTATCGATATGGTTTGATAATTTAACATATCTTCGTTTGTGGTTGTAATATTTTCTTGCGCACTTAAAAGGTTTTTGACAGGGATGACAGACCAACCTGATGAAAAAGCTCTTTGCTTTTATTTATTAAATATAAACAAAGCAAATAAGAGCTCAACGTGTTGTCGCTCACCATAAGTTGCAAAATGTATTTTAACCAAAAAGTGTGTTTCCATATAGAGCAACAAATGCTTCCATGGTCATATCTATTGTATCTAGTGATTAGTAAAGATTCTAATATGACGTTCTGCTTTAGCTATGTAAACAAAGCCGTGAAACAATTCCAATAAGTTTAGTTCGCACATGCGTAAGCTGTGTCTTTTGTGGAAATGTAAAAACTGACTTATAAATGCTGTTTGTTATGTGTGATCCATAATTATCGTTATTTTTGATAATGCAGTTATTTTTAGTCTGAATTCTGAGATTTATATGATTTAAACTACTACTGATACATTATTTTTTTTAACAATTTAACAATTAAAAGTCCGACGTCATATTACGCTCAACTGAAAATTTCAAACTGGAACAATGCGATTTCATTAAGATATTTCTCAATATTTTTTAAGGTACGTGTATTGAATAAAGTGACGGGAATATATGTTAATGTCAATTTTATTTGCTTTAATATTCTGTTTTGGGATATATCTTATTAGATTCAAAAACAGTATTACCATTGAAAGCGTCCTCTTAGAGCCGCTTCAAAATTTTAAAACAATTGTTGGACATATTAGAATCGAAATCTATGCGAATAAGAACATGGTCAGACCTTATATTTGTCCTCGCGCGGTATAAAGTATTGCCAAATAAAAGGTCTGATCATGTTCTTATTCGCATGGAGCCCGATCGCAATAATCTATTTCTTAATTTGTTGCCTTTTTATTTGGAAAAGATGTCATTAATTATGTTTTGAAATCTTTTTTGTATTTGTGACATAATTATAGGCATTATTTAAGATTGTTAACAGTTATAGCTAGTTTCGATGAATTCGAATCACTTCAAAATGTTAAGAGGTATTGATAACAATGAAGGAGCTGATCGTAGTGTACTCCATTGTTAAAGTATACTAGTTTCTTATTTATTAATGGATATTTATTGCATATCTTTTAAGGACATGACGTAATTTTATTTATTAGTTTAATGACAGTCACGGTTATTTCAACTTTGCTATCTCGTTAGTTCAATCTTGTTTTTTCGCATGCTTTTTAATTATTCTTTCAGTGATATTTTCTTTATGTTCACATATACTTGATATTTTTACAGAAACGATTTTAATAGAAATGTACAGGCATTGTTGTATTACCTCCCTGAAATAACCAAAATGTTTAAAATTCTATTTTATTGAGGTTAAAGAGGAGCTAGTGTTTTCTATTCTGTTTTTAAAGTGGTCGTTGAAGTTTGTTTCCGTAGATTCTATAATTATACTACTTCTAAAGTTGATCTTTTGATATGAAAATTCATTATACATATATCTTGGATGTTATCTTGCTCTTCATTGTTATCATGTTCTAGTTTCTTTATTTTTTTAAAAAGAGTACTTTGACGATTATTTGTGTTTTATTTTTACTATCTTGTTACCTTGTGTTTGTTCATGTTTTAACATAATTTTATGATATTTATCATATTTAATTATTTTATTATATTAATATATAGAAATAAAAAAGGATATTTTTAAAAATGTCACTATAACGTAACTGACTACGTAAGGTATTGTTTTAATTAACAGGCATGATGTTTAGGTAATCAATCTCTTCAACATGGAAATTAATTTTGCTTTATACTTTTAGTTGAAACGCAACTTATCAGTCTTGAAAAATTGTAAGGACATCCAGCTGTATCAAGATTAGACGGGACGTAAATTGTTAAGCACAGAAATCATTTATTACAATACTACGGTTTAATGCACATTACTTGAAATTACCAAAGGCACAACACAATTAAAAATATAATATATTTTGAATTATTTGTTTAGGTGAATAGTCTTGATTTCACGAATCAATATCCAGGTCCCAATGTTACAGTAATTGTGGGAGAGCAAACACATAATTGGAGAAATACAAAATATTAAAGTTACTATTTTCAGATTCATTATTACTGTTTTCTATGTTTTCCTCATCTTGGGCTCCACCATTTAAGTTTTCCTGTATCATATCTATTAAAACGTTGATAAATTATTTAATTGATTGATTCAAAAGTTGCTCAACGTCCAACAAGTAGCAGGTCGTCTGTACTTGACATGAGCAAGTAACGAAGAATGAATCAATAGGAATATGGTATGGTACAGCATGGTTTGTCAATTTAGTATGAATGTTATGCTTGCAATTTTATTGTGATTTTATAAATAAATTACGTCATGTAAATATAATTAAGCTTTGCATGTCGCTTCATCATCCTATAATTATTATATAGATAGAGATGAAATATCGAATTTTCCGAGTGACAGAAATCACGGTAAATCACATGTGAAAATTATCGTTTTTTTCACTCTCAGGTTTTTCCGCCAAAACGTCACAATGGTTTTGTACTATACAGATATTCATCCGCCGTTCATAAAATTTAGGATTAGGCATTAAAATTTTACGAAAACAATTTTGATCTATTTAATAAATAGGATAATCAATTGGGCATCATGAATATCCAAAATATGATCACGAGTGCCCCATAACGCATCTGATTAAACGAGTGCGCGGAACTTGTTCCGCGCACGAGTTTAATCTGATGTTTTATGCGGCACGAGTGATTTTGGATATTCACGATGCCCAATTTATTATCCTATTTATTATATAGATCAAAATTGTTTTCGTAAAATTTTAATGCTTAATCCTAAATTTTATGAACCGAGGATGAATATCTGTATAGTACAAAACAAACTGCAACTTTGGCGGGAAAAAACCCGAAAGTGAAAATAAACGATAATTTTCACATGTGATTTACCGTGATTTCTGTCACTCGGAAAATTCGATATTTCATCTCTATCTATATAATAATTAAATTTAACATTGTGCTTATCATTTAATATTTCAATTTATGTAACCATTCTATGGATGCTTTATAAGGAGACAAAACCTACACAAGTAAGTTTATAAAAGGCATAATGCATCACAAATATACCAAGCATGTTATTTTTATGTGTTATTTCTATCTGTTCCAACCTTAAATTTTTGTCATGCTGTTGACAGAATTTTTGAAATCATTAGTTTTGTTAAGGTATTTTAAATGATGAAAAAAGAGTGTCTTTAAACATCAAATAGTTTCTTGTTTGGCATACTTTGAAGTTAACCTTAACGTTTGTTTCAAAGTTCTTTAATGTAAATATTTTAATTTCTGTCCTATGCAGTAAAATTGTATTATACCTTTGCTTTTAAACATATTTTTAAGTCGTAGTCTTGGTTTTCTTCCTGGGCATTTGCAAGATTTTTTTAACAAGGCAGATCACGATGATCAATCCTTTTTCTCAAAGATACTATGACTGGTTTGTTTTATATGAAAAACAGAGCGAAAACTGATCACACTTTATCTCACCATTTTTAGAGTCGTTGATTTCATCGCATTCGTAAAACATTTCTCCTTCTTCATTTGAGTCGTTAACCTTTGTTATTTCTATAAAAAAAATACTACTTATAGTTTTTTTGCCAAAAAAAGATATGTTTCTTTGAAGAACACAATTATTCCTTTTAGGAACATATCTATATTTACAACGGATTATTATGTTTTATTGTTAAAGATTTATTTTTATGTGCAGAAAACTTACATTAATAATAGTTAAGGTTTACTTCGATTTTTTATTACCTCAAAATGTTTTGAGTCATTCAACACAATGACGGAGCTTACCTTTTATTATTATAGTATTCTAGTTTAAATTCTTTGAAGATGTATTTGTTGCAAAAAATCTTTTATCTGACTATGCTCATACATTTACAAGACTGATGTGCTTATTTACTATACACACATCGTTAGTCCAACGGCAATCATAATTGTTATCTTCTTAAGTCTATGCACGTTAGGCTCAAGACAATGTGTTATATTGTAAGCATTAACGTGTAATATTCATTTTTTAAAGCAGTAGGTAATGTTCGGTAATAACTGAGGTCGCCGTTGACGTTTGTTTCTATTTATAATATGTTCTCAATTTTCGTTTCCGGTACTGAAACTGCACTATCAATATACTTTTGATGTTAGTTGTAGTTTAAGTAATTCGTAATTCGTCGGAACGTATTATCTTTATGCCAGACATGGCAGATCAAACTTATAAGTTTTCAGTTAAAGATGATTTTACTGCATTTTAACATGAAAACATCAAAGACCTCAATAGTTTTCTCACCATAATCGTTTTTTCCATCGTCACCCTTATAGGCATCTTTTCCTCTCATATAGTCGTCACTATTTGCCATTTCTATGACAAAAACTTGTTTTTTCAATAAAAACAGTTTTTCTACGAATGAAAGTATATCAATTGTATCTATTAATTGTTTTTTTTTTAATTTATAAAAATGTATTTTGTTAATGTACTGAAACCTTTGTGCATTTGCTTGTTTCTATTAAGCATTATCGTAGACTAATAATAGTTAAGCCTAACTTTGAATTTAGTAGAATTATAAACTACGTTTCAATTTGTCAGGAAAAGTACAGAATAGGAGCTGAGCACATTTATCGCTGGCGTAAAACTACCAAAAGCTTAAATTCTTAGCGCAGCGCGCCTTTATCTGTTCTATTCCTCTTCCAATAGAAGCTAGTGTTTCCTTATCGGTTTTTATTGAGGTCGTCGTCGACTTTTTTCTATGTCTTCTTAGGGTGAATTATTTGTATTTTTGTAATAAAATTGTATTATTAATATGGTTTGACGATTTAACATATCTTCGTTTGTGGTTGTAATATTTTCTTGCGCACTTAAAAGGTTTTTGACAGGGATGACAGACCAAGCTGATGAAAAAGCTCTTTGCTTTTATTTATTAAACATAAACAAAGCAAATAAGAGCTCAACGTGTTGTCGCTCACCATAAGTTGCAAAATGTATTTTAACCAAAAAGTGTGTTTCCATATAGAGCAACAAATGCTTCCATGGTCATATCTATTGTATCTAGTGATTAGTAAAGATTCTAATATGACGTTCTGCTTTAGCTATGTAAACAAAGCCGCGACACAATTCCAATAAGTTTAGTTCGCACATGCGTAAGCTGTGTCTTTTGTGGAAATGTAAAAATTGACTTAAAAATGCTGTTTGTTATGTGTGATCCATAATTATCGTTATTGTTAATAATGCAGTTATTTTTAGTCTGAATTCTGAGATTTATATGATTTAAACTACTACTGATACATTATTTTTTTAACAATTAAACAAATAAAAGTCCGACGTCATATTACGCTCAACTGAAAATTTCAAACTGGAACAATGCGATTTCATTAAGATTTTTCTCAATATTTTTAAGGTACGTGTATTGAATAAAGTGACGGGAATATATGTTTATGTCTATTTTATTTGCTTTAACATTCTGTTTTGGGATATATCTTATTAGTTTCAAAAACAGTGTTACCATTGAAAGCGTCCTCTTGGAGCCGCTTCAAAATTTTAAAACAATTGTTGGACATATTAGAATCGAAATCTATGCGAATAAGAACATGGTCAGACCTTATATTTGTCCTCATTTTATACCTCGCTATCGCGCGGTATAAAGTATTGCCAAATATAAGGTCTGGTCATGTTCTTATTCGCATGGAGCCTGCTCGCAATAATCTATTTCTTAGTTTGTTGCCTTTTTATTTGGAAAAGATGTCATTAATTATGTTTTGAAACCTTTTTTTGTATTTGTGACATAATTATAGCATTATTTAAGATTGTTAACAGTTATAGCTAGTTTCGATGAATTCGAATCACTTCAAAATGTTAAGAGGTATTGATAACAATGAAGGAGCTTATCGTAGTGTACTCCATTGTTAAAGTATACTAGTTTCTTATTTATTAATGGATATTTATTGCATATCTTTTAAGGACATGACGTAATTTTATTTATTAGTTTAATGACAGTCACGGTTATTTCAATTTTGCTATCTCGTTAGTTCAATCTTGTTTTTTCGCATGCTTTTTTATTATTCTTTCAGTGATATTTTCTTTATGTTCACATATACTTGATATTTTTACACACACGATTTTTAATAGAAATGTACAGGCATTGTTGCATTACCTCCCTGAAATAACCAAAATGTTTAAAATTCTATTTTATTGAGGTTAAAGAGGAGCTATTGTTTTCTGTTCTGTTTTTAAAGTGGTCGTTGAAGTTTGTTTCCGTAGATTCTATAATTATACTACTTCTAAAGTTGATCTTTTGATATGAAAATTCATTATACATATATACATATATCTTGGATGTTATCTTGCTCTTCATTGTTATCATGTTCTAGTTTCTTAATTTTTTTAAAAAGAGTACTTTGACGATTATTTGTGTTTTATTTTTACTATCTTGTTACCTTGTGTTTGTTCATGTTTTAACATAATTTTATGATATTTATCATATTTAATTATTTTATTATATTAATATATAGAAATAAAAAAGGATATTTTTAAAAATGTAACTATAACGTAACTGACTACGTAAGGTATTGTTTTTAATTTACAGGCATGATGTTTAGGTAATCAATCTCTTCAACATGGAAATTAATTTTGCTTTATACTTTTAGTTGAAACACAACTTATCAGTCTTGAAAAATTGTAAGGACATCCAGCTGTATCAAGATTAGACGGAACGTAAATTGTTAAGCACAGAAATAATTTATTACAATACTACGGTTTAATGCACATTACTTGAAATTACCAAAGGCACAACACAATTAAAAATATAATAAATTTTGAATTATTTGTTTAGGTGAATAGTCTTGATTTCACGAATCAATATCCAGGTCCCAATGATACAGTAATGGTGGGAGAGCAAACACATAATTGGAGAAATACAAAATATCAAACTTACTATTTTCAGATTCATTATTACTGTTCTCTATGTTTTCCTCATCTTGTGCTCCACCATTTAAGTTTTCCTGTATCATATCTATTAAAACGTTGATAAATTATTTAATTGATTGATTCAAAAGTTGCTCAACGTCCAACAAGTAGCATGTCGTCTGTACTTGACATCAGCAAGTAATGAATCAATAGGAATATGGTATGGCACAGCATGGTTTGTCAATTTTGTATGATTGCTATGCTTGCAATTTTATTGTGATTTGATAAATAAATCACGTCATGTAAATATAATTAAGCTTTGCATGTCGCTTCATGTGTACACGGAAGAAACCGAATGACAAATTGACCTAATCAAACTTGTTACCGTATAGCGGGTTATTTTAGCGTGTAAAATTTGGCGGTTTTAGGTCACAATGTATTGCAAAAAATGTGGTGGTGTTAATTTTGGCGAATGGGCAAAACCATAGAAAAAAATTTGGCGGTCTAGCAATCCCGGATAACATGTGTTTTTGTATTTTTAATTGGAACGTAAATAAACAAGGGGACTACATGGGAAGGGGAAAGAAACAGACTATATTTCATGTACAAAGACAGAAACTCGATAATTACGGATGGAAACTTATATACAGGATGGCATTTATCTGTTTTTCCTCCAAAAATAATCTGAGGAGGAAGAAATTCTCCTGAAATAAAAACTATTTCATCCTGTTCAAGTGTTTAGTTTTCCAATGTTTTTAAACATATTTTTTTACAGATCTACCAATTTTCTAAAAGTTATAATTGATAATTTTAATTTTGTATATACAGAGAAAATCACGTTGCATACCAATTTCGTAATAATGACAGATTTATTTTTTGTGTGGTTTGATGTAGTGCTTATCCGCATGTTTATTTAACGTTTAAATGAGAGTTAATTGAGGTGTCAATTTGACAACTAGATCACTATCAGGCCTTAGATCTTTAAACACAGGTAAAACAGATGAATAGATTTGTTGATTAGTCAAAATAATATAAGACATTTTGCGCAGATATTGACCAAATTAGCCGTAGGACATTAATGAATAGTTTTATTAAATCTAACCTTTAAATAACACAATCTTAGGTAATACCAATATTTGACAAATGACCATGTTATTGATTAAACTTACAATACCGATCGTCTACAAAACATTTAACCGCAGTTTCTAAAATCATGAATTTTAGCGGTTATTATTTAGGCGATTTCAGTTTAACCGCTAAAATACGCAAAAATTTGCACCCGCTAAAATAACCTGCTATACGGTAATACCTGTTGTAATATAAAGTTTTCTGTGACATTGGTTATCATCATTGTCATTGGTGCCATACTCTTGCGCAATTTCTAAAAACAAACAGATTCTTATGTTGTGAAAATATTATTAATTTGTAATTATATTTAATTAAAGATGGTTTTAGTTTTTTTTAATCTTATATGCTGGTGTTTATTGCTTAATTTGTAAGGATTTTTCTTCTTATCTTTTCACCGCTGTTTCTGCTTTGCATTTGTTGATATCTGTAATGTCGCTATTTAAAAAAAATGTAGTGATATTAGACATACATGTATTACTATCAGACTTTGGTCAGTTTTTTTTTAGTTAAGAATGATGCAACTTCTGATAATTTGTTTAATTTTAGCGGTTTCGAAAAGGTAATTATATCAACATGGTTCTGTGAATCAAGATGCAGTAACGAAATTACATTGAAATTAAAAATTAAATACAACTGGACAGGATGCCAAATACACACATCATATATTAATATGTACATCTACATATCAAGTAAATTTATTGCAAATGTATAGTACACCTACATTCAATGAGAGAAATTGTAACTATTTGGATATTATGAATAACAAACAATTCCACTGTTAGCGTCTTTTAAGTTGTGTCTTTCTTGTCTCACATGACATCAAGTTTTTAATACTAAAAACTTAACTAGTGGCATATGATGTTTGTTCTACCGGCCTATGGTTATACAAATAAATATTTTGTCAATACACTTTTAGAATGAATCTGCATCTGAATTTGTCTATTATGGTACATCTTTCAGACACCAAAAACCTAGACGACCAAGTAAATGTTGCACCTTAAACTAGTATACCTTACTGTCTTAATTTACTTAAATTTAATCACATGCTCACTCCTAAAAGCTAGTGATATACATGAATCGGAATTAAATATTCTTACCCTTAACGTGTTGTATTTTGTAGATCTTTGCCTTGCAGTAGCGTTGTATGAAAACGCACACTTAAATGAAAAGAACATTGTATGATATGTATGTTATTTCGCTACATTATATGATAAAAAATGTCTGGATTATATGAGCAACATCGTATAAATATATACCCTTAGTAAGATGTTTTGAGATAATGGATTTTCTCAGCGGTAGCATTTAATCTAGTGAAAATTTTTTTTGTTATTAAAATTATTATTAAAAATATAAAACAAGATATTGGGTCATAACAACGAAGCTTTACGTATTTACAATTTGCACTCTATTATCACGCTGAGGAATTCAACAAATGTTTTGATCAGCCTTTTCGTGTAATTTCATTCAGTCAAAATTTGCGTCAGTCGAAGTGTACTCAAAGCATATATTGTACTCTTTCTTACAACATAGTAAGGATTCTTAACTTAAAATTTGTCTCTCATATTTATTTGTTTATGCTTATAACGCATTTATTTTTGGATCAACTTCTAGTAAATTTGCATAATACATGTTTCAACGATGTGGGATGCAGACGACGATTACAAAACAGACAGAAATAAAACACATTATTTCATATCAATAACGTAACAAACCATTCCATTGGATAATTTGCAGTCTGTATTTTCAGCTATAGTTAATGTGTTTAAGAATAAAAGACTCAGCAGGACTGTATCAGCAAACGGGCTGTATCCAATCTACTGTTACAGCCCTAAGTTTGATACAGCCCTGGCTGTAACGGTGATACAGCCCGATCAAAAAAGGGTTATTGGAATTTTCAATTTTCCTGTGCCACAAACAAATGTAAATAGATTGCTAATTACTAAACAAAATGTAAAACTTGTAAAATATCAACAGAACATATTATTTAGCACAAATGCTAAAACAATTACAAGTAAACAAAGTTCAGTTTGTCTTGTATACTATTGAACTTGTTTGTTTTCTAATGTTTTCAATGAAATAAAAGTAATAGTAACTTGTGTGTATGGCTGTATCAGAATTACGGACTTCTGAAGGACCCGATACGGACCGTTTATTTGTTACAGCCCTCGCCTTTGGTTCGGGCTGTAACAAGATAAACGGTCCGTATCGGGTCCTTCATCAGTCCGTAATTCTGGATACAGCCCTACACACAAGTTACTATTACATAATTATTGAGGAATATCATTTATTTATAAAAATATATGTCTATATCAAATATATTTATTATTGTAAACACCTGAACACACATTTTGAATTCGAAACTATGAGATTTAATTTACTATCAATGGACTGTCATCACCTCCAATTAATTGTAAATTACTGCGCTGTTGCCTGGCGTCCGTAGAAATTGTCAATAATGTGTACGAAAATTTGCAGTGAGGTAATAATGTCAATCAATACTTAATCGTCGTGGCAAGATCAAAGGAAAATCTAAAAAATCAGCGATACAAATAACTATCTGTAATTTACAATAAGTATGAACATGACTCAACAGAAAAAGTTAATATTTAAGACAAGTAACGACTATTTGCGTATTACGTTTTCGTCATTAGTAGTACATTTAAATAGTATGCTGGATTAGCACGGGGAGGGGTGGTAACTTGGTATATATTGGGTAATAAGGATGTGCGACCCGAATAGGTCACTTTTTACCTTCAAAATATATGAATAGGTAGCTTTTTCATTGAAAAATATATCATTGGGTAGTTGTAAATTATCTAAATACACCAATGCCTCAATTCTCATCTTAAGCATGCTAAGCCTTTGTAAAGCACATTGATTTTACAAACAAAGTGTTCCATTAACATCACTTGATCATTTTGGTAGTGAATGGACTATTTTGCCAATGGGGATGTGCTGTAACAAAATATATGAATATGTCTGATTTAATCACTCAATATATGATTAGGTCCCGTTTTATAACGTCCGAAATATATTAATAGGGTGGGTTTTCAAATCTACGTCCGCAGACCTGTACCAAACAATATCCTTAGTTACCCCCCCCCCCACGTGCCCCCCGCCGTGTGGATTTGCCGGTTCTCGATAGCAAAATGGAATAAAACTCGGCTTTTATCAAATAGATATTATTTATTTATCTATCCATTAGTTACATAGATAAGCTCTTACACACTTACAAAAAATTACAGATAAGCGTCTGATTATTGCTAAGATCTTCAAATTCTTCGTTCGAACGACCAAATTTTTGACATAATGTATACTACGTCACCAGTTCTCGATAAATGTACGTGTAATATACGAGTTTCACAATATCTTTGTTTCTAAAAATAGATCGCTCTTATCAGTGCATAATGAGGCTAAGGGTGTATAGATCTCTATAGCTTCTATAGGTATCAATGTACTAATGGTTACAAAAGCGCAATTATTTACAATGCATTTCCCATATGGTACCCCTGGCAATTAAGTTCATTTGTGCGAAAAACCTCAAAAATTTCCCCCTGGAAAACAGTTTTTTGTGTAAATTGAAATGAAAAACTTCATTATTAACAAATAAAAAAGTATATGTCATGCAGCAAAAATGACCGAAAATTTTGGTTGAAATAATGACATTTAAATGGCACTGACAAAATTTCTAACCTCCCTCTTTAATCGTTTTAAGCTCAATTTTCAAGGCTCTTAAAAATTTCCATCCAAATATCGAACATCAGATGTTATCAGATGTTGGGCAGCCGAAGTGATAAGACGTGTTTATCATGGCTCCTATAATTAATCAGTAACATCAAGTGAAATCACAATATTATGCTAGTTATTTTGGATTATTACTTTGAATTTAACGTATCTAAAGGAATTAACAGAAATTCATGATGATTTTTTTTTGGAATTTCATAAACTTGAATTATGAGTGCAACATCTGAAGATCCGTATTTGAAAAACTGTGAGTACTACATTATTCAAAACTACACCGGAACAACTCTATCAATAACAGTTCAATTTAAAAATGCAAACGTTTTCAAAATTCACCAAGATCTGTTATTTTTGCATTATAATGAACAAACATTCCAAAACAGAGGGAAGAATGGACGTGTTTTAGAAACGAAATATGAAAACAAGAAAGTTGTCCTCCATCTTCATGGTCCGACACTTTTATTACACATTCAGGGATCTGCGTGTGTAATATGGTTTGAAAATATGTTTAGAAATATTGCAATGGAATTGCACAATATCAGTCAAAATTCTCAGATATTCAATAGTACATTCAATACATCTGAAAATGAACACACAACCATTCAAGAAACAAACGTGAAACAGATGTTGTCTTTTGAGAGTGTTACATCACCAAAGCAAAAGTACACAAGTGCAATCGAATTCCCATGTGGTTTTGGCACCCCGAGGAATTATTCTACTCCGCGACCATCCCAGGCCTGCTGTCATAATGAGGGATTAATTAAATCGCTACTATCTGAAATGGAATCTCTACGGAAACAGTGCAATAAATTGTCTGATGAATTACTAGAGATTAAAATTAAATCAACCAAAGGACCTGCTGTGACGCATGTGGCTACACAGACCAATACACAACAACCCATTCGTGCACAGAAAGAAAACAAAACCCAAGTGGTTCCTCAAAAACAATCAAATCAATTTCAAATGTCGGAAACATTAATCCCGAAAAACGAAGTGAACAAAACACAACCCACCAAATTGCCGTCATTATCTGTTATAAACAAAATTTGATCATCGGAAGTTCGATTCTACAAAGAATAACCCCGCGTGGATTGTCTCGAAATACTGCCGTACGAACATACAGAGGGGCAAACACGTCGGATATACGATACCATATAGAAAATTCTAATTTGACAGGAATTCAAACTTATATTTTACAAGTTGGGGGAAATGATGCAAGTCAAAACAGAGACATAGAACTAGTCGAATGCGAATTCGTTAACATTATTCAAACAATTCGAAATAACAATCCCACCGCTAAAGTGTACCTGTCAGAATGTCCACCACGCCGTGACGTAAATGTCAACCAAGTGAATTGCGTAATACGCAGAGTAGCAAACGATTATAATGTTAACTGTCTACGAACAAACGAAATATTCGTGAAGGAAAATGGTCATATTGATAGTTTGCTAATTTGGAAAGATGGAATTCACTTGACGGACAAAGGTACCGCAACCTTAGTGAAACATTACAACGAAAAAGTGACCGACATAATAAAAGTGAAAACAAATGCTACACAGAAACCAGAAGCAAACTGCTACAATTGTGGTGAAAACGGACATGTTGCGAAGAACTGTCGGTTTGGTCAAGAAATTCAGTGCTGGACATGTGGGAAAATTGGCCATAAATGGAGGAACTGTTGGCACAATTACCCAAATTACTAGGAAAACGGCAAAGCATGTTCTGCCGAAAAATGTACCCTTGAAACCAAAAACAGATTTTCATGCTTAAATGATTTATGTTCGAACTGTAACCTAACAACATGCAATTGTTTACATGTATCTTTAAATGAAGCATCTTCCATATTTCTAAATACAATTTTAAGACCTAAAAATAACCCCATAAAAAAGCGAATTAAACAATTTAAATTAAATGATAAAAAGGAAAATAATGAACAGGATAAAACGAAAGAAAAAACATATTTTGGGTTAATTAAATCTGGTCTTAAGTTGTCTCATTTAAACATTAGAAACTTTTATTCAAAAATTGATGAAGTAAAGCAATATCTGATTCAAAAAGGTAACACACATATACTAGGACTCTGTGAAACGTTTCTAACGAATGAAATTACAAATGATATGATAAAAATTGAAGGATTTGAATTAGAAAGAAAAGACAGAAGTGAAACCCGCAATAAATTGGGAGGTGGTTTACTTGTTTATCTGTCAAATTCCTTACAATATAAAAGGCGAGATGACCTAGAGATAAGCAAAATTGAAACCATTTGGTGTCAATTAAATTTCAAAAACAGTAAACCCATACTTATTTGTTATGTTTATAGACCTCCTGATATGCATCAATCATGGATTGATGATTTTGAAGTAGAAATTGATAAAGCCCAGGACAGTAGACTGGAGATAATTATCTTAGGTGATACAAACATAGATTACACAGATGGATGCTGTAACACAAAGTGGTCAAATATGATTCTAGAGAAATCTTTATCACAAATAATTACAATCCCTACTAGAGTTACAGCTTCTACGAGTACCATCATTGATCATGCTTATGTCAGTCATCCGGAAAACATTATTGAAATTAATGTACCAAAAATTGCTGTCAGCGACCATTACCCAGTTTGTCTTACACATAAAATAAACAAAAAAGACTGTAATAATATTTCTCATAAAACCATGAAATATAGATGTTTTAAGAACTTTAACGAAGACAAATTCCTAAATGACTTACTAAATATTGACTTTTCACAAATAGAATTAATAGGTGAAATACAGTCTGCAACAGATATGTTCTATTGTTTACTCTTATCAGTCATCAATAAACATGCTCCTATGAAAACTAAGAGGATTAAATATTCTAAACAACCAGAATGGTTAACTAAAGAAATTAAAGAAGCTCAAAAGAAGAGAGATCATAGTCATCAAAGTGGAAATTGGGACATGTTTCGTTTTTGGAGAAACAAATGTAAAAGTTTAATTGAAAAATCAAAACAAAACTATTATTCGAAGGTTGTTGAAAATAGTAAAGATCAGAAAGATATTTGGAACCTTTTCAAAAACCTTAACCCTAAAACACAGAGTAGTTTTCCTTCATCTATGAATTTTGGAAATAATAAATGTGATGATCTGAATGATATAATTGACAATTTGAATAGATTTTTCTCAACAATAGGTGGTTTTTCAGCTAACCAGGACTATTCAACTCTTGATCTTAGCAGACTTTCAAATTTTACACAATCAAAAGTGCCATTAGATGTTGAATTCAAAATACCTTTGATTAAAGTTGATGAAACAGAAATTATGCTCCATAAATTAAATATATCAAAAGCTACAGGATTGGACAATTTGGGTCCTTATTTTCTTAAATTATCATCTCATATTTTAGCTCCGTGTATAACGTATTTGATTAATCTAAGTATTATACAAGGCAGCTTTCCTTCAAACTTAAAAGTTGCGAAAGTCACCCCACTTTTCAAAAATGGAGATAAATCATTACCTGAAAACTATAGACCAATATCAATTTTACCATGCTTATCAAAACTTTTTGAGAAACATGTAGCCACACATTTCTATTTATATCTTTCAAAGTACAAGTTATTGCACGAATCACAATCAGGATTCAGGCATCAACACTCATGTCATACAGCACTAACTAGTTTGATCGATAAATGGCTAAAATGTATAGATGATGGTGATCTAGTTGGTGCAATATTTTTATATCTTAAGAAAGCTTTTGATACAGTTGATCACTATATTCTTTGCAAAAAGCTGGAATGCTATAAATTAAATAGACACTCTTTGAAATGGTTTGAGTCTTATCTATCCCATCGAACTCAATCAGTGTGCATTGGAAACAAAACATCAAATTCTGAAATTGTAAAGTACGGAGTGCCCAGGGATCAATTTTAGGACCTTTGCTTTTTATTCTATTCATAAACGATTTACCATTGGAAAACTTAAACTCGGAAATTGATATGTATGCTGATGATACCACATTACATAACCATAGTAAGTCCGTGCCAGTGATTGAAAATATTCTAAATCAAGATCTAGATAAAATAAATACATAGTGTATGAAGAATAACATGGTTATTAATCCTAGAAAATCTACTGTGATGCTTTTAGGTACAGCTCAAAGAAAAGCTACTGTAGATACGGAATTGAATATCATATTAGAAAATCATTCATTAAGTGTTGTCAATGTTCAAAAATTACTAGGAATATATATTGATCATACTCTTGATTGGAAACATCAAGTAGATCACATTTGTAAATCTATAAGTTCAAGACTATTTTTGTTCAATAAGATAAAGAAATATTTAGATACCAAATGTAGAGTTTTATTTTTTAATTCTTATATTCTGCCTTTATTTGATTACTGTTGTACTATTTGGGGAAATTGTTCAGATGATTCAATTCAAAGGGTAACAAAATTACAAAAAAGAGCTGCTCGTATAATTCTTGATGCTCCATTTCTTACACCATCACAGGAAATGTTTCATACTCTAAATTGGCTGCCATTTGAAGACAGAGTGTCGTATCACAAATTAGTTTTAGTTTATAAAATCTTGAAAAACCAAACACCTGCTTACTTAAAATCGTTATGTACTCCATGCTCGGAAATAAGTTCTAGGAGTTTAAGATCTGTTTCAATCAATAACTTAACAGTGGTTCGTCCTAACACAAATGCAATGAAAACATCATTTGCTTACTCTTCAGCAATTAAATGGAATGCAATACCAAGAGAAATAAAAAATTCCAAAAATGTGAATATTTTCAAAACAAGTTGTTTTAAATATTTGAAAGAAAAATATTGATTTATTGTACTATCTCTGTTTTGTATATATATTTCATGCTGCATGCTACACTTGTTTGTCAATATGTAATTTCTGTTGAATTGTTTTTTATGAATGTATACATTGTTTGCTATTTTGAGGGCCTCAAGGTAGATTAGTGTAAGCTAATTGAGTTACCCTCTTTAAATAAAGATTATTATTATTATTATTATTATTATTAACATTTTCAATAAATAATGTTTATTATTTTTAATTTTGCTATTTTCAGAACCCCAACATCCAATCAGATGCCTCCGCGAATTTTCTTCTGCATACTATCTTGGATTAAAAAATTTCCCGTTGTCATGTAAACAAATAATTGCGCAATTGTAACCTATAGACAACATTGGAAGTGTCAGAACGAGCCCAAAATGTTATGGTATCATCGTTAGGCATTATTCAAATGTTTCCCAAAATAAAATAAAGTTATCTTCAAGGGTTGTTTGTTCGTTTGAATTTTCTGGAGGCCAACCTCTATCAAAATTAATCGCATTTTTCATCATGTTTTCCGACAATAATGTGTTGTTGCTTAGTAATATTCGAGTTATTGTACTTGTTTTCGGTCGTTATTTGTATATTTGGTACACGAGTCAATTCTGGGATAACTTTCTTCTTCAACATTTTTTCTCGAATAAAGATCTGAAGGCCGAAAACGAATTTTTCGTAGAATCTGTGAAAAACCACATTTTTGAAACAGACTATAGCTAGCTATGATAATACTTGGTGAGTCCTATTTTATGTCCGTATGTCAGAAGCAGTCCCATTAAAGCCAACTGCATTCAAAGTCAACAAAGGCGATGTCATTCATGGATACAACATACTTAAATGCTTAAAACCCCAAAAATTCAATTTGGCTGAAAAGAGGTCAAAACAAGAAAAGTCGGCTAAGAGACTTAAGCCTAGCATAAAATATGTGTTTTTGATGTCAAACGCTGCATTTGAATGTATTAAACAATTTCCCCCCAAAAACTTCAGCAACAATTTTTACATAAAAGACCGCACAAACTCGTCATAGTAGCCCACCCTAGATTTCCTATGAAAAAATACGTATATTTTAGAAACAGACTATACTTTTTTAACAAATCGTTATTAATAAACAATTTGTCCATAACTTGACATTCTGTGACGACTTCAAATTTTAGAATTAAAAATGGGTCAATAAATCAAGTATTCTGGAAGAAATCTCAGTTCCATATAGGCAACATTGGAAGTGTCAGAATGAGCCCAAAATGTTATGGTATCATCCTTAGGCAATATCCAAATGTTTCCCAAAATAAAATAAAGTTATCTTCAAGGGTTGTTTGTTCGTTTGAATTTTCTGGAGGCCACCCTCTATCAAAATTAATCGCATTTTTCATCATGTTTTCCGACAATAATGTGTTGCTGCTTAGTAATATTCGAGTTATTGTACTTGTTTTCGGTCGTTATTTGTATATTTGGTACACGAGTCAATTCTGGGATAACTTTCTTCTTCAACATTTTTTCTCGAATGAAGATCTGAAGGCAGAAAACGAATTTTTCGTAGAATCTGTGAAAAACCACATTTTTGAAACAGACTATAGCTAGCTATGATAATACTTGGTGAGTCCTATTTTATGTCCGTATGTCAGAAGCAGTCCCATTAAAGCCAACTTCATTCAAAGTCAACAAAGGCGATGTCATTCATGGATACAACATACTTAAATGCTTAAAACCCCAAAAATTCAATTTGGCTGAAAAGAGGTCAAAACAAGAAAAGTCGGCTAAGGGACTTAAGCCTAGCATAAAATATGTGTTTTTGATGTCAAACGCTGCACTTGAATGTATTAAACAATTTCCCCAAAAAACTTCAGCAACAATTTTTACCTAAAAGACCGCACAAACTCGTCATAGTAGCCCACCCTAGATTTCCTATGAAAAATACGTATATTTTAGAAACATACTATACTTTTTTAACAAATCGTTATTAATAAACAATTTGTACATAACTTGACATTCTGTGACGACTTCAAATTTTAGAATTAAAAATGGGTCAATAAATCAAGTATTCTGGAAGAAATCTCAGTTCCATATAAACAACATTGGAAGTGTCAGAATGAGCCCAAAATGTTATGGTATCATCGTTAGGCATTATTCAAATGTTTCCCAAAATAAAATAAAGTTATCTTCAAGGATTGTTTGTTCGTTTGAATTTTCTGGAGGCCACCGTCTATCAAAATTAATCGCATTTTTCATCATGTTTTCCGACAATAATGTGTTGCTGCTTAGTAATATTCGAGTTATTGTACTTGTTTTCGGTCGTTATTTGTATATTTGGTACACGAGTCAATTCTGGGATAACTTTCTTCTTCAACATTTTTTCTCGAATGAAGATCTGAAGGCAGAAAACGAATTTTTCGTAGAATCTGTGAAAAACCACATTTTTGAAACAGACTATAGCTAGCTATGATAATACTTGGTGAGTCCTATTTTATGTCCGTATGTCAGAAGCAGTCCCATTAAAGCCAACTGCATTCAAAGTCAACAAAGGCGATGTCATTCATGGATACAACATACTTAAATGCTTAAAACCCCAAAAATTCAATTTGGCTGAAAAGAGGTCAAAACAAGAAAAGTCGGCTAAGAGACTTAAGCCTAGCATAAAATATGTGTTTTTGATGTCAAACGCTGCATTTGAATGTATTAAACAATTTCCCCCAAAAACTTCAGCAAAAATTTTTACCTAAAAGACCGCACAAACTCGTCATAGTAGCCCACCCTAGATTTCCTATGAAAAAATACGTATATTTTAGAAACAGACTATACTTTTTTAACAAATCGTTATTAATAAACAATTTGTACATAACTTGACATTCTGTGACGACTTCAAATTTTAGAATTAAAAATGGGTCAATAAATCAAGTATTCTGGAAGAAATCTCAGTTCCATATAGGTTACAAAAGCGCAATTATTTACAATGCATTTCCCATATGGTACCCTTGGCAATTAAGTTCATTTGTGCGAAAAACCTCAAAAATTTCCCCCTGGAAAACAGTTTTTTGTGTAAATTGAAATGAAAAACTTCATTATTAACAAATAAAAAAGTATATGTCATGCAGCAAAAATGACCGAAAATTTTGGTTGAAATAATGACATTTAAATGGCACTGACAAAATTTCTAACCTCCCTCTTTAATCGTTTTAAGCTCAATTTTCAAGGCTCTTAAAAAATTCCATCCAAATATCGAACATTTTCAATAAATAATGTTTATAATTTTTAATTTTGCTATTTTCAGAACCCCAACATCCAATCAGATGCCTCCGCGTATTTTCTTCTGCATACTATCTTAAAAAAATTTCCCGTTGTCATGTAAACAAATAATTGCGCAATTGTAACCTATAGCATAAACGGTATGGGCGCGGTCATTTTATGAGCACAAGCGTGAAAAAACTGTCATATTAAACGCGATTGGTCAATAAGGATTTTTAAAGCAATTATTTTAGAAAGAGATGCAACCTTTGGTATGAAAATACACAAAAAAGGAGTTTTAAACACATTTTGGAGGAAGAAATCTAATTTCGAATACGTAGGGGCACCTATAGTAAATTTGAAAACAATGACACTCCTCCTTTTTGACCCTCATTTTTCAATCAGAAAAGCAATGCGATCTATATTTTCAATAACACCAAATGAATTCCCTATTCTTTAACATCAATAATCTCTCTTAATTTAACATTAAATTAACTTATCTTTCAACGAAATAATAATCGAAAAGGGGTACCCCCATATGGAAAATAACATTAAAAGGCCAATGGTTCTTTGCATTCTGTAATTGACAATAGCATCGAATTTAAACATTACACAAAAATACGTTCTAGATCAATTATGGATCATGAGATGTGTTAAAAGAAATTTGAAGAGAAAACGGCAATTTAAGCGTATTTGTCACAAGGCAGATTTTAGTTGCCAGGTGTTATCATTTAATCAGCTGTAGATGATCAAAAGAATGCAACTTCTGATGACGGGTCAAACGAAGTCCTCTTCTTAGTTTAAATTCCATCAAGGAAATAGGATTTAAGGAACCTAATTTAACAGCCAAAGAGCGACTATGGCATACGGACCTTCGCCGTGCAATTTTCATTAGGGTTATAACTTACCTAGTAAATTAATAGGACTAATAAATACAGTGACTTAGTTATGAACAAATGTGGCACATATAAAAAGGTAAAATCCTAATAAAAAATTTTTTCCAAAAAGGTAGTGTTACATGTACATGTATAATCAAAGTTAAACTTATGAAAAAGTTAGTCCAAAGACATAATTATATATTCAATATCTAAACCTACAGTTATACTTCCATCCCCAAAGTGAACATTTTGAAAAAACAACATGAATAATTCATCAAAAGTTCTCTAGCCAAATTGTCAAAACTACCAAAGAAAATATGACTGTGAAATATATGAAGAGGGGAGGAGAACTGAACTTCCGATCACAATATTAGAAAATCCCGAATTCTATTCATACAATTGAAATTTTCCCGAATTCCCGAAGAATTCAGAATGTTAATCAATAACAAAGTGTCCAGATGTTGTCAATTTGGCCAATATTGAAAACAACCTGAAGTTGCTATACTAATTTGACATAATGTTCATACTATTTTATTATTAGAAACGAACAAGTTCAGCATTGTAATGGGATAAGCTAGAATGACACATGTAAACTGTGATAATATGATATTCCCTGGTCTTCGGAATCCATGCGTACCAATTTAAGGTTTGACATTTATTAAACCATAAAAATTAATCACGGTAACTCTATATCACGAATTCCTGGCGAAAAAACGTGTTCTTTCCCAGATGTCGCTTAATACGTTTTATTTTCCGGTCAAATTTTAACCAAATACCGAATTCCCGTTTAAACAAATGCCCAACCCTGGCGTTTCAAAAGGGTTCTAACGACCCTCATGTATGGCCACCTACTCGAATTTCGACGATTTTTCTTTATTCAGCATTGTAAGCAACAAATGCAAGGCGAAACTACTTTTAAAATATATTGCATTTATCGTGGCATTTATCATGTTTATTTCAAATGATTAAGGGGGCCTCGGTGGCCGAGTGGTCAATGTAGTTCGTCTACTATTGGTCACGTGGTCTGTCAACACTGAGATTGCGGGTTCGATTCTCAGTGCAGGCAGGGTGTACTCGACTCCAATCTTAATTGACAAGGATTGCCAGTTTTCCTACCGCAGGTCGGGGGTTTTCCCCGGGTACTCCGGCTTCCTCCCCCAATAAAAACTGGACGCAATGATATAGCTGAAAAATTGCTGAAAGTGGCGTTAAATACCATCAAAAAACAAACAACAACATCAAATGATTAAACTCAATAATAAATTACAGATAATTAAACCAAATTAACGCCATAACACGAATATGAAATAATAACAGAAATTTCGAAAGTAAAGAAAATTATTTACAATACATTAAAAAAAACAAATGTATACATCTGTTTCTCTACGACTGATCGGACTGATACAGGTATAACAGTAGTAAATGTGTACCAGTAACAGGTTACCAGATTCTGTATCCTACATTAAGTACAGTACTGATTACTACGTTGTGTTCTGATTTGGTCAATAGTGGTTAAATGTGTAAAAAAAATTTTGCTGTAAGGTCCTGCATAAATAAAGTTGTAAAAAGTGGTAAAATTTTTCTCAGATCTTGCAAGGTATATATATTGTAGATTTTCATTAGAGTAGTTTGTTTGTGAAACAACTTAAATTCATTCATAGACTAGTAAAAATTGTTGAAAGAAAATTTAATAGATTTTGTTTATGCTTACCTGTAATAACTATACAAATTACTAACAGCAGAATCGATGCTACAATATTCCTTTTGACTGAAAAAAAGACAAAAATCATTTTTATTTTTATTTCATTTTAAACAAACTCGGATTATTATACGATATATTTAATAAGTAGGTGTTGCTTTTATTCTTGACGTTGCTGCAGAGTTCATTTATTTATCTCACGGTAGGGGCCTCAGATTGCATAGCAAAACAACGTATTTCTAACACTAATGTGGAAGAATAAGACCTTAATGATATAAAAGATTGTTTAAAATGAAAAGCATTTAAAAAACAACATTAGACCTTAAAGGGCATTATTAACAAAGAAAACAAAAACTATATTACAGTGTCAATATTTCAGTTAACATTGAATATGTATTATTGTATATGCATAAATGTATGCTGATGTGTAATTAATGTACCTCTTCTATAATCATGGTATTCTGTAATGACAATCATTTCATCTTGATTTGGTTTAAGGCTAGTTTTGAACAAATGAATAGTAAACTGATGAACGTAGTAAATGTAAATCTTTCTGTCATTCAACAATACTTTGCTGAGTTAAAATAGACATGTCCTAAAATGTGTGCACTTATATTATCATTTCTTTACCTTTTTGAAAAAGTCATTTAACTATTTGAATCGGTATGTGCTGCTATTTCTTGTTTTCTTGAGACAATTTAATTGGACCAAACTAAAATGGTATCCGCCCACATGTTTCAGAAATTTGGTATTTCTTTTATTTAAATACACGGTTATAAACGTGATGAAGTTATCATTTATTTGCATTATGGAAAATCAATAAATTATATTACAATCCATTGAAACAGAAAAATCTATATACACAAGCGTTACAATCGTTATAGTCATTCGGTATTTTAAATGATGATTATCAATTAATGTGACGTTAGAGTGTAAATTTCCGTAAATCAATTTACCAAGTATTGTCTGTTTCTATAAGATAAGTCTAAAAACAGGTCAATTATTGCAGAATACATTGTGAACCATAAGTCCCAAAAAAATCACAACGTTTAAGCTAACTTAAAATGTATAAAGAATTTTCAAATATACAGGGAAATTTTCGTATAACATGAAGATTACATCTGCCCTTTGAAAAGCTTTGTGATTGTCCCCGTTTATCGGAATGTGGTTGGAATTATATGCTCTTAAACTCGTAAATTAATCAATTTTAAGACACATTTTGCGCATACTGCAATTTGACGTACGTTGATTGATTGATTGATTGTATAGCCTAAAAATTAAGCATACCTTGCTGATATGGTTGTCATACATTGAAATGACCGGGATTTAACTAATGTTTCTTCCACGCAGGTGTAATCTGAAAATTAAGAAGTATGAGGAAATTATACATGTAAGCATATAAAATATAAAAATTAATTATAAAATGTTAGCTAGCAGGAAGGAAATTAAATACCGGTACCTTAACTGTTCACAGGTCCATAAAAATCAAATGTCTCTTTCATGATTATGGGATATAAACTACGTGAGTGAAAGCTCTGAAACAAACCATTAAATACATATTTTTTTAATGTTTACCTGGTGATAAACTTTCTTTGTTATTACAGGATTTCAGATAACACGAACAGTCTTCCGTTGCCGGAATACAAAAGCATTTATTCATAGGTGTAGTTACAAATGCATAACCTTGAGTAAAATCGCAGCTACAGGTTCTGTCATTGATATTTGATCCGTTGTCATTGATACGAAGTCCAGCGGCATTACAGATAGACTTTTGTAAGGCACAGTTACTAAACCCAATTGTGGAGAAAATTAGTGGTTGGTAATATTCCGGCACACAGCTTTTCTTGTCCAAATTATTTCTGTTAATTGTGAACATGGTTCCTATTAAACAGAAATTACAAGACTGCTAATACTTGCAGAAACAAAAACAAAAAACTCTACTCTTTCATCTTAAAATGATGACGACGCTCCGACCATGGGCATTAAGTTGTCGGTGTAGGACGTAAAAAAATGCGAGAGTGTAAGTACATTGTGAAATGAAGAGCAAAATAATTACATGTATATTGCTTTATTCACAATGGACATATATATTAATTATTTATAAGTTAGCATTTATTACCTCTGCGTAAGTGTAGTATTAGCAAAACGATACAACATCATTTTGTGCAATGATTGCAATAACTTCATGTCATTTGTTTAAATTGCTTGTTAATCACAAATTTTATCAATTTTTTATCTTCCTCACGGCTTATTGTTTTTACTAAAAGAAGGAGCTGATGCTCAAGGTGCAAACTCCTGATCGTTTGCATAAAAATTCTTGCCAATTAAGGATGGACTCTAGTGCACATTCTTCGAAGTGTTGATCGAATCTAACCAGCCACTTAACAGTTATCAAACTACTCCAACCGATACACCTGATTTGGTTTAGGTTAATCTAGAAAAACGCTTTCTGCATAAAAAACGGTATGCAGTTCTATCGAAACTAAGATATAATCAACATAATAGTAATTACAAAATATTTTTAAAGACTGTGATTTTATGTGGGTATTTCAGTTTGATGGGGTCATACGTATTTTAAATTAGCGTAAGGCGTTTTTTCTATCAAAATCAAGATGAAAACACATTTGCATGTATCATATAAATTTATATTGGTCACATAAAAACCGTCTGATAATTAAGCGTACAAATATGCAATTAAAAAAAAGACATTTGGAGGGCATTTAGTGTCCGTTTGAATTCTATTATATTTGTATGATGTTATTATTTTTTTCGTGGATTAACGCCATTTTCAGCTATTTTAGGCATATAGTGGCTTCAGTTTTTAGTTGGGAGGAAGAACAGCTGACAATCGTTATTCGTAATATTCGAGTCAAGAAAACCCTGCCCGCATTGAGACTCGAACCCGAACCCTCATCGTGAAAAGTAGATGACCATCTTGCCTTAACCGGTCGGCCACCAAGTTCCCTTGTTTAGTATTAAATCCAGAACATATACATACTACAGAATTAATTCAACGTAATAAATGTGTTTAAAATATAATATATAAATTTTTTGGATATGGTCGCACGTCATGCATAGAACAGATTTGACGATTTCTTTACTAAAACAAATGCAACACCAACTTCGTACAATAGAGTAACTCTACATATTAATTTGTCCGGCATAAATATACCTGTTTATTTTCACAACAACGTATCGTTCGGTATTGTTTAAGGTAGCGGACCTAAAATTGATGTTAAACTGATGTTATAATCCCACTTCATCATAACTGAGGATGAAACAAACCTGCTGTCGCCTTATCTGGTCCTTTACAATCTTCAATGTAGTCATTAGTATCATTTAGTAGACAAACGTAGTTGTATATACTTGTGCAGCTGGATTTAGCTCTCATCATCCAGTGTCCAGCAGTAGGGCATTCAATTTTATATGCATGGGCTGCATAAAGAATCTACAATATTGTGTTAACTGTTAAGCATTTCGCCAATGAAATTGCAAGTGTCAATTAAAACAACATCTATGTGAAAAAAACCATACAATTGATGGATCGGTGAATACAGTTCTTGTCACTTTAGCAACCTTTTAGATATATCTTGTGCTCCATTTTTTTGAAGAATGCCGAAGTATGCAAACCTCAGTCGAAACCCGAAGTCCCGTTAAAACATAAATAGCATGACGAAGCTATAATATTTTTCATTGTTTAGCATTTGAAATTTTAAATTGTACTGCTGGTCATTTAATAAAACACACCTTAGTGTAAATACTACATCAATGACAAATCTGCATTATATTTTGTTTATATACTGGCTGTTTGTTTAAATGGAGCTTTACCGCACTTATTCATACAGGGTAAAGTCAAGGAGACATAGACCCAAGGCTGGCTACTTCGTATAAATTCCTCTGCCGACTCCACGGAATGGTGGGGGGAGGGGGTAAACTTATAGTAGATATAGGTTAAAAATAATGTGCGGCCCGAAAGGGTAAACTTTTTAGCTCTCCAAAATATATGAAAATGTAGCTTTTGCAATGAAAATTATATCATTGGCTAGTTGTAAATTATCTACATATATACATGCCTCAGTTCTCATCTTAAACCCATGTAAACCACGTTGATTTTACAAAGTGATCCATTAACATCACTTGATCACTTTTGTGAATGGACTATTTTGTCAATGGGGATGTGCAATAATAAAATATATAAATACTTCTGATTAAACAATTTAATATTTCATTAGGTCCCGTTTCATAACGCCCGAAAATATATGAATAGGGTGCGTTTTCTCCGTCCGCAGACCTGTGCCTAAGTGTATTCTTTAGTAACCCCGTGGCCGACTCATCATTGATTATTTAAAGATATTACTCCCTCACTGGATACTACCGACCTCAAATTAAACCTACAATTTTCCTTAATATGTGTATTTGCATGCTATGTGTTGCATTTTATTTGCATAGTTTACAGCACATTAACATCGTTATACAATCGTCTAGATTTTTTTTTCGTTTTTACTAGATCAGGCGACCGTTTCACTGAACTTGTTTTAAATCGTATGATTACACTTACGATTTTCCTACGTGCACGTATACCACTGTTCCTTCAAAGCAGTCGTAAACGTAAGTCTTAAGCGACTTTTGACTAAGAAATGAAACTCTCAAACGTTAAAGGTAAGACATCTGTATCAATCCATAATAATTTACGTAACATGGCACAACGACAAATCTGGTCATCCGAAGAACTAAATATATTGGTTTCAATGGTAACTCACCGTTAGAAGATTACTAAAGGAAAGTGTTTCCCCGCGCAAACATTACAAGTAATAAATAAACGCGTTGTTAAATATAAATGCATCATAGACTGATCTCGGCCATTTACTACGACAGCCAATTAGCACCATAGACGGTATTTTTTAAACTTGTTATTACAACCTAGCTAACTTGTTATTACAACTTAGCTAACTTGTAATAACAACTTAGCTAACATTTAATAGCAACTCAGCTAACTTGTTATAACAACTAAGCTAACTTGTTATAACAACTAAGCTAACTTGTAATAACAACTTAGCTTAATTGTAATAACAACTTAGTGTTAACTACTCACAACCACTGAATCCTTATATATAATATATCAATGAACTAGAGAAAAATCTTTCATTTTCAAAATAGAAAGAGAAGTTGTTTGTCATTTTTACTTTGACCTTGGTTTCAAATATTCTGATATTAGAGAATTTTTGGCAAACAAACATAACATTATAATAAGTATGACAACTTTTGAAAGACTGTTCAATAAGAAGGGTTTACTCAGACGCAAATTTAAAAGTCATATTCTTGAAGTGGCCAAATTTATCAAGAAACAAGTTGATAATGGTAGCTACATGTAGTTGGGTTATCGATCCATGCATTTAAGATGTATTCAAAATTCATTGTGTGTGTCAAGAGGTACTGTGAGCATCCTTTTGCTGCTGCTGCAAATAAAATAATCACTCTCTTGCTCCACCTCTCAAGCAAGAAAACAATTACTTACGTAACTTATGACCTTGGCCTTTGCCCTACATCAGAGCCTTTCTTGCAAGTCATTTTTTACACATGTACATATATATGTAAAAAAAAGAGCCATGAAAGTCCTAAAGAATTTTAGAAGATAAGCCCCAGAATTTAACTGATAGATGGATACATGAGAATTCAATGCTCAGTAGGTTTTGCCAAGGGCTCAGCTGTTGTGTAAATATAGGTTCTCCTTCAGGTAGGGGTTCAGCTCTTAACCTGTTAGTACCTTTAAGTGGGACATCTCCCACATTTGAAGTTGTCAATGTGGGTCAAAATGGAAGTTAAACAAAATAAACTAACTTTAGTTTATCAAATAATTTGCGGTTTCCCGCCATGTTTTATTTGTTTTTTAACAAAACATATTTCTTGTTTTTTTCACAAATTTCATGGGAGAAACAGATTCTCCTTAATTTATTTTAAATCTATTCCTCCCATGAAATTTGTTTAAAAAAATGTGAGCTACTGCTCACTCAGTATGCCCCAGCTACCACAAAATACATATTTACCAGCCCTTTATTCTCTACACTTAGGTTATGATGCATACCAAATATCAAATCACTAAAATTTATAGTTGCTGAGAAAACTGTTATGAAATTTTTTAACCCCTAATGTCGAGAATTGGCTAAGTCGGTAAACAGGAAGTAGATAACAGACAGACCTCAATTCGGCACCTGCGATATAGAAACTTATACCAATGTCATATATCGAATTTCTAGTCTCTGTTGATACGTTATTGCTAAGAAAACTGCAATGAATGAAGTCGGTAAACAGGAAGTAGATACCCGAGAGACCTAAAATGGGTACTTGTTATACATAGTCATTTAACAAATTTCATGTTGCTGTGATAAGTAATCGCCGAGAAAACTGTTACGAAAGTTATGTTGCGGACGGATGGATGGACAGGATACCTCCTTCTTCGAAGAGGGGGTATAATAACAAATAAAACATGGTTGGAAACCGCACACGGAAATTCAATCACCGCCCGGTGGTTTAAAAGTCTCCTGCATTTTTAATCACTGGCTAATAATGGCAAAATAAAGTTTAATTTCGAAAGAAGACATTTAGTAACTATCCTGTGCATTAAAAGTCAATTTTGAACTAAGATTTACAAGCATACGTTATTGTCTCGCCTGCCACGATAGTCGCTGGAGGCGAGACAAGTGTATGGGAATCCGGCGGCGGCAGCGGCGTAAACACTTTGACATCTTGCTTCATATCTTTGTAAGCCCAAGCCCTGGGTCAATCAAATTTGGTCCAGTGGTAGCTTATGATGAGTACTTGACAGCCAGTCACCTGTCATCTGACCTTGACCTTGACCTCAATTTCACGGTCCAGCGACTACGTTAAAGATTTTTGGGTTACGGCAGTTCCTATGTAACCACGCATGGTAGGATGACAATAATTGGTGTATAGGTTGCTGATGAATAGTACATGACTGTCTGGTAGGTATCACCTGACCTTGACCTCAATTTCACGGTCCAGCGACTACCTTAAAGTGTTTGGGTTACGGCAGTTCCTCTGTAACTATGCATGGTAGGATGACAGTATTTGGTATATACCGGTTGATTAGTACATGAGTGTCTTGTAGGTTTCAACTGACTATGACCTCAATATTATGGTCCAGTGACTTAGTTAAAGTTTTTGGATTAGGTCCGTTTCTCTGTAACCATGCATTGTATATTTTAAATGATAACAATCTAATGCTATTTACGTAATACTAATGACGTTTTGTTTTGAGTTACTGATGCGGAATTCTGGTGAGACATTTTTCTGTGTCCACACTTGTTTTAAACATACATGTAATATGCTTATTGTAAAGGTTACACAACAATGTTAACTGATAACTTTACCATTTGGTAAAGTAACTGTAACTATATTTATCATTAAACAAGCTAAGAAAAATAAGTGTAGCCAGTTGGGATATCGACCAAGCGGGTAAATTTGGCCACATCAAGAATATCACTTTAAACTTTGCATATGAATAAACCCTCCTTATTGAACATTTTTTCAAAGTTGTCATACTTATAATGATATTATTTTTTGGCCAAAAATTCTGTGATAGCAGAATATTTAAACCCAAGGTCAAAGAACAAACGATAAACAACTTCTGTGCTCATTTTGAAAATGGAAGTTTCTTATCGTGCATCTTTTTCAATAGGCGCAACATAGTTTATAACTGATAATAATAAATCATCATTGAAATTGCATCTTCCCCAACAACAACATAGAAAACACTTTGCTAAGCTGTAATGGAAAAACTCCAATAGCAAGGTATACTTTTGCTAAAATCATCCCAACTGCTTCCTATTCAGGCTTTTGCATGGCAGGTTTTTATAGCTTTAAACACTGGGTTTTAGGAAATTATCAATGTGCAAACTCCGGCGACTCATTCACAAATTAAATGAAGTCCGAAGTCTTAGATGACCCCATTTAAGTGTTTTTATCCAATTAAAGCACTTAGTATAAATAAATTACAGCATGAATAGAATTATACAAAAATAATCTTCTCCTGTTCTCCTATGAAAGAGTTGGTCATAAACTCGTCCCAAAAAGTACCATTGAAAACTGTACCCCTAACTGGATAAAATCAATAAATGGGGATGCACTGCATATGCTGTAATGGTCTAACACTGATGATTTTCAAGCATAACAAAAAATACTAACCTGGAGCTTATAGTCTTAAAATGCATAGGTGCTCAAAAAAGTCTAATGTGACTGTTTTATATGTTGTAAATACTGAAAATTGTCAAGGTTACTCAACTTTGAAATTAAGGTGAAGGGCAAAAGAATGGGACACAGTTGTGTTTAACATTGCTATATCGTAATGTATAAAATTGTCCCTCAACCAGAAACTAGCTTAACGTCAAAATACGAGGATAAAATTGCTAAGCTACTACTACTTCGACATATGCTTACCAAGTTTCATAAACGTAGGATTTATAGTTCCTGAAATATATAGGTGATAATTAAAACTGTTAACATTGTTATTTAATAAGGAATTGACAACAACACTTCGTAGGATGCGATATTCTGTATTTATTCTTGTCGACTAGTTTCGGCAGTTGCCTGCCGTCTTCGCATCCTACGAAGTGTTGTTGTCAATTCCTTATTAGTTTCACTTATACTACGACAACCCTGCATACCTAAGGTATCCACTTCTTAGGAGCGTTGACTTAGTAAAACTTACACAGTGTTGGTTCACCTTTTCCTCTTTATTGTTATTTAATGTTTTGACATTGATAGGATATTGCGCCTCCGCTAGTAAAGCCTTAAGCTTCGCGGTCGAGACAAAAAAGCACACGCATTAGTATGATCTAGTATTGCACATGAACCAATAAAAAATACTGATTTAGGTTAAAATTCTATTGTAGATAAAGTTATACACAAAATATAAAAAAAAATCCCCTGCCTTTGTCAGATTAATGGGTTGTCGGAAAATGGCCTGTCGGAGTAATGGGCTGTCGGAATAATTGGTTTTCGGAGTAATGGGTTGTCCGAATTGTGGGTTTTCGGAGAAATGGGCTGCTGGATTTATGGGTTGTTGGAGTAATGCTACGCCCCCGCAAAGGCACAAGGACTGGTTAAGTGAATAGCTATAAAAGTACCTTATTTCTTTTCATCTTGGCAATAATTTCGTCTTTTACACAACGTCCATTAAAATTACCCATTAAGTTGAAAACTAAAGAAAGCACTTCCCGACATTCCACTTTTGCATTGGCTATATTATTAAATAGCCAAAAACAACATGAACAAAGTATTGTTATAAATAATGGAGGAATCACCATTTCCGTCTATCTGACTTTTATTCCATATACAACCTCATAAGTTAAAAGCCCAACTCCTCCATAAATGCTACATCTATGTCGCAACATCAGTAAATGATAGGTTCCTCATTGTGCTGATGAAATCTTAGATTGAAGCAAGAAAGGGGTTCTACGTCTGCTGCCCAATAAAACCATGCCTTTAACGTCCATGTATTACATTTTGATTACAAGAAACAATAATTCAGATAGACAAACTGAGCCACAAAAATAGCAAATCAAAGTTTTCTGGCAATGTACACAACTACATAAGGTGTTCTTGCTATGCATATGCATGACATACCAAGTTTTATATAATTTGATTTGGCAGTTACAGAATTGTTGGGCTGACAAGAAAATTATTGAGGATTTTGCAATTTTTTTAAGTTCACAGGCATCAAAATTCCCTGCGAATACGCACAACAACATGTATTTATGTATTCTCAATTTTAATTACCATTTCTAACATCAATTTTTAAACACTTTTGTATCAGAAAAATGAATTTCAGTTTTAAGGTGCATACAAAGGCCATAGCTTTAGGTCCAAGATGCCTTTTCCAATTACTGTGTGTTAAGATGAAACAAGTGGATAATACTAGAGGGTCACAGGAGCCTGAATTGCTCACCTGGTTTGCAAGGTTTCTCTTTATTCTGACCTTTAAATTACTCTAAAAATTAAATTTCATTACAATAAGACAATATTTGGTTTCATTACCAATAAACTATTTTAAATTTTGGACACAAACCATATGCTTGGATAAAAGTTTTGACTGCTGAAATGAACATAAGAGGTTCAAATTACACTAGAACCTAAGTTTCATTACATACAATGTGACAATAACAAACCTAAAACAAAAAGCAGTGGCTATGTTTGAAAACAACTTAGCATGATTAAATAAAATGTATGATTGTAGAAATCAATTCAGGACTAACTAATTAGCTGAGAAATAAAATTTTGTTGAAATCGGACAACGTTAAAAATTACTTTTGGAAATTGAAAATTTGCTTCATTTAAACAATTCTTGTTAAGGTTTGTGAAACACATTCAATCCAAGGAGTTGTTTGTAGAATTTAAAAAGCTAAATTTTTAGGCGAATGAACCTTTCTTTATCTGCAATATTTTTTTCAATTTATAAGGCAAAAACAGCAAAACAAAAACCAACACATTTTGTGATATTTAAAAGGCAACAATTTCTATAAAGTGTTATATGACAACTTTTAACCAAGGTTCTTTTGTAGAGCACAATAAGATATGTAAGCAACAGCTTTTCTCTATCTGCAATGGTTTTCATTTTATAAGGCAAAAAATCACAACTATAAAGGACAATAACTTCTATTAGAACTTTAGTCATCTGACAGCTTGAACGAAATGCCAACTTTGGTGAAGCTTTTCATTATAAATAGCCTAAGATCCGTCAGAATTTACCTATCAATTATAATTTTTGAGTTATCTTTTTTAATGTGGTTTTATCCGTATGTTCTATTTGTTTCGCCATCATTTTTGATGAATCGAAAATCCAAACGTTATTTTTGTAGAGAACATCCTATGAGACAATCACAACAAGTTTGTTTGCAATTCTTTGGGTGGTTTTAGAGAAGATGTTTGACAGTTTTATCAATGCAGGACCCCTAATGCACTTTTAATAACGATGGCCATGTTTTTCGACCACATAAAAATCCCCACAAAAGCTCTATGCAGGCAATCACAAGAATCACTCACACTAACTTTTTAGCAATTGGTTCAGTAGTTCATGTAGTTTCAGCAGAGAAGATAAAAATAATAAATTTTGCTAAAATGTTGAAAAGGGAAATAACTACAACATCGGTAAATTTTTACAAAATGTCCACTGGTTCATGTAGATCTTATTATTCTATACGTTTTTATCTAGCCAGAATTTGTCTAAACATAACTGTTTTGGGTTATTTGCAAAACAACTGCAGTTTGACCCTGATGATTTATTTTTAGTAATAGCAGCCATGATATTTTTACATATCAACAATCTGAACGATAATTTTGTAGACGACGCCCTAATTAACATTTACTCAAGTTTGATTGCATTTGTCTATACGGATTTGGAGGAGAGGATTTTTAAATGCTTGACGGATGCAGGGCCTTTTATGGTCTAATTTTTGAAACAGTGGCCATGTTATTTGAGAGACCAAAATTTCCCACAACTGCTCTTAGCAGGATACCCAAAACACCACTCACACTAAACTGGGTTTCAATTGGAACAGTTTCAGAGGAGGAGAGTTTTTTACAAAAAAAAATGTGCACTGGTAGGCCGCATCATTTTGAAAATGTTTACTCTTTGCCAGAATTTGGCTAAACCTAACTGCTTTTGATTGCAAGTTTGGTTGCAAGGTGTCTTTGCAAACATTTATGGAACGACAGACGACTGGATGCCAGGTGATGGCAATAGCTCACATGACACTTTTGGTAAGGTCAGCGAAAAATTCTGAGACGCTGTTTTTCTATATAATGAATGTAAAAAATTAAGTATATGCTTTTGGTGGGCTTGAAATTTGATCTGGATTTGAAAACTGTGCCGGAAAAGTGTTAAATGTATAAGTACATATACTGATGTAGTTAATTTTTTTTTTAAAACAAGAATTTTTAAAAAAGAATTTTAAATTGCGTTTGCCTTAAATAGATGTTCAATGTAAACGTTTTATACATGTATGTCAATATCTAGGACGAAAACACGTTAAAATCATGATGTGGGAACCCCCCTCTTAAGTCTTTGATCTGCCCATGGCTACTAATGTAATATGTTAACTATTGTTATTTAAAGTTTATAAGTATAGATAGTTTTCTGGTCTAAAAATAGGACCCTAAGAATAGAATTGTCGCCACCTATTGATAGCGAAACTAAAATAAGGTGATCCCAGATGCATATGCAATTAAAATTTGCAATTTATTTGACAGTGACTATTCGGCTATATAAAATTTGATGATTTTGACTTATCCCAGGATATTTACCTTTATCTCAAATTAAGTCACACCTCTGTCTCATATAAATATGCACGATAGCTAAATTGTTTTTCAAGTTAGCAAAGGTGATATCACAAGATATTAAGTAGTTATAACAAGATAGCAAAGTAGTAGGTATACATTTATTGACTTTGATATAGGTTAATACCTGGTTTTATCAACCCTGAAATAATTATACCCGTCGAGCCAGCGGCAAGTATCGATATTATTTTTGAGGGTTGATAAAACCCGGTATTAACCTATACCAAAGTCGATAAATATTTTATTATATGACTGTTTTTACTTTCACACTGGAAGTCTCTAATAAAAAAGGATAACAATAACAATTTATTTCAACAACTAAGTGTAATTTTCAAATGTATCTGACATGTTTTTGGTCAAAAAATAAGAACGGAATTTTTTTTACAGCTGTAATTGTTGATCTTATTTTAGCTTTCGAATGTTTTTCTATCAAAATCATTTTAAGCTCCAGTTCATTGCCAGTTGCAAACCTTGTCTCCTGCTGCTCGTCAGCCATTTTGAAACAATATCAACAAATAGAATGTTTTAATAGAATGTTTTTGATTAGCTGATTTTTGATTCAACCAATCAAATTAATGCCTGTTCCCTACTGGTAAATCCTAGTTTTACGACTAAAACTATTTTTAGCTACTCAAAACTCAATCTATAACTACTTTGAAGTTAACATCCCCTTTTGCATAATAATTTTCATGGTACCCTGATCCAATCAAAATCAAGAGAAAATTTAGTTATATAAATAAAACATGTTAGCTAAGTAGTTATAACAAGTAAGCTAAGTCGTTGTAACAAGTTAAAAACATACCACAAATGGTACTAATAGGCTTCCTTAATTTACATACGATGTTTGTAAATGTAAATATATAACGGTTACAATTACAATTTTACAATTTTGATACACAGATTTAATAGCATAGTCTGCAACCACTAGTTTATCGTGACTAGTCAATATAAAATGCTAACAGTTACGGGTAGCATGGTAGTAAATGTCAACAGAGCCATAGAATCACACAATATCAATTGAATAATTATTTAAATACACGTATTAGGTGTATTTGTGTTTATGGTGAGCGGCAATGCCAGTGTCAGATATTGATCAGAAATGAACATGCAGTAAACTATTAACAATGGACAATTTTGTGTTGCTATGCATTGTAACTTTTTGTGAATGAGTATTATATAGTAGAAAAATTGGGAAACTCTAATCATATCAAAAGGCATTTATTTACGGTGCACCAATTGATCTAAATGACATCACATTTACTATAAAGAAAGTGAAAGTAGATAAAATGCAAAGTATATTTACGGTGTAATCAATATCCACCCGTAGAATGTTGCATAGGGTATACATCCTTTCTATGTCATTCTGTAGCGTTCTATGACTTCAGTGTTGCAAAGAAAGTCAAGCGGGTTTGTTTTGGTCGCGAAATATTCTTTGTCTGTTTATAGCTCTTTTGATAGAAACGGCAAGCAACGCGGCCATTTTTTGTAAAATGCGCGTTCTTCTACGATTTACGAGTTAGGGGTGCCTATAACCAATCGTAACTTTACGATATGTAGTGAAACGGTCGCAAGATCTTAATACACACAATTGTATTATGTTAATTTATTTTCTGCCTTTGTATTTAATTTATGTACACTTAGTTGTTACTATCACAATTTTCCAAATAAAGACAAATATTTATCAATCGATGTAAATGTATTAAAACAAAAACAGAAACCGCCATTATACATTGTAAGCATTAAGGAAAGTATAATGTGTTATTATAACCGAAAGTCAGAAGTGAAAGTAGTACTTAATAATTATAATTAAAACAAGTGGTCAAAAAGTTCTTAAATTTTCAACATGAAAAAAAAATTCAAACATATATGTTCTAATTAAAATAAGCCTACCGCTGCAAGTAAAATCACGCTCATGGTTTTCTACAATTTACAAAGGGAGAATACCTGTGTATTATTATCTAGAATTCGTAATGGTGTGTTTAAATAACTATTTGGATTACCTTGGCATTGTCTTTTCATTAAAATGTTAAAAGGATTGTTGCGTATTAAATATCTTTAGCCGTTTCGATTGAAAAATAAGATTTAAATACAATATTTAGTGAGATAGGTAACATGGTATGGTTTTAAAGTACTATGGTTTTCTATATATAGAAAAATTACTAAAAGCATTGTAAAGGGACGCATATAGAACTAAATAGCATTATCTCATTCATAAATAACAATTTTGTCGGAATTCGGACAAATTAATATCATTAAACTTTATTATATGTAACTGTTAAATGTATGCACAAAAAATGAAAGACTGGCAAAGAACATGTCATTCGTCTAGAAATCGCACAATAAGACACTATTCAAATCAGTTTAACTGGCTATTTTGAATAGGATCTGTTTAATTTTATACAGTTATTGTATTGTAATTAGGCCGAACCTTGATTTTATCGCACCAATCAAGGATAAGAATATTGACCAAGGACGCAGTCATTGGTTTGAGCAATAAAATTATGGATCGACTTAATCACCATACTACAGTTGCTTTATATTTTTTCCAAAATTCAAATTTACTAAATTTTCAAATTCCAAATGTTCAAATGTCGGCAATAATTTTTTGGCGGTAAGTATCTTTTGAAAAACTGTACTGCCGTTAAAGTTGTTCTATTTATATTTGTTTCATCAATATTCTCCAGAATATTCTAATCAATATTTTCCAGAATCTTGGCTAGATTCTTCCACTCCTTTTTGCCAACCGCAAATCCGACATATTGTTTACGTTATATACTAAATATAAACGTCCGAGGACAGTAAGGAATACAACCGACCGCAAATGGCGGGAATATTTGAAGGCAAGGCCATTTATGGAAAGTATAGGTTTACAGATAATATTTTACCATGCTAAACGAGTTTTTATAATGTATCATGTGGTACACAATAATCCAATCACAGAAAACTAATAACAGTAAAAATTAACAATGAGTTATATCAACCAGTCGTCTAAATAAACTGTCATTCTGAAATATTGTGCCTGGAGATGTAATGCAGGGAGCCCGTGTTGGAACGAAACACACTGGTTTCCCCCGATTTACTTTGATATTCTGTATATAACCTGATGTAGTGTTAACGATTTTAACATATTGATAGAGTTAGGTATACATCACTTAAATCTTAGAAAATGGCTCATTAGTTTTGTGTAACAAGATTAATACCTGTTAATAATGGTATCTAGAAATTAATTCGCAGATAAAGTGTGTGTTACCTTGTGTGCATACCAAAACACGTTCCTGGAGAAATTAAATTGTATAACCTTCTTTGACTATTAAAGGTATTCCGGAAATAATGTTGGTGAAACGCTGTACACAATATGCAACATGAACTACCTTTCAAACAACTGTTATTCCTCTTGATATCAGACAATACACCTGACCTGACCATTGTAGTGTTGCTCTGTTGAGACTCTTTTGTACATTACATTTCGTGTGGATATCAAATTCTATATGCAAGAATGCATGGTTAGCGTAACAAGTCCAAGTAACAAAATTGGTTGAAAGACAAATATCCTTAAAGGTGCAGTTCTGCTTTCAATATTATAACAATTCCAAATAGGGAATAAATTTCAAAGTCATTTTAAGCTCAACAAAAGATCAAAATCATATTTATTATAATATGTAGCACTACTATAATTTGGAATATAAAGACAAACTGAATATAGATATGTATAAGTAAAAATATCTTTGTTAGTAAATATATATACGAAAGAATATTTTTTACTCTCGTATTTTTAACAAAATAATAGTATATTAATAGTATATTATATGCTTTCAGTTTAGCTTTTGAATTATGTAAGCGTACTGTTATTCCGGCGTGTATTTCTTCCTTGCACTAGTGTATTATTTCCTGAGGTTTAATTACACTAGTGCAAAACTTCCATTGGAAATTTTACACTAGTGTAATTTAACCCGTCAGGAAATAATACACTAGTGTAAGGAAGTAATACACTGGTGGAAAGAATACACTGTTACACTTACACCATGGAATAAATATCAGGTAAAACCTGAAAATGTTTAGACTATAACTAAGTCCAACTAACATGCAATATACTTTAAAAAAAATATATGCTTCATTATCTACTACGTTTTTATTCCAACTTAATGTCACAAAGTCATCTTCACACTATCATTGAAAGCGGGATCACGTGTCATCATAAATATAAACACTCGGTAAACATGTCGGTCCTATATTGAGAGTAACCTTCACAATGATATAATATTGTTAGTACCAGTGCAAAAATGATAACTCTTACGTGATTAGATGACAAATGTGTTTGCACTGTAATATAGTGTAAACAATAAAATAAAGAGTGTAAACATATAACTTTGAGTAATTGACGACATACTCAAAATAATTGTATATAACAAATGTATTTTTGTTTGTTGATGCTTTCCATAAATAAAATTGTGTGAATAAAAATATAATTACATCATAATGAATGTAAAAATCCACTTGTACATGAATTTATTTTTGCAGTCAACCATACTAAACGTGCATATGTTCAAATACAAATGGTTGAAATCCTGGAAGGAATGACATATATACAAACTGACCTTAAGAGAATAGAGAATTCCAATGAATGGACAATAGTTTCAGTGAAACTTCACATCAGTCTTGAAATACTTGAAAACTATATCACTGCAAATTTAACATCTGACTATAGCTCACTTCTCATGAAGTGACAAAAAAACTTATCATGAAAAAAATAACCAACCAATCAAAGAATTGAAATTCCTTAAAAATGTCAGGTGACCAAAATAAATATCGATGATAAGAAAATACCTTAACAAAGATATAAATATTTTTCTATTAAAGTAATATAGGTAAACTGTATAGTATTGGACAAACTGCGGATTATTAAATGTGTACTACTAAAAAAAATAAATCCATAATTTTACTATGTTAAACACTACCTTCAGTACATGCTTACGCTTAGGGCAGTGAGTACACGCTTTTAACAAGTCTCCCTAAATAAGACCCTGTATTGCAGCAAGCATTTATTAAGGTAATTGTTCCTTGACAACCATAGAGTTGTTTTCTAGCTTAGATGCACTGCCTCTCGGCCCTGAAAATTCATTGTTGATTCATTAATAGACCAAAAATGAGCTTTTCTTTTCAAGCTTTTCTTGATTGAAACCAATTGTCGTAGTAAAATTTATGATCTTTAATGACATTTCCATTGCCTTTCATTTCATCTCAGTCCTACAACATTGTCGTTGGTTTGGTCAACAGCATCATTAAAAAAGTGTTTTAATGGGTTCGTATTTTATGTTAGAAACTGTAGCTCAGTGTTCTGTTTACACATTTCATTTAGCGTCAACCTGTCTTTAGACCCTATTTCCGGACAGCGGTCCCCTTAGATTAAACGGTTAACCAAAAATGGTCTTTTTGTGGCTTATTATAATCTTCAATTATAGCGACAGTAACATCACATTTTTCTTGTAACTGAAGTCAAAGTGTCTCAGTGTGGAGATTAATTGTAAGATTTGGATTTGAGTGAGAAGGTTAAATATGATGGAACATTTTTATTTGTCTAAAATAATAACTTCAAACATATTAAACCTTTTCCAAAGACGAACGACTTATTACAGATAATAATATATTAGACATATCAATTATAGACTGGTGTATACTTAGAGACAATTAGTGCTGAATCGTCCGATGCCCTTGATTGCACCTATGTTATTTGTTTTGTTTGGGTTTTTTTGGGGGGTGGGGTTTGGGGTTTTTTTTTTTTTTTTTTTTTTTTTGGTTTTTTGGTTGTTTTGGGGGTTGGTTGTTTGGTTTGGTTTGTGTTGTTTTGTTTTTTTTTTTTTTTTTTTTTTTTTTTTTTTTATTTCGTTTTTATTTTATTTTTTATTTATTTTTTTTTGGAGGGGGGGGGGGTGTACGGATTACTTCTATTTGATTGAGTATTCTGGGTTTTGCATGTTTTTTGCATTTTTTGCGGAATGTTACAAATTTTATATTCTAATCCTTTCTGTGAACTCCAACATCCAAAATCATACTAGCAACAACACCGAAAGTACATTAAATATAGGCAGCAAATTTAAAAGTAGGAAAAGAAACTTTACAAATTTAACTACCGTATGTTTTAGTATTGAATAATTAAACCGAAAATATTTAGCCTTGCATACGTATTGTTCGGTAGGATCTCAAATGAAGCAGTCGGATCCAACAATCGTACATGCATGGCTTGTATTAGGTGAATTTTCCGAATTGCTTCCAAATGGTATGATCCTGATCAATCTGTCTGAAATACTTTACTTGTGATTGAAAACGCAACACTTTAAGCAATCTGTCAGCGTTCAAAAATCCGTCAGCAATCAGGTATCAATCCGTCAGATCAGACAAATCTGTACCAATCCGTCCATCTGTCAATTGACGGATTTGTAACGATTTGACTGATCTGACGGATTGATTTGGACTGATCGCTCCAATCCTTCCATTCAACTTCCGGTCAGTGAAATTAATATTTCGAAATGTTTAAATTCGTTCACTCTCAAATATTAGAAGTATAAAAATGTCCACTGTTATGTCCTCATCTATGGTTAGTTTTGCCTAAAATTAAGGCTAAAACTAGTCTAAAGTTATAAATGATAAATGGAAATTTCCCTAATCAATAACTAATGCATCTGTGACGGAATATAAACATCTCATAGTGTTAGTTTTAGTCAAGCAAGAAAAAAGCTGACTGGACATGCTCAAAATGCTTTATTTGCTCTTTACAAGAAAATAACAAACATCGCCATTCCTATTGACCTACAACTAAAACTATTTGACACATTAGTTGGTCCAATTTTAATGTTTGGGTCTGAAGTGTGGGGCTTTGAAAATATGGATAATATTGAAAAAGGCTATTTACAATTCTGTAAACGAATGCTAAAGGTTAGAAGTAGTACACCAAACCAGATGATTTATGGTGAACTAGGTAGATTACCAATGGAAATATTAATACAGAGAAGACTTATTCTGTACTGGAACAGTCTTCTGCAAGATGGAACTAAATTGTCTTCTATCATGTATAAAATAATTGTTTCTATGTACTCTACACATCCAGATAGGTTCAAGAGGATATCATTTACTAAATCTATCATGGATGATGTCGGTTTATTCAATAATGGTTTTCTAAATCTAACATATCATCCAGAAGTGAATTTTACTTTGAATTCAAAAAAGAATTTAAGTTAGAACTATATTTGATAAGGCTTAACAAGTGCGATATTTACCAAATTGCAAAATTAAGATGTTCCAACTTAAAATTACCAGTAGAAACAGGTAGATGGACCGGGATCCCAAGAGAACAGAGAGTATGTCATCTCTGTAGGCAAGGAATTGGCGATGAATTCCATTATATTTTTATATGTCAAAATGCAGAAATATTAAATATGTGCAGAAAACGTTTTCCCCTTTATTTTATTAACAACCCACAAAAGCACAAATTATTAGGGTTCCTGGTTAATTGTCATACCGAACTGTACAGAAACTTGGTATCATTCCTAAGAAATCTTGCCAAGTTGATATAAACCTGCTAGGTGTATTATGTACTAATATTTTGAAAATGTGTATTTGTGTACTATTGTACTTCTGTATATTTATGTAATTTGTCCTCTTGTACACCATTTGTGTCTGAGGTTAATCAATAAAGTTGTCTTGTTAACAAAGTAATTAACACTAAATAAACTAAAAACACACACAATGACTTTAAAAAATGTTTGACCTTGCGTGCCAAGGCGTACGTCTCGTATTTGTCTTCGAATTTTTTTAAAGCGGAAAAAGTCTAGACTAAAGTTATAAATGATAAATTGGAATTCCTCAATTTATAAGTAATGCGACGGAATATAAAATTCACATAGTGCCATTTAAAAAAAATAATAATAATAAAATAAATGAAAAAAACACACACAATGACTTCAAAAATATCTGGCCTTGCATGCCATGGCGTACATCTGGTATTTGTCTTCAAGAGGCGGAATCATAACATTTTTTTTCACTTTGCGCATTCGCGTTGGCATTATTTGTATGTATGTTTAAAGTTTGGTCAACACCATTTTCAAAAATTATATTACGTAATCTGTATAATATGGCGTCGAGTGTTTACGGGTAAGAGCTGGAGTACCAACAACCGCCGACCTTCAACAGTAAAACTGGTATTCTTCCAGTTAAGATATGAGTCGAGCACACCCTCTCGCTGTAAGGATCGAACAGACAACATCGGTGATCAATAGTAGAATACTGCTACCTTAACCACCGAGGTGGTGTTTTTTTTTATTAATAACGCTTAATAAGATCATTTGTCGCGGTTTGATCAAAGTGTTCTTTCAGTGCCACAACTCCTAAGAATTCCTGGGTATAATACTAACCAATATTTACGTCAAAAACTAAAACATCTATATTTTATTCACTATTTCATTTGGTCACATGAATTTACACAGAATAAAATCTCAAATAGAGAATAAACTGCTAAACATAATTGTATATAAATACTTCCGAGTTAAAGATGCAAACATGTAAGCGTTAGATAAAATTAATTCTGTTTTTCGCATTTTATTCGTCACAGTTGGTTTATTTACGATGTCTGTTATATGTGTTCGATATTTAATGATATATAAGTATAAATGTTTTCCTTAAGATTTGGGAGTGTTTGAAATTAGTTACATGTACTGGAGTTAACAGAGCTGTCTAGCTCGTCCTCAGGGGGCGGATATGGGATGCCCTCTCGTTGGGAGGTTTTCAGATCATAATACGTAAAGGCTGGCTGATGACCATAATGTATGACGTGTTTAGAGAGTTTCACACTCCTCGCACGAATAAGAGTAGCCTCAAAATGGTAAATTTTCCGACCCTACCCATACCCCATAGTAAGGTAAGTATTATTTGAGAATTTGACATTTTTGGCTTTAAATACATCCTGCTCATTGGAAAAAGACTTGAGATACATCAGTTTATATCAGTCTTGATGCTAGCTTATTCATCATCAAAATATTAAGAGATGTACATTGTTGTACAAGTAGTATGATAATGTTAAGTTCAAAGGTTTACGCATTTAATTTAATATAGTTTTGTACATAGATTTTTACGCTCTTTACAGTAGATTTGCGTGTTTATACAATATTCGTACATAGTCAGAATTTTATCGTATTTGTAAGAGTCAAACAAAGAAATGCGAGGCTCTGTCGAGGCCCTGTTTTGCAGCGAGAACAAATAATAGCATTTTCCCCCGTTTCGATTAGTATAGCAGGAAAATATTGTATTTTCGGTATGCATATATTAATAATCGGTCTAACGAAGAAGTAGTCGACCAATCGGGTATCGTTACGTAGTTTGCGTTATACCCGGGGTGAAGTTCGGGTAAATTGAATTCACTTTCTAGCCGCCGATCGAACTAGTATCTCCAATTTTTGCTGTATATTTTTTGTACATGATGAGGTCCCGACATCGTAATCCTGAGATAGTCTTGTGCATTGATTTAGGACACAGGTTTCCACCAATACCGTGGTTTCTCCTGGTTGGCCCTGGCTATCAACGAAGGATCATTAGCAATTTGAACTCGGGTAATTGTATGTAAAGAGTAAAGTTATGCAAATTTGTATTTATTGGTACATGTATTATACGATTATGTGTTTTGATAATTATATGCGACGTCCATCAGCCGTACGGCGGGCTGTCGGCAAATTTAATTTGTGTTCTGTTGTTTCTGTATGCCAAGAATTTATGTACATTATTTGTGTTCAGTCGTATGAGTGTGCATCAATTGGCGTTTTTTTTTTTTGTAGTTATTAATAGGGTATTGAGATAATACACTGTACATATTCTGACAATGTACGAATATTGTTTATCTGACAACCCTCAAATACATTTTATACCAAGGAAAAACATGTAAAAGTGCACTTCTAGCCGATATCTTCCAGTGATTATCTGACATAACAAATATATAATCCTTTTAGACAACATGTCGCAAACCAGAAAATAATACTAAATACCGTATAGTGAGGAAACTTACCAAGGGACTTTTCTCGGCACTGCTGAAAAAAACAACGATTTATTTGGCTATCGTTATTGTACAATTATTCCCAATGATTGTAGGAGAAGCTTTTTATTTATTTCGTTATAACAGTAATATACTTTATTTGCAGAAGATCTCAAGTATGATAACACAAGATTCTTTCACTGTGTGTTTTAAAGATCATATCGCCGGATTTTTCTTTTTTACTATATATCATTGTTAACACAATTTATTGTATTTTCTTGAATTCTTGAATTTGACGTTCCGGTCGATTAATTTTTTAATTTTATAAAAAAATTACATTTTTTTGTAATGTATGGATAGCTTCAATACGGATTTATTTAGCAGCAATCAACCACCTATTAGTCCCTAGATAAATGAATTTTTTTTTTTTACGGAGTGAATGATGTATTTAGATTTTGGTTTGTAACTGTATTTAATGGCTAATTTAGTGATCCGTGCACCTTTATTTTCTAAATAAAATATTACTCAGACTCAGTATTTACTTCCATTATTCTGAATGCAACTTTTAAGATGAATCTTGCTCCAGTTTGTTAATTATATAATATCCTTTCTGTACCTGAGGATGGGACCTCAGTTCTAAAAGTGTCCTCGGTATGATAAAAGTGTTTTTGGGTAGGGCTAAAGCTAATAGATTTGCATAGTTATCTTATTATGATTAGGGTCCTTGGCGGCCAAAATAGAGCATCTAATACAAATCACTGCAAAAAAGCTGGTGCTGATGGGCAAATTAGAAAAAACTATAGTTTGATATGTAAGACAATCTAGAATGAACTTTAAAAATATTGTTTAAGTTAATGATAAACAAATTACATTGTTTTTTCTATATTATTGTAGATATCATCCTTGGACCACATATTAAGCTGTTTGTTATGCATTATTTTGGGGTTTTTTTGTTTTTTTTTCAATTAAATACAACACTAATCAGCACAATCTAATTAAAATTAAATCTGTCACTTGCTCCCCACGTTTTCCTATGGTCGCTGCGTGTAGCAATGATTACATAGCAGAATGTTCAAATGTTTATTTGGTTTAAGGTAGTCGTGGATTTCTCATTATCTAAAGTTTTCTTTCATATTTAGCTATAAAAGTTGTTCACTGTATGCTCCTCTATTTTGAATTCTGCAACGCACACACATGTACATATATATACCAGTGGCGTTCATGTCACAATTGTGATGTTTCAGCATGCATTTTTGTTTCGCGATACATGTTTAAATCATCGCGTTACTTCTACAAAGCATCGCGATACTTGTAAAATCTGACAAGTAAAATTAAAAAATGGAAGCATGAAAAGAAAAATGATTTCATTGAAAACTTAAACATAGATAATATTTCCGACCTCTATTCCAACCTTTTGCAACCTAACATTGAAAGTCTTGAACAGTTTGATATAGATAATTATATACATGAATTTTGTTCCATTTTATTAGAATCAGCAGAGCAGACTTTTGGTAGATCAACACCAAATCTCAATAACGGTAATATGACCAAATGTAATCAACAAAATTTATGGTTTAATAATGAGTGCAGAATATCTAGAAAGGAATATCGCAAAGCAAAAAAATTATATAAAAAGTTTGCTTCCAATATTTTTCAAACCAGACTGAAGGTGGCCGAAAAACATTACAAGAATACTATGGATGAAAATATTTTTAAGTTTAACAGAGACATGAGAAGTAAGATGATAGAAATGAGGTTCACAAATCCAAAAGAATTTTGGAATATTTTCAGAAATGATAAGAAAAAGGAAAATACAAAAATACCAACGGAAACTTTATTTGAATTTTTTAAAGATTTAAACACTGACAAACATGTCAATGGTGATATATTTGTTATAGAATCAAATGAGGACAATAACTTAAATGATACACTGAATAGTAGAATTACGAAAGATGAGATTGTTAAGGCCATTAGAAATGTCAAGAACAACAAATCATCGGGAGATGACAAAATTATTAACGAATATATTTTTTCTTATTTTGACAAGATGAGCAGTATTTTTGAACTTTTGTTTAATGTCATTTTCGATACGGGCTTCGTGCCTGAATCTTGGCTTACAAGTATTATAATACCAATTTATAAAAACAAGGGAGATAAGCAAGAACCAAAAAATTTTAGACCAGTCACTTTGTTGTCATGTCTGGGTAAAGTATTTACTTCAGTTTTAAATGTTAGGTTGAATAAATATCTTAATGAGTTTGATTTATTACACGAAAACCAAGCGGGTTTTTGAAGTGGTTATTCAACCAACGATCATATTTTTTCATTATATACATTAACTGAACTATTACGTTTTAAAAAGAAGAAATTACATTGTGCATTCATAGACTTTGAGAAAGCTTTTGACTGTGTTCATAGAAATTCTTTATTTTATAAACTGCTAGAAAACAACATTGATGGTAAATTTCTGCGAGTTATACAAAATATGTACAATGATGTCAAATCCTATATTAGAAATAACAATGAATGATCAGGCCTTTTTAGATGTGAAATAGGAGTTAGACAAGGTTTCACCGGTGTTATTTTCTTTATATCTCAATGATTTACAATCTTATTTAGAACAAAACAATGTACAATGGCTTAAATCAGTTAGCTGTGATATTGAAAATGAACTTTTGTTGTACATCAAACTTCTCATTTTACTTTATGCAGATGATACAATTCTTTTTGCAGAATCAGAAACTGATTTACAATTTATGCTTGATAACTTTGACAATTTTTGTGATTTGTGGAAACTTAACATAAATGTCGATAAGACTAAAATATTAATTTTTTCTAAAGGTAGAGAAACAAATACGAAGTTTTTCTTAAAACATAAAGAAATAGAAATTGTTAAAAATTATAAATATTTAGGAGTATTTTTCTCAAGAAGTGGAAGTTTTATTAAAACTAGAAACTATTTAAAAGAACAAGCTACAAAAGCTATGTTCACTGTATTACAGAGATGTCGGCGTCACAACTTATCAATTGAATGTCAAATAGATATGTTTAAAAAAGCTGTTGCACCGATATTATAATACGGCTTCGAAGTTTGGGGATTTGAAAATTTAGAAATTTTAGAAAAAGTGCACTTGCGCTTTGTAAAATTATTCTTGGTATAAAGCAATCTACACCTAGTAACATAGTTTATGGGGAATTAGGAAGATACCCACTTTTATTGACAGCTAAGATAAGATTGATTAAGTTTTGGTGTCGACTTGTTAATGGTGATGAAAACAAAATCTCTTCTGTATTATATAAACTTTTATATGTTTATTATAATGATTATGGTTATGAAACAAAATAGATATGTTTTGTTAAAAATATTTTTGATAATTGTGGCCTATCAAATGTTTGGAATTCGCAAAGTTATTTTTCACCGTTGTGGATTGAGAAATGCATTTCGCAACGGTTAAAAGACCAGTTTATACAAAATTGGAAGTCCGAGATGTTTAATTCTCCAAAAACTCTTTGCTATAGATTATTTAAAAAAGAATTTGGTTTTGAAGAATATTTAATGACGTTAACTCCTTATTTAGTCAAAAATATCATAAAATATAGGACCGGGTGCCATTGCTTGCCAAATAGGCAGGAAGATAGCAGCGGGCCCCAAGAGAAAAGAGAATTTGTTTATTATGTAATTTAAATGACATTGGAGATGAATACCATTATATTATGAAATGCATTTTTTTATAAAGATAGAAAAAAAATATGTTACCACAATTTTGTCATTCGAATCCTTATACATTAAAGTTCGCTCAACTGTTCAGTTCAAAAGATATTAGCATTCTTAATTGTTTGTCAAAATTTATAAAAATTATTCTTACGAAGGTCGCTCCTCCAGGTTAGCTATGTTTGTTCACACATAGTTGTAATTGTAATTTTGTATTGTTTATATTTTCTCTATAACCAAATGTTTATGAGAATAAAGTAAAGTAAAAAAATTATCGCTATGCTTTTAACAAGTGGCGCGATGCTTTTAGTAAGTATAGCAATGCTTTAACAAATATCGTGATGCTTTTAACGAATAAGAGGTCTTAATAAATCGAAAACATATTTTAGGTTAATACAAAATTACAATCCAGTGTTATTATTTATTTACTTTGTAATAATTTATGAATTATGAATTATGAATTATGAATGATGTTTTCTATAGGCGCGAAAATATATCATAAATGTACCCTAGTTGTCTTATTAGAATAGAAATAATTCGCGTAGGTTATTGTGATTTATAAAAGTTTTTTAACGGTTTGACCATTTATGTTGTTATTATGTCCCTCGTTGTCGCTGGGAATAAAATAATGCGACATAAATGGTCATCCCGTTGTAAAACAATAATAAACCTTAGCCTACGTAAATTATCTCATAATTGACAAGGATTAACAGTTTTTTTTTTAATAACAGGTCGGCATTTTTCTCCTCCTGTATCCTCCCCTATTTAAAAAATGTATGCCACGATATAGCTGATGAATTGCTGAAATACGCTTTAATAACCATTCAAGCAAGCAAACAAACAAACAAACAATTCTCTTTATTTCCTAGATTGTTTATATTCCACTGTGTCCATATATATTTATTTATCAAACATTGGAAAAGCTAATTTAATAATCACATTGCTTTAAATCCATTCGAGAGAAATTCAGTGGAAAATAAGCCGATCGGGAAAAAAGTTATATTTCTGCGGCCTGTAAAGTGAACAGGGGAGAACCTTGAGGGAGCTGACAAATCTTGTGAAAAAAGACTGCCACAAAGTGTATCTACAAGGATTGTTGTGCGGCGATTGAAATTGTAAGGCTTCACAAGACGTCGAATTCGTCGAAAGACGTTGACAGGGTCAACTCAATCACAAAAAAATCGTGTAAACTGGTACAGCGGTAACTATGCTTTAAAAAAATCAACAAAGGTATATTGAAATCGTATTATATTTTATTATGATACTCAAGTGTTTGTTGTCCATGTTAGAAAAGTGATGTGTAGAATAGAGTTGATAGCTGAGCATTTGAAGACCAGCGGGCGATCCTTGAGTTGCAGTAATGTTTTGGAGATGTATTACATTTGACGGATTCTGTCCTTGGACAGAAATTAATGAAACAGTCCACAAAGTATATAACACTCTTTATGATAATTTATGGTCTGTAATCGAATAGAACTTTCCTTTCAAGACAACAACGCGTAGAGTCATTAATCTCGTAGAGCTGTTCAGTGGACAACGGAAAAATATATAAATCGTCAGACTTATACATAACAGAAAGTGTACGGAGAAGAATTACAATCTGTTTTGTTCTGATAAAGCAGTACTGTATTGGGCATGGATAGATATATTAGGCTCTGGCGTTGCCCGAGGCCTATTCAGATATCATTGACCATGTACGATTTCAAATATCCAATATGAATACACCTATTTAATAACACTAATTTTATAATTTGGAGTAATTAAAGACTATTATATAGTTATTTCTTAAGCAAACTTGGTTACTCCTTTTTTTTGCAATTGTCCAAAATTGGCGTGGAGCCTCGTGGGTGAGTGGTTAAGGAATTTCGTCTACTATTGATCACGTGGTCTGTCAACACTGAGGTTGCGGAATCGATTCTCAATGTGAGCAGTGTGGTGTTTACTAGACCCCAATCAAAATTGACCAGGACTGGCAGTTTTCCTACCGAAGGTCAGAGGTATTCTCCGGGTACTTCGCCGCCCCCTCCCTAACACTTTTCAGCCATGTTATAGCTGAAAAATTGCGTTAAACATTCCTAACAAACTAACAAACAAAACGAAAGTTAAGTACATTAACTTGTTCGGGAACACAATTTTGCTCTGGAAAAGTATGGACATAAACAGAGAATGTAGCAAATTTTAGAGGCGTCAATGAGACCACTCTTTTAAGAAATCGAAATGTCTTTATCGTGCAAGGAACGAGACAATTCCCAAGCACAATTACCACTTCTATCCTGACAACTCTGAACGAGAGGACCTCCTCTATATATATCTGCCTGAGAACGTGCCGGGCGGGTTTGATTGGTCTAGTACTATGAACCCTCATAATGTGCTCCTATGTCATGTATGTGCTCATAAGAACCGTTTTGAGGTAAAATTAAAACATTGTTAAGAAGCAGTATTACATGTCTTAAATCTTTAGGAAATAAAACACTATTTTATTCACGAATGTAAACAGAAGGAATAAACGACCTGAACTGCAAGTGTTATTGCTTACTGTTATATTGTCTTTTGTTTGTTTGTTTGTTTGCTTGAATTTTGTTTAACGCCACTTTTAGCTATATCATGGCGTTTAGTTTTTATTTATAGGAGGAAGCCGGAGTACACGGAGAAAACCCAGACATTCGGTAGAAAAAAACTGGCAGTCCTTGTTGAGTTTGGAAACCCTGGTTGGAATATATGCATTCTTGTTTTTTCTTTTGAATTAATTAACATCAGAAAAGCAATGTAAGATTGGCGTCGAATACAACCAACTTACTCTTATAAACTTCCTACTTATACATGTAACGAATATTTCATAATATGAAAATCTATAAACTGAAATAAGACCATATATAAATAAATTTAAACTGAAATCTATTTTTAATTGTATTTAAATATGAACCAAATTAACCACAGACAATTACGACGTAAATAGATCTCTCCAGCATTGCATAAAATAAAATCAGAATAACTGATAACATATCTTAAATACGCTGTCTTTTAATAAAGCTACCTATTTTACCTAAATTAAGTATGTATTTTATCAAAATCTGAAAAATTATCTATTGATGCAACCAGTGTGATACAAAACCTTGTATCATCTATATAGGTGATACAAGATGTACTTTTGTCGGAACTACTTCTTGACGTCACAATGAATTGGATAACCAATCATTCTGTGAATGAAATATGACGTAGTTATACATGTGACGATATGAATAATACATGTGATGTTATGGCCTATCTTTTAGAAACAAATGTTCGTTGAATTTTGAATTTTAAATTTTAAACAACCAGATTTGATCTGCCCTTCTTATACTTGCTAATTTTAGATAAACTTATGACATACATTTTAGTGTAGGTACAAACCGTCTCGACAGTTGCGTACATTTCGCATCACAACTCGAAGCTTCGCGTCTCGTAGTGATTCGAATGTACAGAACTGTCTCGATTGATTGATTGATTGATTGGATGTCTGTTTTACGTCCAGCGAGCAGTATTTCAGCTATATTTAAGACGGGAACAAGTTAACAAACAATAAATCTACAGAAAATGGGGAAGGGATTGGTCACAGGGAATACAATTTTGACTGCCACTGGAAAAGTATGGAGTTTTGGGTAAGGGCGGAAAATTTAGCCTTTTGTAGCGGCTACAATGAGCCTACTCTTTTTCGAAATCTACAAAAGGGGTCTTTATGAGTAAGGAGCGTGGCACTCTCCAAACACGTTACCCACTACGGTCCGCGGTCAGGCTTCCGTATTATGACCTGACAACCCCCAACCAGAGGGTCTCCCCTATCCGCCACCCAGAGACGCGCTGGGCTGATCTGTGGGTCGAGCACTGGGGACCCTCCCAGTATGGTCCCAGAACTGTCTCGAAGTGATACAGGTAGTTGTACCTATACATATAGTTCCATTTCATGTTTATTTTCAACATTTTTTATCGGATATTGATATTTTATATTTTTAGTGAAATTCGAGGTTTCATCTTTAAACAACGCATTTTCCCGTGCGCAAATTCCGCAAGAAAATCGTGCGGAATGTTTAAGTTAAGTTTTATATGAAAAACGTTTGTACAACCATGCAATCTGCGCTAAACTTCAAGAAAAATATCTAAATTTTCTAAAAACTGTCTTACCTTAGTATATCATGGATTTTTCAAGTCCTGTTAAAAGGTTAATTTGAGGTGACCTTTAACTCCCATTACATTCAATGGCAATCTCCACGCAAAGGATTCTGGGTATCCTACGTCAACCACAATCACCTCTGCCATACCATTGGTTGACATTGTGAGAGATATCTCTCATGGATGATAAGCTTCGCGTACGAACGCAATAATGTCAATGTAAAAATGTATCAAATGTTTATAAAAAGACTAAAAAAAAATAAATGAGATCTCGTATATTATTTTACAAACATCGTTCTTTGTTTACAAACGTCACGAGCAGACGACAAATGTAGTCCCGCAGTAAATGGAGGATGACGTGTGGCAGAGGTTATATCTGGGAACCAGTTATGTTCTCTGTGCCGGAGAGTGATTCAATGGTTGACCCCAATTAAATCTATTTTATGGCTCCGTTTTTGACGAAACGAATTTTCCATGTGTTACAACTGCGACAAATTGTATTCGTTCCTTCATTAAATATAACTCGATTCCGTAATGTGGATTAACTTTCAAAATGTCAGTTCGCAGAAATATTTCATCTCGATATTTCAAACATGGATTACTTAATTGAACATAGTTTAATTCATTGAAAACAGTTATAGTCTTTCTGTTTATGTTAGCTTCATGATATTTCACATGTTAAATATGCAGAACTTATGAAAAAATTGTGTTCCGAGAAAAATCAACTGACAGATAAAACCTCACATTTCAAATAATAATAAAAAATGTAAAAGTCAGATGAAAATGATAAATATAAACGTGAAATGGGAGGTTTTATGTTATAGAACTACCCGCTATACATACAATGTAATATATGTAATGTGTATTTCTCTTTGTAAATTGTTATTAACCTTTGTGTTCGATCACGATTATTTGAATGAAAGTTTTATAATAATTTGTCTGTATACAAAGTCATTTTGGTTTATCCCTTACAACAAACAGAAGAATTAACCCACGGCAAGGATTGGCAAGCAACCACTGTTCCATGCGGCACCCGTTAGATTACTCATATACAAATTAGACAAGCCTTATCAGCGGGTGGTAAACAAAGTCATGATAGCAAACGTACAATTTTCTGAGTAATGACTTAAATTGTACCACTGTTAACTCATAGTTAAGTAGCCTCTCTTTCACTAGACGTCTTTTATCAAGAAAATAATGATAGAAAATACAGATTATGGAGTACCTGATTAATATGGAGATTTATACCTTATATGTAGGCGTGCTAGGATTCCACACAAACATAAAAATAATCCTTTTTGTCGTAAATTTGTGTTTTCATTGTCTCATTCCTAAATGTAAGTCAAGGTAAAAGAAAGCCATAGCTGTCGATGTTAACTTACAAGTCAAATTCATTGAAATAGAAACCATGGCATTTTTTGAAAGTTCTTACATACGCGACACAATAAATCATCATTATACGACTTATTTTGCATTTCATGTTCGTTTGAATAACTGCTTGTCATGCTCTGACTATTACACGCATAATCTCAGGACCTTAAGATAAAACATTGTTTCTCAGCCAAGGAGCATAATAAAACTAGTAAGTAACTAATTATAGAGAATTAAGACCTATAGGCAAATATCTTCTTCAAAATTGTCGAAAGAATTCCAATTTCCAGTTGAAACCGTTGATGCTAAAACACAAACATTTGAATACATTTTTTAAAGCTATTTAAATGTGATTCGAATTAACTAGCGTTAAAGTCACTATTATGGTTTGTCGGTGTCAAATGTAAAATAAGAAAACTCAATCAGTTTATTAAAATATTTTATTGCAAATGAGTACAGTCAATTATGTTGCATACACATGTGTTCTGTTTTTGAACATCTTTCTGTTTTTATAGGTATACATTTCGTATGTTCCGATAGTTGACCGAGCTAACATCTTCAACAATTGCTGACAACCACCTGCATATGCTGACTTTCGTTGTCAATTGCTGCATTGTTGTATGATTCTGTTCTCAGAGATATTTTATTTTCAATAGTGTTTTTATATCGACAGGACAAATGAATCACACCAACTGTCAGCATAATACCACCAACTGTCGCTATATATATCAAGATGTGCATGGATGCCGTTTCTAAACAGACAATAACATCGCTTATAAACTAGTTTCGAACATCGAAGAAGGCTGGTAATACAAATTATAATTTGTAAAAGAAGACTAACATATGTGTATAGAATTTTTTCAAACTTACATGATGAATTAGTAGTCTTCGTTAGACGAAACGCGCGTCTGTTGTAGTAAATTCTATTAACCTTGGTATCTTTGATGACATTTTATTATAAATTTTCAATGAGCAACACTGTTAGATATGTTAGATGTTTGTAGACTTTTGAATATATGTTCAAAAGTTAGAATGGTAATCTGTTATAAATTGTTAAATTAATATTTTTACTTAAGTGTAAATAAATTGAAAACATTACGTGTTCTTTTCTAATGGAAGAAAACAGACATTTATAAATTTACTATTTTTACGCGAAAACTTTTGTTGGAGATATTGTTTATTGAACTAAATGTCACGAAAGGAATATATCCATGTCAGCTTTTAAAAACTTTTTCATACGAACGGCATTATTATAAAATCACTTGATATTAAAATATTACAGAGTAACTGTCTTGAAAATTGTTTAATTTGTTAAAGAAGTGCAATATTAATTATTTACATACCAATTTCTGAATGGTTCGTCACAATTGGTAATTTTGTAGTGGTCCTAAACTTTCCTTAAATATATTTGTTTTCTTTAGAGAATCAACAATATTGCTATTAATCCTGAATTTTAACGTAAACTAATGTCGGAATCCACCGTTTTGTTTGTAAATTATGAAATAATTCATGGTTCCTGTCATGTTATATATTTCTGTAAACTTCAGACTATCATATAACTATAATAGATGATTCATGTAAATAAACATAAACGTTTACTGATTGATTTGATGTTTGCTTTACGTCCAGCGGCCAATATTTTTGCTATATTAAGTACAGAAACAAGTAAACAACTGAATCTACGGGAAAATAACAGGACACACGGGCAGATTATTTGAATGTCACTTTAAAAGTAAAGCGATTTGAATAGTGCAAATAATAGTCTTGTTAAGCGGCTACCATGCTTTGTCGTATCCACATCTGAAAAAGAGGTTTTTAGCGCGCTAGGAGTGTAACACTCTCAATATATCTATACAAGTAATTATAGACACGTTTTTTAAGCGCCAGTGGCGGGGGGGGGGGGGGGGGGTGGGGGTGTAGGGGCGTAAAAAAGGAAAGGAAAAAAAAGAACACGGAGGGTAACTACCAGCAAAATTGTAATCCCCGCTCGTCCTCGCCATAAATTAATGCATTAACTGTACTAATTCGTTTATTATGATATCTCTGTTGTATATACTGTACCAAATAAAGGTTACTGAACACTATAAAAACCTTCGTGGCCTTTCTTTTCCGATATCCCCTTTTTACGCCCCCATTTCGAAAATCCTGTATCCGCCCCTGAACGCGCATCAATAGCGCAGTATTAACCCATATAAGGTTACATGCAGTTAAGGTTGCATATGCAAAATATTTAATTTTTATATCGATTAATGCTTTAAATAATTAGCAATTAACGATTTATTACGTCCGCAAAGTTGTACCGGATACGGTCCTCCTTTACATTTAAAAATTTATTTCCGGGGCAACCCGTGAGGGTTACAAAAAACCGTACGCCTATCCAACCTGCAACTCTTAAATTAAATGGCATTTAATTAATCAGACGTAAATTTGTAATAAGTGAAAGCGAAATTTTAGTTCTTGTTAAGGTCATAATAGTCCTGATCACAGTGAAAACAAAATTCGTAGGACCTACCAGACATGTTTGGTGAAAATCCATTTATTTAAACAAGAACGAACTGTTCGCTTGCTTACGTGACGGAAGTTTATAGCTGTAGTTCGTACTTCAATATGTATAAGGTTACATGCAGTTGATGTTCCACATTTAAAAATATTAAATGTTGATATCGATAAAGTCGATTGTTAAATTTTTTCTCTGTGTTTTGTGATGCGTGCTTAAAAAGGGGTCTATAATTTTAGTAGTATGGATGATAAGCATTTTTGTAAATTTCTGAGAGACAGCGACCCCAAATTTATGCAAAGCAACCCATCCCTGTCATATTAACCTACAGTTGTGTTCCTTATATTGCTATCATAAAGTAACCACCAGAATCAATACCACGGGTTAAAAAAATCCGTCTTTCTAGTCTCACATATTATGGTCCACTATTAGGATACCGGAAGGCATCCCCTATCCGTCACCTGGGCACGATCTGGGCATTTTGATTTAAACATATTTTATTCATGAAATACATGAATTGGATCGGATAGCAGGACCAGGCCTATATATATCCTCTCCATGGTAACATCAAACAATGGCACAGATCTGGGCAGCTCTGTGGGTCGAGCACTGGAAAACTCCCAGTTTAGTTCGACCATTTCACGTTCATAATTATTTTTGAATTATTATAATAATTTTAAAGTTTTATGATTCAAATTTTATTTAATGATATATGTGTATATAACTGTAATAGTTTGGAGCGCAATGACGGTAAGGTGAAAATGACCTTGATTCCATTGAGCGATTGTATAGTTTTTGTCATTTGAAAATGCATTAAGATACCATTACTCCTATTTTTTGCTTAAGACATTTACCTGTTGTTGATGCACCAAATGTCGATTTATCAACGCATCCATTGACATTATCACATCTACATAATTATAGATTAACATAATAATGTACTAGAAAAATTGTTTATATTAACTGTAGTATGTGCCAACATTGGTGGAAATCGATAATACAATAAGCACCTGACTTCAAAATTCATCGCCAGAGTAAATGAAATTCAACGCATATATTAGATCTCGAAAACAAACATTTTCCATATTTAGTTTAGTTAATGCAAAGGTCTGTAAAATATATTTCAAGTTTCTTTTCTCAGCGGAACAAGGCGGTCCTCTACGTTCTAGTGGTTAATTTAGTTAGTCGTCTGCTATTGATAAGTGGAATGTTAGCATCGAGGTTGCGAGTTCCAACCATACGATGAGCAGAGTTTGCTCTAATCCACCCTTAAAGAGAAAAAGAGCAAGGCAACCAACCATGCAACAAGAAATCAATACATGGATTGCCATTTTTCTGCCGAAAGTCGAGGGTTATCATCAGGTAAAAATCTAGAATCCAAAATATAACTGAAAAATTGTTTCCAGTGGCGATAAAACACATTCAAACAAACAAATAAGTAACTGCTGAATACTCTACACTTATGATATATAACAAATTAATTGAATCAGTAATGTATTTATTTTATTTTTATTTTTTTATAAATACACCTTTTGATATCTGTTTTTCTCTCGATGCTTAAGTGGGTTAGTGCATGCGGTTTGACTTTAAGACAATATTATTATCGTTGTATTATGGCGCGTAAACACCACTTAAGGAATAGTTTTATAATTATTTCCTGACCAACACAATGAGTTGCAGTTGCGCCCTTTCGACAGTCTAAAATAACTGTATGAAATATTAGCCTGGCTTCAGGTGAAATAGTGCTCATCAAGGCGAAGATCCAACCACAAGAAACATGTGTTTGATTAAATTGTTGTTAAACGGTCTAGAGGGTAACCAAATATTTCTCTTACCTCTGATACATGTTACATTTGCACTCTGTTTGTTTGTTTGTTTGAATGGTGATTTAACGCCACTTTCAGCAATTTTTCAGCTATTTCATGGCGTCCAGTTTTTATTGGGGGAGGAAGCCGGAGTACACGGAGAGAACCCCCGACCTACCATTTGCACTCTGAGGCACATTTCCAACCGTATGTTTTTCTGACATGGTTTTTGCAAGGTTGGCCAAAATCGGAACTGAAGCCCATCTTGCATGGTAATAAATAATCATTTGATCAATTTGCCTTTGTCCTAGCGAACTCTCATTCATTGAATTTTTTACATATATTATTTCTTGAAATTTGTACCCTTAAAAATAAATACGTTATTTTCTCTACTTTCTCATTTCCATATTTCCATATATTTATTAGCTTAAAAACTTGTTCAAAATAATATAGTTTTATTCTCTCAAAAGTAAATGTTTACCTGTATAAAGATATTGAAACTCGTTTGTTTAAAATAATATACGTTTCATATTTTTTGCAATAGTTTAAAACCATAATGATTGTTAATACAACAGAAATACGTTGAAAAAGACTCATTTGCTCTCGAGATTTCGATACGTACGGACACATCTTCCATATATTTCCTCAAAATTGGAGCAGCAAAAAGAGTCCCTGCAAGAAAACCAACTTCATTCAGGGGTTTTTCTATTTTTTTTTCATTTGACTACGCTGCATTGCTTTGTTGTTTCACACAAAGCAATGGACGAAAAACGAATTGACCATATTGAATTGTTTTCATCACAACAGGTAAATTTTAATTTGCACTACAACAATCGAATTTATCATCTTTATTCTTTAAAAGATTATTAATTGGTAAGTGCGCAACATTGCCTGTAATAGTAGTTTTATCTGCAAAACTTTTTCGGAGTATAAGGTTGAGGAGAATTTAGATACCAATATCTTACCTAGTTGTATTGACATTCTACATCGTTTATATATTAACAAGTTTAAAATGTTATGGGAATTACAAAATGTGGTAGGATTCTGCTATCTAAATGCATGTTTAACCAATATCAGGATTTTTGGTAATACAACATACTCTCCTTACTACAAAAAAATCAATTCGTACCATGCATTCAAAAACATGTTACAAATAAATTACAGGATATATATTAGCTAAAATCATTGTATTGCCAAAACAAACAATATTAGTACTCGCGCGAAACGGAGAAAGTGCTCGGCAAATCATCGCTTTAGCCCCGTTTCTAAGTCTCACTTATATTGTTTTTATTCCAAATCAATACACAAATATTATTTATTAACCAGTTGAGTAAAGTACATGTAAAATTGTTTAATACAGCAAAACAGCTCACATGCAGAAAACAGACTCAATACAGAAAAACAGGACCAATACAGGAATGTCACTTCCGGTAATTTATAAATACATATTCATTTTAAAAACAAACATATTTGTTTGCATTACGAAAATGTATGACTAGAACTTCACCAGATTGATTAAAGTTCCTAATCTAAAGGTAAACCTTCTAGATAAAATTAGGGTCCAAGTGTAAGGTCCATTGCGCTTTTAAGAAAGAATAAAATAATTTAAAGTTGAACATATAGATATTGTTACAGCAGAACTTTTAGGCAAATAATGATATTTTCATGCCAAGGGTTTTTTATATTGAACTTTTATTTTGTCCAAGAGAAGCCGCATTAGATCGAATAAAGCTGTATAGTTCAAAGACAAAATGGTACTAAAATTTACTCGACTGATTACTACAAGTGTCATCAAATGTGCGTTTTCATATTGGACATGTATTATGCCCTGGGGAAGCGGTATTGGACCTCGGATAACATTATTAGCCCGCGGCATTGCCTCTGGCTAATACAGCTATATGTTTTCTCGACGTAATACAGCTTTCCCGTTGACATAAAGCAGGTAAAATATGGAAACATCAACATTGTATTACTGACGATTTAAGCGTAAACTTTGAATTCTAAATTAAATGTTAATTCCAAACTGTTCAATTCCTTTACGATTCATTAGAGATTACCATTTATATTTATTTAAATATACATATTTTTTATATTATATTATATTTACACATTTATTTTCTATTGAAAAGCAATGAGACCATATAAGTACAAAGGTCCATATTTTGTTTCCACAAACACATGAACCCTGATACATGTATATTAACAATGAATTTTGTAATACCAGACTAAACAAAAGTTAGATTAGATAAACGAAATAACAAGTTAGATTAGATAAACGAAATAACTAGGAAGTTGGTTTATTTTAAAACGGAAACAATGGATCAAATTTTTAAAATTATTTTTTAAAATGAATGCCTTCTAGCACAATGTTTATTTCGTAGGCAATTCTATTTTGTAGGAAGCAGAACGTTTTAAGTTATCTATATGTATTATAATTAATTTATTCAATAAAAGAATATGTTTTTAGTTATCGCAATCTGACCTCAAAGGCGAAAATTATCAAAGTATTATTCCCATAATTATAATTACAATAATATATTAGTATACGTATTATCTCTAATGCCCAGTATACGAGTACAATTCATATCTGTTTACTTCTCGTCATCAAGATCCTCTTTTTCGGTAACCAGTGTAAATAAAAAAGATTTCGTAGGTTAAGATAACATTTGCATGTTCATTCAGAACAAAAAACTACTCATGAGAGGATATCTGTCAAAAATTTAATTATATTTGCCATGTTATGAGTGCAAAGCAGTCTATGGACATTCCTGTGCGTTAAAAATTGTACTTGTTTATGTGCTCGAAAGCTACATAAGGGGTGGATCAGGCTACCCAATTACCATATATAGTACCTCTTTTTTTAAACAAAAAATAGCATTTCTATTAACAAAGATAATGCCTAGCGTGGGGCACATTTATAAAGCAAGAATGCCATTTCTTTTAGAAGAGATTCAAGATCATCATTAGTTAAATTGGATGACGTTTCCTTTATACCCATATAAATCATATGCCATTTTTGATACCATTTTGTTTTACCAAAGTTTAAGATACCCTTTCCATTATATATTATGTAAAAGAAACATGTCGTATTTTTGCCCTTTCATTTTGTATGTTACATTGTTGAACAAAAGCATACTCTTTAAACAAATGATAAATCTAACAAAAGGCACTACAGAGATTTCAATCAACAAATCAAATTATTATTAATTACTCTGTTGTCTTGTTCGATCTGTAACAAATCATGACAGAAGTGAACCGATAATAGATTACGTTTTATAACCTATATCTATGTGAGTATTTAATTAAGTCTACATCAACATGATATGTAGTATCCTTCATTAAAGGGTACCCTTGCTATGGTTAGTTTCATAGATACAGTGTACTACCCATTATGAATCCATCAACACAACACGTTAATTGGAGTAATCATACAATCAAAAGATATAGCTAAAGGGATGGATGTATAAATTCATCTTTTTATATTAAGACATACCAGAGGAATGAATTGACCCCTTTAACAGATAACATAAACTAAATTGTTGGAGTACTTTATTAATACATAAAAAAGGTTTTCCTTCTTCTACATAATATATAATACCTAAAAGATATCAGATTTTATTTATTATTACTGATAGTTTATATTATATCAAAGATATAAACAGGAATGAAATCAGGTGCAATTAGCATGTTACCTCGTTCAACAAACTCACACTTCTCTCTCATGAAAAAAACAAATATAAGCAAATAGAATTTACTGTGATGATTATTATATACACATATAACTGACAAATGTATGCTACCCACCAAAGATGCGATACACCAGGTCCCAGCGCCATAATACCTTTTTGAGTAAAAAACTTTTGCTCAGCATGAGATTTTTCTCAATAGCCATGACAACAATGGAAAAGGAAAGATTTGATTGGATGAAATTGAGAACAAAATAGTTCTCAGCAAAGAAAATGTTAATGGCGCCGGGCCCAGATTGAAATGGTCTAGAGGAAGTCAGCTCGCTACGTATGCAATAATTACCACAATACCAGCAGTGTGTCTAACATGATAGATACAATGCAGTGGCCATCAGTAGCTGAACGCCGCCTCAGTTCAAGATTAGTCATATTCTATAAAATAGTTCACTGTCTAATAGCCATAACCAAAGATCCTCTCGTAATATCAGACACAAGAACAAGACAACAACTCCAGCAAACATCTAGACATATATAAACAGCAAAAGGTTCAGTTCATACAAATGGTAATTTTTCACACACACAATAGTGAAATGGAATGCTTTACCGCAAAACATCATACAGTGTATAACAGTTGATAGTTTTAGGCAACAGCTTACTACAGCTGTTCTCCATCCAATCCTCAAATGTTGACATTTTAGTCATTTTTTGTATAGTAGCACTACCAAAAATATTTGATTTTGCAAATATTTTGATTAGTTATTATTATCTTTTTTTCATGTTGCCTACATGCTTATAGATTTTTAGTCACGCATGCGCAAGACACCCGTTCAAGTAATCTTCAGTCATCTATGCCTAAAGGCACACCACCCGTGTGCTCAGTTATTTTCTTGAATTTGTTTATTATTACATATTGTTAGTTTTATCACAAAATTCCAACATAAAAAAATTTCCTACGATAACCTGTTCATATTTTATATAAAGCATTTGTTGTTTACATATCACAAATCGTCCTTGACTTTTGCTACTGTAATTGATTATAGTAAGTCAGCCATGTTTGTTTCTAAAGGGACCTTGCGTTACTTACACAACTGCTTACGTGATGTTTAATGTATTCGGAAAACCTGAGACTTTTCCCGCCTCAACTGCAGACGACATTACCAGAAGGATTTTGAATAGACAATAATGGTATGTTCCAAACATCCGTACTAAATTTGTTAAACATTTACTATAGAAATAGCCCTATCAAAATAAAATCGCCGCATAAGTATTGATTGCAGTTTGCACAATTTTGAATGTACAAAAGGAGTATAAACTCAACCAAATGCGATAAGCAGTTTTGATTTGTCAGACAAAAGCCTACGCACAGACACGGCTACTTTTAGCATATATGTTTTACTCTACTCAATTGAGAGACACATATCGCGTATTTGTTACATTAATATAATTTTGCGTGTTTTTGATTAGTCTAAAAACAACTTTCGGGTCAAGATAAATCGCAACAGCAATAAAATTACATACAATGTTTGGACGCTGCACGATTCCGCTGCATAATAGTCAAGCGGAATCCGATATCGACCTGGTTTTTATGTTTTTTCTTATCAGAATAGCAATCGGAACATCTCTCGGCCATTTCCGTCAAGGGCCGAGAAAGTGACCTCGGAGGTAAGTGATCTCCATTTTGAACTATTTTCAGTGATTTCAAAGAATTTGTGACGTCACAAGTTCGTTTGTGACGTTTCAGTTCATTCTTTTGATTGGCTTGTCATTGACGTTTAGTTGATTGTTACTGATGACGTCAGATTGTAAACAAATACGTATCCATTTAAACGTTGTCAAAGAAGGAATTTTTTTGGATGTGTTAGCGAATTTAAGTTTAAAATATACAATCTTTTATTAGATTTTTAGTTCTGCTTCGATGAAGATCTGTATAGTTGAATAATAAAAGGATACTCTATTTCATCGCATTAAAATACTGTTGTTGTATAAACAGGCTAACCGCATCACATTTGGACCGATTTTTGGTCCATATCCATACACTTACCTCCGAGATTACTTTCCGACCATAGGCGGAAATAACCGAGGTGATCCGATTGATCAGAATAGCTATATAAATTCATTCGTCCAATCAAATCGATTGTATTAATTGTATTGTACAATTTTCATTGACGTCTGTTACGAATATATATTGTGCGTGTCAACAACAAATGAGAGAAACGTCAGTTCTGCGATATATTGATTCATTGATACCCTTCTCAATATTTGAAACTGGAATTTCAGGATTAGCAGCAAATTGATATCAAAAGGCAGTATTAAATAAAAAATATACAGGGTAACTAGCATTACAACAATAACAAAATGAGCAGGTGCTCCAGTAGAAAAGGCATCCTCTGTTTTTCTGATCAAGGGAGATTTTTTATTCATGTAATGAAATACGGTCTCAAAAAGGTATATATATTCTCCTCGCCAGCGGATCGGTGTATATTACATTTTCTCAAGCTGATAAATCCCGACAGCGACATTTATCATAGTCATAAATTGTTTATTATTCACTAGTACATGAAAAGTCAATAAATATGTAATTTCAATACCACTGTACACATATTAGATTAAAATGAAACATTGAGCAATTATACCAAGGTATATCATAATAAAACATTATTTATATTGTTAGTGATAACAAAGTATGAAATTGTTTAGTATATAAATCGTGTGTCTCTGTAGATGAATAGCTAGGCACAAAGGTATGTTTTTATGAAAGACATAGTCCACAATTTCAAGACCATCGACGAGTTTATCAGGTGGGTTCAAGAAAAACTAATTGTTGGACCACCCTTTCATACTTAAACGCATAAACAACTGTTAAATCATTTTTCGTTTACGAAAAAGACCAACGATACGTAAGAAACGTGGATCAACAAGGATTCAATTTATTTGATCATTTGATCACGTACACATTGCTTCTGCATGTCAAACAAATGAAATCCACAACGTACAACGAATTTCGAAAAAGACGTCAAGCAAATTAAACTTACAGTTTGTACGGACACTCAAATCTTATAAAGTTCAAGATAAATCAACAGCACTGATTTACAAGACTTGACACATTATTTTGGACTACCTCTGAAAAAAAGGTGTTTTATACTGTTTTACCGTATACGACGAGTGATAGTAAACATACATTTCCTCTATGTGAAAAGTGTGCAGAGAAAGTATTCGATAAATAAGACTGTAAATGTTCAGAAGAACTGGGTTTACTCCTAAAGTAAAATTTCTGTAAAGTTTGTCCATTCGATCAAACTAGGCATTAAGACAGGAAACCATGATGTGATGGATAAATATGTTTTTGCAACTTAAGCAAGAGACATCAGGATTTCCAACTGAATGTATAACTGAAAAGGATAAGTAAGACTTCATTGCTAAATATGCAACACAGGAAAATATTCTGTTGGATTGTCACCAGATTAAAAAAATACGTACCTTGGCCAAAATTGTTTTAACAGTTTTGAGAAAAGTTGGGGCAGAAATTAAACAAAATTATCCAATTTCTTTCAGATCATATAAAAGTTGTCTGCGATTGCCATAGTCGGTCACGACATGGTTCAACTTGAATATACCAATGATGCGTTTCTCTTTCCAGTAGATTTTAAGATAAATATGTTGCTAGTTTTAAAACATACATGGCATGGTTGTGTCTTTATGAGCTATTAGAAGTAGCCTAACAAAACGCGACCAGTGATACGGATAAATTATTTGGGATTGTTTATGTGAACAAACTTCCACCAGGGACGAGTTCATCTCATCTCAAATTTGTTTCCAGTGGTCTAAAGTCATACCCATACATTACAAATTCGCAGGTCTGCAAATTCCGTGTTTCTCTTTGAACATGAAGGCAACTACAGACAAAAATTTCTTGAAAAATTTCTTGCTTAGCAAAGAAAATAATGTTCCACAAATGAATGCAAATACATAAAGAAATTCAAAATGGTGTTCACAAACCGAGATTATTAAATGATCTGACCTTTGACTGATGGATATGCACAATGAGACAAGACTGAAAAAATCAACTTTGTTATTTGCTCAAAGATAACTATTAATTTATAATAACATTTTATCCATTGTCTCCGTTTTTCTTTTCTCTTACTAGTTGGTTTATTAAACATTGGTTCCCTATGCAAACGCTAAGTACTGCCGCGCGTACTGTTTGCATAAAACCTTACACAAAAAAGTTCCGATTGAGGTAACCTATCAAGTGCATGAGCCAGTGCTGTGTTAATCTTGAACGACTCTACTATACATCCTAATTTCATTGTCACCGTTGTAAACGATATTTAATTCTTACGGAGAATAACATCTTTAACTGAATGAAACTTAATACAAAGTGTACAGAAAGCTTATTTTTAGTTTTTCGTTTACATCAATGGTTACATGTACATGTATGTCTGATTTTGTCTCAATTTAAAACTGAAAACGGGTTTCTCTTTGATTTACATATGCGGAAGTCAAATATTTTCATTTTAACGCAAACAACTGAATATTCGTGCCCGATTTTTGTGTATATAAATTTATGAAGGTTATTTAAAGGTTTTATGGTCATAAAAGTGGCCATACAAGTCAATGTTTTTTTTATATTAAAGAGGATCCCAAAAGGTGGCAGTGTAATCCAATTCTCGAGAGGGAAATCAATGTGTAAGCCTTAAAATTTTTACAATTAGTGATTCATAGTAATCCAAAATCGTAATTAAAAATGTTAAAAGTAATTATTTCTATTAAGTGAAATGAGAAGATGTTCATCATATATTAAATTAAATGACACTTAATGATTATAAGCCGATTGCGATGTCAGAAACATATTTAACACGTAAAAGTTATTAGCATTTTTTTAAGCCTCTGAAAGCTATTAAGTAGCTATATTTACCTCGATTTTGTGCATATTATTCAGTGCTCATTAAAATGACTAAGTGTACATCAAGTGTTGTGAACCAACTAGACCTCGTCATGAGACTTTAAGATGCACACAGTGTTATCGTCTCTAACACAGAATATGCAATGACGAACAACACCAACAGGCAATTAAAAACGGTATTAAACTGCAATTGGCCAATTTGTAATTGGCCTCCAGTAGCGGAAAGTACCTGACTCCCAGATCCTACCCTTATACTAGGAAGACACACAGCCCAATGTAACTGTGACAGAATCAAACAGAACCTCATTGCCACTATACCATACTTGTAGACAACTTAAATGACTCTCCCTTGACATTACTAAACGACAGGACGCTACTTTTCATGGCAACAGTTTAAAGAGTACATCATAGTAAATGACTTAGACATACTCGGTTCACACAGCTTGTCACAATGCAGATTGTGGACTTAGGGGCCCAGTGATCCTATAGTAAACATGTGTCTAGCGATGGCTGCATGTCAAATTCAAACGCCAGAATCAGTCATCAACAGAATAGAGGTGTGGCATACGCACAAGAATGTGAACTTCCCGGGATTAAAATAAATTAAAATATTCACGAATCAGTTTAATAACATGAACTTTGAACATTGTTGCATTTAATTGTCAATATAATTCAATATATATATTCAGAGTAACGAAATGATCTTTTTGCGTGAAATAACAACATTGCGATATCTAGTAAAAGTGACGATAAAAATTAAGTCATTTTAAACTCATAATTAAAGAAATCTACCATAATAATTGTTCGAAAACAATACTTGTATGGTTCACGAAAACTTAACGTAGTCCTTACACAGCTCAAAAACTCTGTGTCCTACCTTAACAGTGATTTATACACATAATTCAAAACCTGTAAACGTTTTGTCTTTAGCTCCTACGAAACATACTAACTATAATTTAAATCAAGACAAAAAAACCACCATATTTGTGTCGATATTAAAGAAAAAACCGTTCTTCTTCAAATCCTGTTTATTTTAAGTTTTAATTATTTCAACAGTTGCCTGTTTGCAATGACATAAATATCATATAAAATTGTAAAGTGGCGATTTCCGCATGTTTATTTATGAAATTTACATTTGGTAGTTTTCTAACCTACCCGACAACTGGCTATGAAGTTACTGAAATACCATTAATCTGGTTTTTGTGGCGTCGGGATATTTTGCGATTTTCTCTCAAAAGCCATGTGTTTTATTTTGTTGTGTTGAATGTTGGTTTTTTATCCATCTCATGTGTTAAATTTTGCCACCTTCGCTAGTTGCTCTCTTTAAATCACAGAAGCTAGCAAGTTTATTGTATGTGTTTTATATATTATATATTTGTTTGTTATTTTGTCAGCGACGGCGTGTATCCACTGAGAGATCTATCCATAAAACCTAAAATGTTTTAATTAAATCTTATTAGATGTAGTAATTACCACACATATCATATAAAATAAATGTACATTATTTTCCTTTCAGTACATTATTTACTATCAAGGATTTAAATTTTAATCCTTTTTGTATTTCAGCAGTATATATGGATTGAATGACGATAAAGTTGTTATTATTATTATCAATAACATAGTCTAATCGGTAAACGATAAGCCGGAAATAACTATGTATGAATAGAAACTTAAACAGTGTGCTTTCCTAACAATTGTATAAGAGTATGAAGAAATATGCTTACAAATGTACCTGTAATTTCCCTTTACACACACTTTTCTATTATCTGTATTTTGAGCCTTAGACTTTACGATATTGTCTAACCGGTCCGCTATCTTGGCGTGAAATATGTTGGTGCATGCTTTATTTTGGTGTGTTTAATTTTGGCTCCTTTATGGAAAGCGCTTAATACAGCAATCAAAAACTACAACCAAAATAACCCCATTTACGGAACACGATTATATGATACGATTTATTAAAAAGAAATAGAACAAATGTAATGAAAAGCAGCATAACAAATAACAGTCTAGTCTCTATAAGTGATCAAAACACCGACAAACATCATGTATTGGAATGGACGTTCATCGTAACTACAGAATAAAATACTTTATTAAATACTAATATCGTAAAATTCTTAGTCAGTAACGTAAGGCTTTCTTATATTAACTTGAAATCTTTAAGATGTTTCTTCAGTCGATTTTTAAAAAAGAGTTTTCCACTGCTTTATTCGCACAAATGCCCTTTCGAAATCTGTTGTAATTATTAAAATGATTACCATCCTTAATATCCTTCCAGTAAAGCTACTTGAAGAAGTAAACAACCTTTGAGAAATAAAAATGATAAACAGCCTGTGCACTAGTGCAGACGGCTGTTTCTATAATATCATTAAGTGCAGTACCACCTTTTAAAGCTTTTAATATAGCAGCTCTAAGAAATGAGTACGCTAAAATGTGATATATTTATAAGAAATTCTTTAACCAACATGTCGTTACCATAATAAAATGTTCTAAAAGATATAAACAATTTTGTTCTGTTCTCTTTCTGATCTCAGAAAAATGAGTGAAATAAAAATTTATATTATGAACCACAAAATTTTTTTCGTCGACATGAGTGGAAGTCATAAGATGATAACCAGGACCCACATACAACAAATATCGTCGTCACTTGTATCTCTTTTTATGATAATCAATTTGAAACTAATTTGAGAAAATATATAACATTTAAAATAATAAAGTATTGATTGCAAAACGTCATATGTTTATAAAGATATTATCAACATAAAGACACCATTAATTTCTTTTCTTCTGCTGTAGTATTTGTTAGCATATTTAGCATTAGAGTTCATTCCTTGTATTTTCTTTAATGAACACTGCAACGTATAAATCATATAAGTATACAATTTAGTTGTCTACATATAATTTACGATCAGGTCTTTTAGTTACATGATTGGTTTCACTTGCTAAAATGGATATGCCCACCCTTCCGAAACATCTAACGTCACATCATTGTTTATAGTAATTACATGTTACCGATTTGTTGAATATTTATTGTGTACATGTATGTTATTTGCTGCTTGTATGAGTTTTTTATACATGGCTTTGTAATTTTGTACAACGACTGCGTTTCGATATTTTCTGATTCATTTACAAGGATGACAACGATTTCTATATTTTGTTCGTTTATTCTTAAAGCAATAGTAGGCTCGTTGTGTATGCAACAAAGGAGAAAAAAATCCGTCTCTACTCGTACCCCGTACTTTTCTAGTAACATTTACTATTTTGGCCTTTAGTGCATCTTTCCCGAATTGATTTATTGTTCGTTAACTTGTTTTAGTCCTTAATATAGCTGAAATACTACTCGCTTGATGCAAAGCCAACATCGAATCTATCAATCGAAAGATTGTGACAGTGTCATAATGTATCTCCAAGACGAAGTATTTGGGTATTCAATTATTTCAAAAAATCTAAAATTAAACTACTTTAAAGTTATATATCTTACTTTCAAAAGATTTGTTTAGTTACACATGGATTCTGTGTTTTATTGTTTAATGTTCTTTTCTTGCCACAGCTTTTCTGTTTATATTGGCGAAAGAAATAACAAACACCAACAGTCACAATGATGCCACAGACTGAAGCCAGATATATAAGCACATTGGGTGTCAATGCGTCTTACACACCACTATGAACTTAAATTTGTTTTCGGTACATATGTATATATAATTTAGGATTTATATTATTTAATTATTGCTGTGTGTTTTATTAATGTGCCATACTACGCAAAAACCTGCATTTAAATGTTAAATTAAAACTTATTTACCGGGATTTTAACTATAATAATCAACAGAAAATGAAACTAAATGAACACTGCTTCCGCTATATTATTCAAGTACTCATGTACCTACCAATTCCAATGTCTATAATATTTATGGGTTGTTCATTAGTAGACCTAGTTATTTCTGTAATTGAAGACACACATGGTATGTGAAGCAAAGGTTGTAACCTTGTATATAGATTTATATTTTATCATTCTATTAGGAACATGTAACAAAAAGATTAATAGGTTGTTACATACTTGTTGGAAAAAGACGTGTGATCTTTTACGCGTGATAGAAATTTTATAACTTTGTGCGAGTGGACCTCAGTGGAACAAACGAAAAGACACACAAAATATTATCGCTAGCGAAAGATGATTGGACTTTCCCCAAAATGCTGGCAAGTACCCATTTCGTCCGTAAACCGACAACTATGAAATGCGATTCCAATGTATTGTTGCGACCACAGGCATGTTTTTAAAAGTCTATTATGCAGTATTGAAAGACTCATGTAATTATGTAAACAGAAACAATAGAAGGGGACAATTCAAAATAACAAAGATGCACGAAATGTAAGTTTCAATCAACAATACAACAGGTTAGTATACAAAACTGGCTGTTTCCACAGTTCAGTTTTAATGTGTAATTATTAAGTGTATACGAATATAATGATGAGGAAATATTAAATTAATCATAGTTTCAGGAAGTTTAACAAAATGTAAAAACCACGTTATACAAATACAAATAAAGTATAATATTTTAACCATACCTTCTTACATTTGTGATCACAGTAATTAAATATAACATAAAAGCGTGTTTAACTATATATGGTTGCATTCACTATCACATTAGGATACATTCCATGAAGCTTATATACACAGATGCCACTCATTTGGGTTTCTTTTTAACTACGACCCAATGTATGTGAATGGTTCAAGTCAGTGATGTATGACGTTGTGTGTTTGTTCAATATCTTATGCTATTTTCATTAATTTGACTTAAGTTTATTAAATGATGTATTTGTTAGGCGGTTTTGTAGTACTGTTAACGTTAAATGAATAATGGAAAAAACACACTAAAATAAATGTTTAGCAACATGGATTTTATGCGTAAAATAATCACTTGAAAATTTGAAAAAAATATTAATAAGTGTATTTAACCTCCCTGTCACTACGGTAAATGTTGTAAATTCGATCCGAGTGAAGATAAATGTATGTAATTTAGATGTTTTGTGTAAGTTTGGATCACATCATGATAATCAAAAGCCGAATTTATCTTGTTACTATTTAATAGACACCTGGTTTTTAACGTCTCCAGTTCAAGTAAAAAAACTGAAAGCATTTTTAAATGTTGTTGTAAACAGTTAACAGATCTAAAAACACACTTTGCAAACATACACTAATAAAAAGAATAAAAATGTCATATAAACCCATTTCAGTGAGGGGAACAAATAGGTCTTATATTAATGAAAGCTTTATGAATTAAATTATGTTATATATACAAATATCTTTTCTTGTTTTGTGACACGTCTTGTCACAATCTGATCAGAACTTCTGTTTTAAGTTAAAACTACTTGAGTAAAATTATTATTTCAATAGTAACTTCGAATGAATGATCTCTTGATCAATTATCATTTTCAAGCACATTTTGCAATGTACAAAGTTTTTATGTTTTCGCTTCGATATTTGCTTCCGCATCAGGAGCCAAAATAGATATATCATAAACTAAACTAGCATTGTCACTATCTATCAGTGGGTTCAAATATCCACTGCTGTCACTTTGTTCTTTTTCTGATTCATATTCTGATGAACTTGTGTCTGCTGAGTGAACAGCTACGACTGATTGTAATTCATAATAAGGAGCATCTTGTTTTGCATCCAAATACCATGCATATGGCGTCAAAGCTTCGACATGACTGATGCTCCCTTCTACGATTGTTTCTTCTGATCTTACCTTGTTTCCTGTTCCTTGTTGACATTCATCGTACGTATGAATTTCACGTGTTTCTATCAAATTGCTATATGTATGAGGACAGACTCCTTCGATAGCTGCAGTGTTTGTAATACCAGCCTCAAAGTTTGATGGACCGTTAATTGCTTCTAGATTTGTATTTGCATTATCACTAGGAACAATATCAACTTCATCTATAGTATGATAAATTTCGTCGTTCATTTCCTCAATTTCACTTGTTGAATTGACGAATTCAGTACTTGCCAAAGATTTATTTCCTTGAAATGTTTTGGCGAATCTTCGACATAAATAAACAAAACCTATGATGACGCAAGTACCAACTACACCAGTCACTGTCGCTGAATATATCAATAGGTCCATTTTCGAAAATTCTGCAGATAAATTACGAAATAATAAATATGTTTTGTGTAAATATCGGTGCATTTATCAGTGTCAGCAAAGAAACAAATAGCTAAATTACCGGACCGATAGTTTACGGATGATGGCAACTAAGGATTTACACAAAGCACGAATCAAATACCTCAAACACGAATAAAACCCAAGAAAAAACATTGGTGCTCGCAGGATCTCCGGCCAATAAGTATTTTCATTTTGTTTGTCGGTATGGATAGTTTACACATAATTTATAAAATTAAGATACTATTTTTGGCTGCTTGGAAATAAGAACCCTCTATCATCACTTACCATTTTTCACAACATCGGAAGGCCGACTGGTTTTTTCTGCAATATAATAAATAACAAATGTGCATTAGTAAAGACATCAATAGTAATGGCGCATTACAAAAAAGGATATAAACTTTAGGAACAATTGTGAAACGTATAAAAGCGTAAAAAACAAAATGATATAAAGTATTGAAAAACTGAAATAATTTCAAAAGACAAAATAGGGGTAGAATGTTTAGTTACGCATCATGACAAATATGCAGTATTTTTTTTCTTATTTATTTTGTGGAAATACTGAGGTATAATAAATGCTTGCAATACAGTTTATACAATTACTTGCTGTATATTTAATATTACCACCGTTTTAAAAGTCAATTCCTAAACTTCTAAACCTTGAGTGCAAAAGTATAATTACTTACCATTTACGTCCGATTCGGAAAAATTCAAATTAAGCGACTGACTTGTTATAGAAACAGCCTTAGCTGAAATATAATATTTATTCTGGCATATGTAAAGATATTAATAGAAGTGGTATATATTCGCACTGAGATATTAAATATATTCACAGAAAGGAAATTTTAGGGACTGTTACTTAGATTTATTTCTGTCATGATTTATTCCACATTTAGACCTTCAGCATAAGAAAACTGTAGCATTTGCATTACGGATTATAAACACAAGAGTATGAAAATCCTTAGTATAAGCAATGAAATAAAAAACTTTTTTAAACGTCTATTTCATCTGTGTTTGCAACTGTATCAAAGCAAGAACAGAACAACATATATAATACGCTTTATTTAGTGCAGAATTCAGTTATAAAATTGCATGTACAAAGACAATACTATAATAACTAACTGTTGTCTACTCTATGTTTATAATTGTTAAGTGTAATCTGCACAATAAACCACGTAACGTTTAATCATGAGATAATTTAGTCTACATACGTTTGATAGGTATTTCAATGCTCACTACACTGTAGAGCAAGCACGTTTGAGGTTAGATTACATTAAGAAATGAATCCAATATGTTTTAAACAACACATAAATTAATCTTATTCAGAAAAAAAACCATTTGACCGAGTGTTTCTCACAATGAGGTTTTATTGTGGCTATTTGTTAATATGGTTAATATTGAAATATTTATCAGTTAATATGTATATAATGTACATGTTATTTGGTAACCTACCATCATTGATGGTTTCAGTAGAATGGTCATCCATAGTACAACCATAAATATGATGACACCTGCAAAACAATTGTAAATTATTACAACATTGCGAGATTTAGTAATGTCAAAGCAAGTCATAAAAACTCTCAGTAAATGGTTTACTAATTTCATAGTCCAACCTGCACTTCCTTCAGAGGATTGTCGCCTATTTAAATGCTAAGGATTCTAGACAGTCAGGCTAATGTCATCTCCCTTCCATATGTGGTTGACATATTGAATGATAATTAACACGGGGTATTTATTTATCGTAAAACTTATAATTTTCCTTTTTGACATATCTCCTCTCCTTCCTGACCTGAACTGATTCTGTTCTTCCTGACCTGAATTGATTCTGTTCTTTCTGGCCTTAACTGATTCTTTTTATATGCAGCATGTCTGGTGCGACACCTGAAGGAGGATCTACAGAAACTTCAGGAATTTCTGATGTTTTCATTTTTTTAAACATATATGCTCTTTATATTTGTTTATTGTTTAATTCTACTGTTCTTGATATTTCTCTTTGATATAGCTTTTTGAATTTTGTACTCTGATTATCTACTTTTAGGTACCCCTTAAAAACTTCTGTTTAACTGTTTTCAGAGTTATGATATCTGCTAATAGTGTATTTTTCAAGATTAATTGGTTGACTTACCAAATTGAAGAAAATAATAATTCGTCAAAAACACCAAGGTTTATGTCCACCATATTTTTTTAAAACAAACTTGCATATACACTGCCAGCTTTTATATATTTCGTGTAACATGTAAGTGGTTTAGCAAATAATAATTACCTTTGAACATCAAAACATTTGCATGCTTGAATGCAACGTTGCCCATAGCGTCCTAAGCTACAAGGTTTACAATTTTGTCCGTTTATTGAAGTAAACCCTATCTTACAAGCTGAAATACATATAATATTAAAATTTATATTGCTAATCGTTGACTTTGAAGGATACGACGGGCACGTAATAGAAATTCATTGAATATTTTAGTTAGATAACGATCGTAATAGAAATATATGTATTATTTATTAACGTCTTCATGTTAGTTGTAGTGTATACAAGATCCTAGCGCTTGGATCGCGGTATATTATATCAAAAGATAAAAATTAATCATTAATGAGAAAGCTCACTGCATTGCATGGTGTTTAACTTTACAGAATATATAATATTGTTAATCGTATGTTTATATTTGTGTGAAATTATGGCTAATCTAGATTTATCTATAAATTAAAATCTGTATTGGCCAGACAACTAAAAAGGAAGCCAAAACTCTAAGTTTCAAGGCAAAGTAATTGCCCGTGATATTAAATATTCACTTGAACTGTCTATTGCTAGTAACCTTAATGTATAAAACAAAATTACTATAGATATAAAAACGTTTGTAATTAAGAAGTACATTTTTGGACAAATACTTTAACTTTAATTAATTTTTTTAGCTTACCCACGCATTCTCCATTTTTCTCCTCATGCTCAGAACAACAATATTTCCTGCAATATGTATATACAATACATATATCCGAGGCATTTAACAGTTTTTTTAGTTTATATTCCTAGCCCTTATTTTTCCTATTGTATCATATGTTTCTCCGTTACTTTTGCAAACATTATATCGTGTAATACGCGCTATTGCTAATTACTGAATAATAAAGAACTGTATAGCTGATAATTAATTTAACAAATGAACAAAACAGAAGATATTTTTAAAACAGCCATATGATTCGTATCCTCGAGATATATGCAGTTAAAATAGACTACAAAAGTTTTATTACTATGTAATCCCTAACTCTACTAAAATGTATACTAAACGCTCATATTTACCTTGTATTGTCCACACAGACATTTGGACCATCTTGTAAACAACTAGCTGACACAAAAAAATGTAATATTAATATAAAAGAAGTAGACATTGCGTGTAATTGTTTGGAGCACAAAACACAATTTTGTTAATTGAGGAAACAAATGAGGTTTGTGAATTAGTTAAGCCCGGATGTAACTCTGCTGTCTGTTGCAGAATAAAAATGATCAGTTTTAAAAGCTATTTATAGTAAATACAGTTTTATTTCATTCGTCAATCTTCGTTTCAGCAAACTGGCTTTTTTTTATTGCACTAGTGTTATTTGCGAGAACACGAAAACCTCCACCATTGATCCTAAGTTACAAGTATTAAATTTACAAATGTAAAGGTCAAATGTCAAGGTCAAAGGTCACCTTTGATCTTGTAAGCACTATATTTCTAAACAACCAATATAGATTGAAGCAGACAATAAATACCCTTCTTATCAAGACCTTTATTTTTAGTACCTTTGGTCCAAACTGTTCGATGAACCGTTTTTCAGTTAGTCCTTTGGTTAACTGGTATGACTTGAAAACCGTTTTTTAAAACACTGGTTCAGAAACTGTTTTATGAACTGTTTTCAAGTTGTTAACCTTGGTGCATTACGATTATTCTGTTTTTGGCTTATAACTTGAACACGGGTAGAGTTAATAGACTTAACATACAGGTTAAATATGATCATCAAGTCAAGGCGTTCGATTTAAGACCAAAGTGATATCATTGTTGGCGGCCATTTTCAAAATGGCTGTCACCACTAACCGTTTTTTATAAAAAAAAAACGTAAAACCTATACATGTTTGCTGTAATAAACAGAAATGTAACCAAATGTTATAACTATAAGGTATTTACCTTAAAAGATTTATTGCAAAAATAAAATTCTGAACAGAAGCAGGTATATATCGCTATCAAGATTTTGTACTTTTGTCTTTGAAGGAGATATGCATATGAGGCTTCAAATTTTGTCATGATGAATTATCAAAAATGGGTTAAGCTCTATTTCCAAATTGAAAGTACATAAAATATACTTTTTGTACCATAAACTACTACTGGAAAGAGTTGATAAGAAAAAAACAAAGAAAACAGACCGAACAACAAGAGCCAAAAGCCAAGGGACAGTTACAAATCCGGATATAGACAAACACAACACAAAAACCAAAAACATAAAACACAGAAAGAAAGTAACCCGAACCCAATACAAACCATGGGTGCAGTCAGGTGCCCCGGACGAGTATGCAGTGCCTGCCTCTAATTAGACACCCGTCGAGTTATTAATTGTCTTGTCTAGGGAAAAGTCAAATCCAGGAATTGAAAGCACTACCTATGACTAGGTGAAAATGTCAGATCGTATTTGAGACACTGATTTCCCATAACGGTCAATTAAGTCGTGGTGCCGACCATAGAACTTCTGAAGAGATAACATCAACCTAGGTACAGCAAACCCTTGTTTGAGTAGTTTAGCAGTCAACAGCAATGATCGGTCTAGAAAATCGAAATAAATATCGCAGGAAATTAATCAAATATTAATTTCAAGCTCGCTAGGATAAAGTGAATGTAAATTCACCAAATTCAGCATTGTTGAGGGACAAAACATCATCATAATAGTGGAATGTGAAATTAAAGTCTGGGCCAGAGTTTTTTCTTTCTTCTTTAGTAGGCCTTCTAGGAACTCAGCCTCATAAGAGTACAAACAGGTCAGCGAGGAGAGGAGAGGAGCACAAATAGAGATGCTCCGATCAGAGCAGATACTAAATTGAAACTGTTACCGCGTTTTGACATGATAAAAATCAGGTTCTAAAATAAATGTCTTGTTCGGTATTAGGACAACTCAATCCTGAAATAATTCGGACCGTATAAGAAGACAACACAAACCGTATATGGATTAAATATGTTATATATATATATATATATATATATATATATATATATATATATATATATATATATATATATATATATTAAATATTAATTATGTTACGACAGAACGCTTTTAATGTGTCGCTTTTAACCGTACACAATTATTCCCATCAAAATAATAAATCTTTACAGGTAAAATTACTTGATAGACGGTCGAACCAGGGTGTTCTAGCCACCATTATACTAAGCATTTTTGTGGAGGAAATCTTTCCTTCACATTAAAAATGCTATTTTGACTTAGTCTATCGCATTGTTGTTTTGACCATGCTGGTGGTGAACAATGAACAACACTAAAGTTCTGATGTTAATATCGGTTATGATTATGGAATTTTACAAATGATTGTAGTGATCCCAGGAAGATAACTATTACAAATGGTTGTTAAAAATATATATAACTTTAAGAACATAAGAGGATCTACATTTTGTTTCAGGTATCTATGACGATTACTGAGATCGAACATGTAGAACATATGAATGCGACTTTATTACCATTTTAAGGTCAAGGTCAGTGATGATATATGATAAAGACTCCATATATTAGTTTAAACATATTTATTTGTATCTTCACAGATCTTCACAAACAAATACAACATATACATACGATGTATTATTAGAGGATTCGGAAGTAAGCTTTGTTAGCTTTTATTAATACATATCCTTATAGATTTCAGACATGTTTACATAGCGTATCATTTGAAGGAATTCACACAAAACATATAAGAGAAGAAAACTGAAAATCAATAGAACATCATGAAAATTATGAAGTGCAGTTATTCAGAAGCTTTTGCTTCGAACAATGAAGCTCTGAACAAGTTTAAATACATTAATTTTGGTCTAAAAATATAAGTGGTATGACCCATACAATAACAAATGTACATTTACATGTAAGTTATAACTAATAGTATGTAGTGTTTCTGCTCAAGTGAGTTCCAACAGTTTATTATTATGTGTCGAGTGAAGATAACATGCACTTTGTTATATATTTTTCTGCATTTAAAAATATGATTATTAAAATAATTGAAATGATGTTACTTATAAAGGATTCAGCTATTTAAATGCAATTTCTTTTGAAATTGTACACTACACTCATAGAAGAATATGCAACCATGTGAGAATAGCCTTATTAATTGATACCTTTCAACCCAATGTTAGAATTGAGATTTCTACAAGTTTCCCACTTTTCTTATTTTTTATTAAATGTTCCATATTTAAAGCTTCTGAGTCCATTCATCAAACAATGAGTTCACAGCTATTCTGAACCATAGTAATAATAAAATATGGAGACAATCAAATAAAATACTAAGATATATGTAAGGCACAATAAGTTTGGATAAAATTGTTACATAGTCTGGTCTACTTGTGTACATATTTTTATAATACATTCTGTGTTATTAGTTTCTAATAATTACTTTCGATAACGATTCCATTGTATTGTTGAACTCTGGGCGGTCACGGGAAAGACCTTACATAATCGTAATATCTGATTCTAAGCGAGAATATACAGATCTTTTAACTTTACATGCGACCATATTGAAGGTAGTATAGAACATAAATCTTTAAAATTTCTACCAAAAGCTAATTCACGAACAGATAAAGCCAAATGGGTTAAGTAATTTCTTTAGACACATGCGGAAAAAAGGTACATTTTTTCAATTTTTCGTGTCACAACATTCAATTGAACAAATTTTAAAAGGAAGGAAGACCAAGGTCTTCATCTCAATACAAGATAACAAATAATACAATTGCTTGCTACAAGGGAAATGAGGAGGATCCTATAGCTTATCTGACTTAATGTTATAGATTTTGAGTTGATCAACTTTATTTCTGTATGTAAATGTATAACTGTTTTCTTATGAATGTCGTTTACTGTAACAGTTTCTAGTGCCATACTCAAACGGCTGCCAAACATGTCTGGCATGCTATTAAAGGTGGCATTGTGTGGGCCTTTTTATTATAATGCAAAAAATTGAACGCGGACCATAGTGTTTCATATGATTAAACAGTGTTGCTCACTGAGATTTAAAAATATATGTGTTTTTGATACGTGTGTTGTAGAAAATTACTACAATGAATCATATTTTTTAGGAATCATTTTTTCAACAGAACTACGGATGTAGGTTTTTAAAGCACAATTGAAATAATAATTTCCTTATTACAAATATTGCAACAGGACATAAAAAAGAACATTTTCCGGTAGACATGTAACAAATTGATTGTTAACTATCCTGTTTGTAAACAATATGTCTGGCCTTTTCTTTCTGGCACCATGGATCAAATCATCCTGCATTTTGTGTTTTCCCAATCAAATATTTCTGTTAAATATAATGATTATGTTCATGAGCCCAATTTTGTCCTTAAGTGAATTGAAATTATTCACCAAATTTTAAAAGTCTTGACTTTATATTGCATTAACTGACACTATAGTTGGACAGCTCCGAGATCTCGACCCACAGATTTGTCCAGTGCGTTCTATTGTGGCGGATAATGGAATCCCTCTCTTCGGTGTTGGTGGTTGCCAGGTCATAATACGGAAAGCCTGGCTTCAAACCACATTGAGTAAAGTGTTTAGGACGGTACTACGTTCCTTGCATGATCAAGACACTAAATCGGCAGAACTGTTTATCCCTACCCAGAACACCATATTTTCTAGCGGAAGTCTAAAATGATGTTACTGCTGGTCCACCATTAGTTGTTTGTAAACTCGTTCTTAATTTGAATATCGCTGAAATATTGCTTGTTGGACTTTAAAGCAAACTTTTATTCAATCAATCTATCAATTGCATTTCAGTACTTTCCCCCGTAAACGCAACACTTTAACTGATTGATAACTGATTGCTGACGGATTTTGGAACGCTGACGGATCGCTGACTACATCCGTCAAAAATTATGAATCCGTCATTACCTTGGTAACCGTCAGCGATCAGTGCGATCAGTCCAATCAGTGAGATCCAGAATCCGTCATTTAATTATATGCACAAATCGGTCAGTTTATTGACGGATACGTATAAATTAATAATTTAAAGATAAAACGAATTCTGCGTCATTTGTATAATATATATGTATTTATAATAACATTTATAATAAAATAAACGCAAGTATGCAAAATAATAGTTAATACAATGTCTCGTTCTAAAAAATAACATAAATAAACATATTTAAAGAAAAAACCGTTTTCTTTATATTATATAATTAAGCAAATGTCTTTAAGGCAGGACATATCTGCGGGTCGAGCCCTGTAAACCTTAAAAAAAACTTCGACGAGGTGAATGTTTTCTTTTCGTAATCCACTATTGATTCATTTTTTTTATTTTCGCGACTCGTGATTTCGGCCTATTTTATTTTCTGCGATCTGTTATATGTGTATTTGTTGTATATTAAGCCGACCCGACACCCCCAATCAGGAACATATTTGTTTCACATTAAGGAAAGGACGCTGACTCGTTTAACGTGTTACTTATATGTATGCGTGTGTGTTTTTATTTAGTCTACAACATCTTTAAATACAATTATAAAACTGTTGTGTATAAACAACTGTTTAACTGTTGAACAAGTATTGTCTATCAAAACACATTGTTTACTAAACAAAAAGTTGCATTGTAAAATATACATCGATTCTGGTCGCAAGTTTTATTTGTCAGGCAATAAAAGAAGTTCAAAAAGTAAACTTACAATTACGCTTGATTGTTTCATTCATTTCATGGCGTCCAATATGTATTGGGGTGGGGTGGGAGGAAGCCGGAGTACAGGTTAAAACGGACAATCTTTGTCAATTAAGTTGTAGTCGGGTACACCCTATCTGCAGTCGTTAGAAAATCCGCAACCTGTTGACAGGCATGTAATAACTAGTAGATGACTAACCAATCAGTCACCGAGGCCCCAATAACGCCAGGGAGAATTGTTTGCGCATACTGCATTTAAGCGTACAAAATATGTTACAGATAAACACGTGTTATAGTGCGAAAGAGTAATTTTTTTACAAAATAAATCTTTAGGTCTATGAAATCGGTTTTAACATTATCATTACAGTCATATCGATAAAACGAAACCTTTTCAAGAGTGTCATTCAATTTGAACAATATCTTATTTCATTGATTGATTGATTGGATGTTTGCTTTTCTTTCAGCTAAAGTATTTCAGCTTTATTCATGACGAGAATAAGTTAAATATCAATCGATTTGTTTGTTTGTTTGTGTAAATATTGTTTAACGCCCCTTTCAGCAATTTTTCAGCTATATCATTGCGTCCAGATTTTATTGGAGGAAAAGGCCGGAGTACCCGGAAAAAACCACCTACCTTCGGTAGGAAAACTGGCTCCTTTTCAATTAAGTGGAGTGCACCCTACCCGCAGTGAGACTTGAACCCGCAACCTCAGTGTTGACAGACCACGTGATCAATGGAAGACGAACCTAACCACTCGGCCACCAAGGCCCCCTCAATCAATTAGAGTAAGATGGACCAAAGGGCAAAAAATTTGAATTCCACTGGAAAAATATGGGGAATGGGTACGTGCGGAAAATTTACTTTTTTAGCCTACTTCTTTTAGAAATCTACAAACGAGATCCTTGTCGTGCAAGGAGCGTGACACTCTCTAAACACGTCATTATGTTCGCGGCAATTCTAATCTGACCTGAACCCCTGAGGCCCCCCCCCAAAAAAAACGAGAGCACATCCCATGTCCGCCAGCTGAGGATGCATTTCAAATACTTATGAATTTAAAGGAAACCATTTATACTTATATATCATTATTTATCGAATGACTATCACAGACATCGTAAAATAAAAAAAAAATGTGGCGCCTAAAATGCGAAAGCAGAATTGATCTTATATTACGCTTACATGTGCGCATCTTTAACTCAAAAGCTTCTATATACAAACGCGTTTAGAAGTTTATTCTTTATTTGAGTTTTAGTTCTGTGTAAATTTATGTCACACAATGAGATAGTGAATAAAATACATAAATAGATGTTTTCGCTTTTGTCGTAAATCTTATTGCGTATTATACACCGGAAATCTTAGGAACTGTGGCACAGAAAGAAAACTGATCAAACCACGACAAATGATTTTTTAAGCGTTTATAATGAAAAACCTCGACCTCGGTGGTTAAGGTAGCATGTTATCTATTATTGATCATCGAGTAGTTGTATGTTCGACCCTTACAGCGAGAGGATGTGCTCGACCCATCCCTAAATTGGCAAAGAGCATCAGTTTTCCTGTCGAAGGTCTGCCGTTTTGTTGGATACTCCAGCTCTTTCTTATAAACACTCGATGCTATATAATATAGACTAATATAATTTTTGAAAAAGTGTAAAAAAACTTCAAACATACATACAAGTAATGCTAACCCGAAAGCGCGAAGTGAAAAAAATGTGACGATTCTGTGTTCGCTTTTTTCGTCTTTCTCGCTTTTTCCGCTTTAAAAAATTTTGAAGACAAATACAAAATGTACTCCTTGGCACTCGAGGTCAAATATTTTTTGAATTCATTGTATGTGTGTGTTTTTTCAGTTCTCATTTAATTTTTTTTAATAAAATGACACCATGTGATGTTTATATTCCGTCACAGATGCGTTAGTTATAGATGGGGGGGGGGAGAATTTCCATTTATCATTATAACTTTAGACAAAACTTTTTCCGCTTTAAAAAAATTCGAAGACAAATACGAGACGTGCGCCTTGGCATGCGAGGTAATTTTTTTAAGTCATTGTGTATGGTTTTTTTAATTTACTTTGTTTTAATTATTTTGTTAATAAAATGACACTATGGGATGTTAATATTTCTTTATAGAAGCATTAGTATATATAATGGGGGAATTTTCATTTATCATTTATAGCTTTAGACCAGTTTTAGCCTTATTATTAGGTAAAACGAGCCATAAATGAGGACATTTTTATACTTCTAATATTTGCGAGTGAAACGAATTTTCACATTTCGAAATATTAATTTTACTAACAAGAAGTTGAATGGACGGATTGAAGCGATCAGTCCAAATCAATCCGTCAGATCAGTCAAATCGTTCCAAATCCGTCAATTGACGGATGGACGGATTGGGAACGATCTGACGGATTGGGAACGATTTGACTGATCTGACTGATTGGTAACTGATTGCTGACGGATTTTGGAACGCTGACGGATCGCTGACGGATTGCTAAAAGTGTTGCGTTTTCAATCTCAAGTACTGTATAATGCAAATACGTAAAAAATGTGTTATAGATGCAAGCATAGATTGTTTTTCACTATGAGGTTTGTATTGATAATTGTTGTATTAAAACATTGTATTAATTTTGATTTGGGTATTTAATTACTAATCAGGCGTAACTATTTACGACTTAAGGCATGGATTTAATATGGGAAATGATATATTATGTCTGTAATGACGAATTACTGATGTATTTTTACTCTTGCCAAAGTATTTTGTTCATAATGGTTTCAATTTTTCCCATAGTATTATCAGTATTATCTACATGGTTTTAAGTTTTGTTCATAAGTTTCCGTTTTGCCTTAAGCATTTACAGTTTTGATCATGGTGCCTGTCGTCAGGTCTGACTCCTCTAAAAATTCATCGGACCAGTCTACCTGTACGCTTTTGTCGATCATCCGAGAAGACTTCAAACATAGATTGTCATCACATTTCGTCGTTTCTAATTCAGTACAACCTTTCAGAGATCTATGAACTGTTACTACTATATTATGTTTTGTACTGGAACTTTTATCAAAATTTGTATTCTGCCTCATATTTTCTGCACACTTCGCTGTATCGCCAACTGTTCTACATATCTCGTCTGTATGAATTTCAGCGTTTTCTGTTTTATTCACCAGAGGATAATCGCGAACTGCGCATAATTCACGGATATCCACTATACTGACATCATTCGTTATGTTATGATTAATATGTGCGTTGGAACTACATAGATTATTGTCATCAATAGTATGATAATGGTCTGTTTCGTTGATTGAAACGCTGTCGGGTGACTCCTTTGCTGTATTTGGTTTCGTGTGTTTACAACTACGTCTGTTTTTGCGATACCAGTAGCAGACACCCAGCATCAAAATGATACCAGTAACTCCCGCCATATACGCTGCCATAGTCCGTGTAACATTTCCTTAAGATAACATAGAGAAGTGCAATTACGTAAAGGTGATTCAAATAACACACCTATGTCTTACAGTAAGCTCACGTATTAAATAAGCAAACAAAAGCCAAAATATACACAAAAATAGGTTACACGAACCTTTCTCAATTAGAAAGTAATATGATGTTCCAAAATTGTGAGCAATCCTGCTTAAGTGACACCCTTTAAAAGCAGAGAATAAAAGAGAGACTAGGAAGTACTTGTTATACAATTAGCATGGAGAAATTTTGAAAACATATATGGACTAATATTTAAGTTTATTAAGACAAACACAATACTAAAATCAAAATGATTGATTTATTGCCTTATGTTTATGATAACAAGTAATAAGTGATCAAGGTGAAACTCTGATTTTCACCTAAAATCACTTATTGGTGTCATAACATTGCCTACCGTACTACATGGAAAAATTGCTAATAATAAACCATTAAACACTTCACGAAAGCCATTTAAGCACTATCTTTTCAAAACATTCGCTTAAATAATATTCATACTTGACTTTCCTGGTTGAAGTATTTTACCTACCGTTTTCGATAGCTCCTGGTACTACAAGACGATTGATTACGGATATACTTGTTGCTGAAACTTAAATGAGTCTAATTCTTAACCACCATGTGAGGGGAAAATTACAAGAAAAGCAATGTGTGATGTAACATATGAACTTTTACCTGTATCAATTGTTTAGCACATATTTGTCATTCATCGAACCTTTAATTGACGTTTAAACAAAATAAAAACTAATTTAAAAAATTATATCTTGTGGAATTGGCATTATTAACAAAACGACATATTTCGTTTTAGTAAGATGTAATTTGGAATAAATTGAGTGCTTATTCAACAGAAATAACAGTTACAGTTACTTGCGAATGTTTGAAATACTTCGAATGTAGCATTTAATAGTTCAGTAATATTAAGGACGGAAACAAGTTTTCAAACAATAAGCAGATTAGGGAGATGAGATAGACCTAAGGGCAAACACTTTTGAGTCCTACTAAAACTATGGTGTAGGGGGTGTAAAGCGGACTATAACGGTTTTCTATATCGGACGCAACGAGCTTGTTCTTTTCGACATTTACAAAATGGGTCTTAAGGGTCCTTGGAGCTAGGCATTCTTATATCATCAACCCTTATGTTTGTATCGACACATGTTTTGTACTATGACATAAGAAACCAATTCCACTACACGAGTGCATCCGTTCTTTGCGGTTCTCAAATGCGGTTACAGCTGTTTTGCTGTGTAAAGCAGTGGTTAATATAATGTTCCTTGTGGTTCACTTGCATCTGCATTTTGAAGTTAAAAAACAAATACTGTAAAAATAACAAATAAAGATGCCTGCAAGCTTTTATTGTTTGGTTGGGTACTAATTTACAAACGATAATAAACAAATCTATTTTCTATTATTAGAACTATTACGCTGATGTATAAATTTCATAGATTACTACATGTACATATTTTTCATGGTAATTTTTGTAATTAATTACTTAAGTGCATATAGCGTCATATTGTACAAATCACTTATTAATATGCAAAGTTATGAATTGTATTTCCAACCTATTATTAGTCCCACAGATGTTTTATGTGTGATCGTAATTCTTCCCATACGTCAGCTGCCTGTGAAATTTTCGATTATAATTTGTTCAAATTCTATTATTTGATCTGTATTAGCTTTGATGCGAATATTTCATTGTTTTGTTCTCTCATATCGTTCCAAACTATATTTTAAGACTGTGTGTATATCTTGTGTAAGAAACGACTGATTATAATGAAGTGTTTCACCCGTTGGTAAGTTGGTAAAATCGATGTTTGTTTACATATAAATATATCATAAATTTTATTGATAAATTACACTTCTTAATATTATCAATAAATGGAAAAAGCGGCGCGCTTAATGACCCTTTTTTATTGAAATTGTACTTACAATTATTAATGGTGGAGCTTGTAATTGTATCGACGTTCATGCAACCATAAATATTATTACATCTGAAATATATGCATGTATTATAACCAAATATATTGAACTCGTGTTAAACAAATAAAAATAAAAATCTTTATCTTTATTTGTTTTGTTTTACTAAAAATGTGGCTTAAAGTCAATAACGGCAAAAAACCTAAAAAAACGAAACACTCTTGTTTTATGCTTAATAGGATTCAGTTGATTGGTGTTTTTCGTAAACTATACTGTACCATCAACACTGATGAATAATAAAAATAGTATTGTATTGGTTCTTCAAGTGACCCCTTAGGTAAATTTGTTTAAAGCATACCATACAACAGTTACTCCTACAATAGTCTACCATTGTGTAGGGACAAGCGTTTACAATCTTTTTAAACTGCATTAATAGTAGAATAGCATGTCAAAACTAAATGCTTACGTCTGGAAAACAGAACATTGGCATCGGTTTAGGCAGCGCTTTCCATACATTTCTGGATTACAAGGTTTACAAGGTTTGCCACTCATAGAGGTAAACCCTATCTTACAGGCTACAAAATATACATTTGATACTTAATATCTTACATTCTGAATCATGTTCTTTATTTGAAGGGTAATTATAACATTACTATAATGTTACAAAATTGACGCTCTTAAATTAGCAATATGAAAGTACTAGATTCCAACCTTAATTGACCTTAATTAACAATATCAAGATTTTGTCAAAACAATTTCCATTCAGGAAAAAACTGGAATATAATATAGCTGAAATCTTACTTTAAGCGGTGTTAATGCCATTCCAAGAATCGAAACGATCAAAATAATTGCCAAACTAACAACAGATTGATAAACACTAAACTTGTTAACTTTTGACTATAAAGAGGCATTATCTATATTTTATTCCGAAATAAAGCATCAAAAACAACATTTTTACCGTTAAATAAAATTTTCAAGCTTGCGCTTGTTTATAGATACATTTACACCTTAATTACCAACACATTTGTCTTTTATGTTTTCATACTCAGAACAACAATATCGTTTCCTACAAAATGTTAAAGTAATGTGACTTTAGTACAATATAATTTTGAATTAGAAAGCTGTGCAAAAATTCAGTGATAATAAAATACATGTGTTAGTCAGCAAGCAGTAAAATTGTATGTAAGTACAATTCTATATCAACGTATGGATGAAATGAACTTGAATTAAAGAAACCTATAACTCAAATATTACAAGGGAGTTCCGTGTATACAGTGTTGGGCCCAAAGAAATACCCATCGCGTTCCAATGTGTCGGGTAGGGAATGCACTCTTGTCTGACCGCGGAGGTAGCTTGTTTGGAGAATGCCAAGCTCCTTGCACGCTCAAGACCCCTTTGTCGGTGTCGATTAGTGTTCACACGTTGTAGCCGTTACAAAAAGACCTAAATTTCTGCCCTGCACAAGACCCATGATTTTTTATTCGTCTTTATTTTTTTGCCTTTTGGTCCTTCTATCCTGAATTGGTTTATTGCTTGTTTACATTTTATTGTCTTGAATATAGCTGAAATACTACTGGCTGGACGTAAAGCCATGATCAATCAATCAACAAAGCAATAAAAATGATATAACTAAAGACATGCTAAAAGTGGCGAAAACATAAATCAATCTAACAAATAAAATCAAATATTACAGAAAGGCTGATAAGTATATGCTTTAGTTATACTGCTGCTGAAGTATTATGCTTCTTGTATTGCTTTGTATATACTAAGCCCAATCGTACGTGAGAAATACATATCTACTGCCATAATAATCAGAAATGATATCTTGGAATAACATATCAATTATTAAAGATACTTACCCTACATTTTTATCAAAACAGACATTGGGACCATCTAAGCAAAATACAGATGTAGAAAGCAATATTAGTACAACAGCGAAAGACATGCTGTTTTCATTTACTAATAGACAGAACCAATTAAAAGTACTTTCAAATAAGGAAGGAAATGAACGTTGTGAAATATGACATTAATGGGAACCCCGGATGTGCATATTGCAATTCAAATGATTATTAAACGAGTGGTTTTGGTTGTTAACCTAAGTTTTACATATATTTTCCACTTTTGCATCATTGTTCTCGAACTTTATTGTCACTTGTATTTATTATTTAGGTAAAGGTCAATAACATTTGCTGAAATAAGGTGAAACTATTTTCTGTGTCGTTTTCCTGCTCGTGTATTTAATTGATTTTAAAAGTAAATCTCGAAATTCAATGGAAGGTGTGACATCATAGAACATAACTACATTAATAATTTCCTAAAACCCAGTTTTTTTAATCCTATAATAATTACTGAACTTTGGAGTACAAAGACGCTATATACTATACATGTATTTGAATTTGTATTTATAAGAAAAGTTATTATTCATAGTTTTATGAAACCCACCATTTAGAAAATGGTTCTTTCATATGAAAAGTCGTACCTGATATTCTTTTGCCTCACGTTTTTCCAAGCTGTGAAAAGTATTCTTAACATTGTCTTACCATACTTGTAACTGTCATTTAGTGTTATCTGGGCATATTCCAAAAACCATGTTGTAGTTATAATTAAAAGCACAAAATAAATATATAAAACTATATTTTTCATATTACGCTTGTCGAAATTGGCGACCTCTTTTTGATGTAATTTTATAAGAAAAATTCAAGCCTGAAATACAAAAAGTTAGATGCTTAAATAATTGTATATTTACAATAAGAAAGCGTTACAAATAACTAACAAATAGTCTTTAATGGGGCCTCGGTGACTGAGTGGTTAAGTTATTACGCTATCTACTTTTAATCTCGTGGTCTGTCAACTCTGAGGTTATGTGTTCGATTTGCAATGCGGACAGGGTGTGCTCGACCCCAAACCTTAAGGACAAGGTTTTCTAGTTTTTTCTTACCAAAGAGTACTCCAGTTCCTCCCACAATAAAAACTGGACGCCCTGACAAAGCTAAAAAATCTTAAAAGGAGGTTCAGCATTTCATCCAGTGCAGCAGAAATGGATATGTCAAAGATAAATTTATCAAAGATAAATAAAATCAATCTCTGTTCCTATCGCATTTTATTCAGACGGATTCAGATATCCGCTGCTATCTCTGTTTTCCTTTCAATTTTTGATAAACTTGTGTCTGATGAATTAGCTATTACATTTTGTAATTCCGATATATAAATTTCTTAGAGCGTATTACGTCTATTGAAGTCTATTCCAGTAAAAACAAATACGAATATTACGAAAACAGCTGCAAAATCTTTCTATTTGATTTATTACTTTATCATCAAAAGCTCTAAGGACCATTATACAAATAAGATTCTCAGAACATAATCCTGTAATCATATGAAACAAAATTTCATCTTCTTTTGGAAAATCTTACTGACATGACAACTCAGTTCAATACACGAGTGATTCTACTTACCATGTATACCTTTCGTTCCAAACTATATAATTATACACGTTTTCCAGGTAATGATATGTTTGTTGACAATATGTAAAAAGCAAATATATGAATCCAAAAAGTATAATAATTTATTTATATAAAAAGGTTTGAATAAATTTTACATACTTTTCCTGCTATTTATTCCTAACAGAAACTTTCTTTTTCGTGTGTCTATAAATTGGTATTCTTAATTTTAATTACAGTATAGAATTCAATCAACAGTAAATTTATTCTAACAAAACATCAATAATTTTAAAATGTTAAGCAAATGCTTGTTATATTCAGAATGAGAATTTCGACGATATATAACATTATTTATTAGTGATTTTTATCGCTTTGAGGAAATATTTTAACCTTACAAGTTGGACCTTCTGGAATCAAATATTGAAGGCATTCAATTACAATTTTCAGAATTATGAATTATTTTTCCTCTATTCGAATTTTAAAACCTTTTTATTAGTTATAAAAATAAAGGAAAGTTGCACATTACGAGTAAAAATAATATTAAATAGCAACATTTTAATCTTGATTTACCGACGGAAATGCATGCAGGTACTTATAAACACTGACAAAAGCATACAGTAAATATAATTGTTTTAAGAAGTGTGAATACAAATCTCAAGAGATATAAATTTCTAAACTTTATAATGTGTTTCCGCCTATACTGGTTTAATATTGGAAAACATACATGCAAGTTGTGTAACTAATACATGAAATAGTTCATACAATATTATAATTTTCTTTTACCACTTAATAATAAACATGACAATGTTTAAGCTGTCATGGTATATATGAATTGCTTAACAAAGCACTGATCGTGCTTCTATTTAAAATCAAAATGTTGAATCTGAGTTCTCTTTATATACATCGGGTGATTAGATCCGTTGAGCAAAACTTTCCATTATTCATAACCATTGCGCACTTTAATTTGAACTAAATATACCTCAGTGTGCAATTTTTCTTGTGTAGATATATCGTCTACTTCTCGAACAATACCATACCATACTAAATTGACATACTCTAGCAAACAGGAAAGCAGGATAAGCGTCTACAACCGTTGCAAATACTCTCGCTTTTTGTCATGTTGTTCGTGCGATGTGATTCTACTAATATACTTAGGTATGGCAAACTGCTTCGAATGCAAGATGTAACATGTGTTTTACTTGCCCGGATTAAAAATTAAATGTTTTATGATACATATGATGTTTAAAGTGTGGTAATATAAATGTTATTGGAACGTTCTTCGTTTTAACAATCGCTATATATAATTCAACTATATGTATTATTGTGCTAAAATTTCTTAGTTGGGAAATAACGAATATAATACCATCTGATGTTTATTTTATTCTAATTTGAAGCTGAGACGGAAATATTATATTTAAACCTACTTTTTTCTGGTCATATCCCAATAGCCTTACATGGAATCAGAAAGCCGCTCTGAATCTCGCATTTTGGACATGTGATTTGGATTTTCTTCTGCAAATTATTTGTCGGATTGTTAAGCTCATAGACAACAGTCATCAAAATCAGAAAATTGCTTCATACATGCATATCGGCTTCTGCATAAAAATAAACGTAGTTTCGGCTCTGTAATACCATTTGTATAAATGACGACGATGTTTTATGTTAGTATACCATTGTATTTATAGCGCTTTATATATTATATGTTGTCCGATTGTACAAATAGGAACTTGGATACAGTCCAATACAGTCCATATTCATTCTTAACCCTGTACTAGGCATAAAGCTAGGTACTTCTTTAACACTCCCCGAAGCAACATTCTTCTGCATTGGATTCACAAAAAGTGTAGAATCTATCTAATTGTTGGAAGATCAAAGCATTGTAACGTCAGTAATTACGATGTATTCGACGTTTTGTGAAACTCACTACAGACTTTCACGACGACACGTAAGGCAGATTTATGGTTCTTACTTATGTGTTTGTTATTACTTTAAAACAATCTGTGCTTTTGAAGCCAGGTGATATGTAAAACTCACTACAGACTTTCACGACGATAAGTATGGCAGAATTATGGTTCTTACTTATGTGATTGTTATTACTTTAAAACAATCTGTGCTTTTGAAGCCAGGTGATGTACGAAACCATCGATGATGTTAAAATCCTCATTTCTTACAGCAGGCCGGGATAGAAGGTATCGTAAATAAATAAAACTATTTATATATTATATCTGATAAAAAACTTTAAACTCTACCTTAACTATTAGACGAAACATATGATTGAATTGTATAATATATGTATGGTGAAAAAGCTACATAAAAAAATTTTTATGATTGATACCGGGACGTCCTCTCACAAATATCTGGTTTCTTGCGCATTATCTTTCAACGTTGCGTTCGAGTACACTTCTTATACATGACTATCTTTTTATGATTTCAATATCTTTGATATACCGGTAGTAAAGCATAATATTAAGTTTGAACTTATTCATTTCTGAGTCCCTCTTCATACGCAATCATTTCTGTGCACGATTATGTGAAAGTGATTTGTAATTGGACCTTCCCAGAAAATTTAAAGCCAATAACTTTCTTGCGTTAAACATATCAAGATATCTTAATAATTAGATTACAACTTCAAACTAATAGGTCATGCGTTTAAGAACTAAATTATTACATTGAAGTGTATTTCGATATCTGTCAACAGCATTTGTTGATGATTTTTTAAATTTATTTTAGTTTGTGTGTGTGTGTGTGTGTGTGTGTGTGTGTGTGTGTGTGTGTGTGCGCGCGTTTAAAGAAGTTCCTGCAATATAACACAAAATGTCTTCATCTAGGCGAGCAATATATTAAAAATGATAACTGTTCCAGGTAGTGAAGGTGTATGTCAAATGTGTATAATATGTACATTAAGCTCTTTATTATTAACGTTAAACATTTTTGGGGAAATCTGACACTTTCTCAAAACAGTAGCTTCGTACGTGGAAAAACGTCTAAAAGTACAAGACCAAGCGTAAGTTTAAATTTAACACCAAACAACGAAAAATATCGATTTCTTTTGGTATTTCTTTGCTACAAACGTAGCCACAAAAATAGAAAAAAGGAGATGATGTATCTAATGTGTATATTTATGTTATGTTTTTATATTAATATGGGATTATTGTATTGTAATATGGTTCAATGTTCTTTCAGCAATCCATATTCTTATACCAAAAACATCATATGTTCAACGGTGTTCTAATGCATTTAGCTGCACTGTGCCATCCGATGATTTTGCGTCCGTTCCAAATGCTGAAGAAGAAACTGATGTGTCAAAAATAAATTTATTGTCAACCTCTGTTTCTAGCTCTTCACATGGATTCAGATATTCGCTGCTGTCTTTGTTTTCCTTTTCAAATTCATATAAACTTGTGTCTGATGAATTAACTATTTCATCTTTTAATTCCGAAACACAATTCAAAATTTCGTCTGCCGTTTCAGAATCGAATCGTTGTGAACTTATAGACTCACTATCGTGATCATTCACCACTTCCGAATAAAGCTGAGATTCCAAAACTATTGTGTTAATAGGTTGAATTTGATCATACATATGAACATCAGCCGTAGCTATAAGACTGTTATACGGATGAAGATAACACTCTACAGTGTCTTTGCTAGAACTAGCCAAACTTGCAGAACTCGCAATACTTTTAGAACTGTCGGACCTTTCAGAGCTTGCTGAGCTGTTAATAACCTCTAAGTATGGATTTGCATGTACCGTAGAGTCAATCATTTTCCTTTCATCAATAATATGGTATACGTTCTCACTCATTTCGGAAACTTCGTTTGACGCAGTAAATAACTCGTCGTTTTGTTGTTTTGTGGTAAGGTTTTTTTTATTTCGGACTTTTTTTCTATATCTTCGAAATAATTGCCATATAACAAGCATAAATATTATGCCACTTGCTGTCGCCGAATATATTATCAGATTATTTTTGGCTATTCCTAAAGAGAAAATTAATAAGAAGAATATCATATACCTGTTTAAACTTTTAGCAGAAGGTTTGCGATGACAGATTCAGTACATTTAAGTAGGTCCTGGGGATTCGTTTTTAGAAAGCTTGTTATATGTTTTAAAGGAGGACTGTGATAAGGACTAAGGTTTAAATCTATCATCAGACTACTTTAAGTGTCTTACGGCTTGAGTTCCTGCCGGGCACTTCAGTTTCCCTTTTCATAAAACTTGGATGCAGTTTCCCTTAACAAAACTTGGACGCTTATTAAGTTTTACGCCATCTAACAAATGTCCCAAACCTTCAGATTAATCTTTGTTTTTAAAATCATATCATTATGTAGTTTTTTACTCCCGATTACGATCCCGGACACAACCCCGAATAATACCAAGAACATTTAAACATTTGTTTGACAACTCTCACATACCTACGCGATAATACTTTCACTTGGCACCGTCATATTTTACTACGCAAATCAAAATACGGGGGTGCACGTTCAAACTGGCATAACTCGTATAAAAATATGAAAACTTAATTTTCATTATAAATGCGCAGTGGCATTAAAATATTTAATGTTTTTATACTTCGCAATAACAAAATACCGAACACCAAAGAAACTGTCAAAAAAAGGGAATACACAAATCAAAGTGCAAGAAACTATCAAACTTTATAATCAACAAACAAAATTATAGCAACAACTGCAATATGGTGCTAAGGATGCATGATTGATGGACAAACAAATGAACTAGCCAAAAACATAATACCCCATGCAACTTACCAATTTCTATACTATCGTCATCTGATGTATAAAATGTTGTAGATCTGTTCAGTGCTTGAATAAATAAAACAATTGTCATTTAAAAAACCATTAAAAATAAAAAAAGATATGGTTTTCAATTAATGTATGCTGGTTTCATCAGTTGATTACCATTTTTTCTCTAAAGATTAATAACAAGTAAAATATACATTAGAGTAGGACACACGCTCAGTAGGAGAATAGTTCTATTTAGTCATATTTAGAGATAATTCAGTTTCATGACATGGAATAGCAAAATCTATGTCGGCTGTGTTATGGTAATCGCCTTGTATTTGTGGACTATATGTCGACTATATATTTGTAAGAAATAAGTTAATCTTGATGGTAACATTACCCAGAAAGTTTGCGATGCATCAAAATTCCTTTCTAATTCGTGTGAATAAAAACACATTGTTAAAGTCCTTATGTACATACACACTTTTTAAGTGGAATAAAGTCATCAATATATCAAAATATATAGCACATGTCATCATTTAATATTGACGGTTATTTTTGGTGAACAAAATACAGAATACAATTATTTCGTCTTTAATAGCTTCGATTCTAATATTTATTTGTACTCTCATATCTCTTCAAACTATATTTTAAGACTGATTTAAGGCGTGCACATCATGGGTAACAAACGATCGATTCTAATAAACTGTCTTTCCGGTTGGTAAATCCCAATTAAATCAATGTTTGTTTACAGGAATATATCAGAAATGTTATTGATAAATTTAATTTTATAATATTATCAATAAATGGAAAAAGATGGACAAGGTTCTCTTGATTTAGTGCAACTATGATGAATTGAGGACACCAATGAAATCTTCTGCAGGATACCAATGATGTTGATTTTTTGGGAAGGGTGTTTAAGTAGTTTTTTTTATTGGGGGTCTTTCATACTTTTCTAACAACTGTACTTACCATTATGATATGTAGAGCTTGAAATTGTATCGGCGTTGATGCATCCATACATATTATTACATCTGAAATATATGCATGTATTATAACAAAATATATTGAACTCGTGTTAAACAAAAAAAAAACAATATATTGTGCTTATTTTTTTGTTTTACTAAAAATGTGGGATGAAGTCAATAACGGCAAAAACCTTAAATAAAGCTTAAACTCTTGTTTTATGCAAATTAAATTTAGTTGATTGGTGTTTATCTAAAATTATACTGTACCATCAACACTGATGAATAATAAAAATAGTATTGTATTGGTTCTTGTAACCCATTAGAAATTTTTGTAGAAAGCATACTAGACAGCAGGTACTCCTACAATAGGATACCATTTTGTAGTGAAACGTTTTAATTCTTTTTATAAAATATGATTTATTTATTATTTTCAAATCCTCAACGACATTGATCTTAACGCTGGTATGAATAGAATATAAACTGTGTAACCTTAATAGCAAAATAGCATGTCAAAACTAAATGCTTACGTCTGGAAAACAGAACATTGGCATCGGTTAAGGCAGCGCTTTCCATACATTCCTGATTTACAAGGTTTACAAGGTTTTCCACTCATAGAGCTAAACCCTATCTTACAGGCTACAAAAATACATTTGCTACTTTAATATCTTACATTATGATATGTTCTTAATTTTAAGGGTAAAATATAACATAATCACTAAAATGTTACAAAATTGGGCTTTTTAAAATTAGCATAAGAAAACGCTGCGTCATAAAGTGTTCGATTCTAACCTCATTTTTCACATCGGGTACACCGTTTTCCTCCAGAAACAAAGTGGACATATAATAGAGCTTTAATCTTACTTTAAGCGGTGTTACTGCCTTTACCACAAAAAAAATTGCTCAACTGACAACAGATTGATCAACTCTAAACAAATCCAAATTTGACCACAATGAGCCATTATCCATATTTTATTCCGAAATGAAGTATAAACAACATTTTTAACCATTGAATAAAGATTTCCGAGCTTGTGCTTGTTTATAGATTAATTTACACCTTACCAACACATTTGTCTTTTATGTTTTCATACTCAGAACAACAATATCGTTTCCTACAAAATGTTCATGTGCTTAAGTACAGTAAAATTTTGAACTAGAAAGCTGTGGAAAATTCAATTCTAAAAAATAACATGTGTTAGTCAGCAAGCAGTAAAACTGTATATAAGCACAAGTATCAATCAACATATGCATTAGTTTAACTTGTATTAACGGAAACCTATAACTCAAATACTAAAAGAGGTTCGCGGGTACTTGCGGCTTTCTGCCGTAATAAAACCTCTTGGACAATACTGTGAGCGCTCACTGTGTTGGACCCATAGAGTTACCTAGCGCGTCCCATGTGGCGGGTAGGGAATGCACTCTCGTTGGGAATGGGGGTCTGGTCATAATACGGAAAGCCTTACCGCGGACCACACTAGGTAGCTTGTTTGGAGAATGCCACGCTCCTTGCACGCTGAAGTCCGCTTTGTCGGTGTCGATACGAGTTGACTCGTTGTAGCAGCTACAAAAGACTAAAACTTCCGCCCCTGGCTATGACCCATGCTTTTCGATTGGCATTCAAATTTTTTGCTTTTTTATCCTTTTTTCCTGAATTGGTTTATTTTTTTTGTTTTTGAATATAGCTGAAATACTACTCGCTGGACGTATAGCACATCCAATCAATCCACCAAGCAATAAAAACGATATGCATAAAACATGCTAAAAGTGGCGTAAAACACAAATCAAATAAACAGACAAAATCCCATAATACAGAAAGGCTGATGAGACTCGTATATGTTTTAAACTTTAGTAACATGGCAGCTGAAGTATTACGTTTTTATATTGTTTTGTATAGATTTGGCCAAATTGTACATGTGAAATACATGTCTATTGCCATAATAATTAGAACCGATATCTTAAAATAACATATCAATTACTTACCCTACATTTTTATCAAAACAGACATTTGGGCCATCTAAGCAAACTACAGATGTAGAAAGCAATGTTAGTACATCAGCGACAGACATGTTGTGTTCATTTGGACAGAACCAAATAAAAGTATATTCAAATAAGGAAGGAAATTTTGTGAAATATCACATTTATGCGAATTCCGGATGAACGTGTATAAATATTACAAATGATTATTTAACGAGTGGTTTTATTTTTAACCTACTTTTTACGCAATTTAAGAACTCTGGCAGCAATCTTCTCGAACTTAATTTATCAGATCCCTTGTATTTATTGGTCATGGTTATTACATTTAAAGAAATTATGTGAAACTATTTATCTGTGAACTTTGACTGCTAGTGTATTTATTTCATTTCAAAGCTAAAACTCAAACATTCGTATGAATGATATGACATCAAAGAAACATAACTGCATAAAGTAAAGGTCAATCATGAATCTTCAGAAAATCTTTCATTCTACACACAAAATACAGATTAATAGAACTAAATTTTCTGTGATTTATAAACTACCTTTCTCCTTACATATAAAGGCTAAGTATATACTAATAAAGGGACATAAAATACCATCATTATTTCACATATAAGTAAAACTAATTAGATCTTTTGACAATTAATTTACACTCAGTGTTGAAAAAACATAAGATAAATCCAAAACTATACAAGTATATGGCAAGTAATACATCACAAAATAAAATATAGAATGCATAACATTTCTAAAAGCCAATTCTTAACAAATGCTAACCAAACAAAAATGTTTATCTTTTTTTTATATTTCTTATAAAGCAATATTTACAATTATAAAAGAATGTTAAAAAATCATAATTTTGATAGCAGGATAAAACAAATAGTAAATTTCTTGAAACAACAAGTCAATAGCAGTAAAAGTGACTCTTTGTCTAACCACATTGTTGACAGTTGACACATAACTGAATTTCGTAGAAACTATTACTGATATTGATTTGACAGTTTGTTTTAATGATTTTTAACGTTACTTTCAGCACAGCATTTTGTCAGCTTTATCATGGCGTTTAGTTTATATTGGGGGGTGGGAATCATGAGTACCGGGAGAAAACAACCGACTTTATATTTGTATAGTTATATATGGTACAGCTATAAAAACAACAATATGCGCACATGGTGTGATCGGTTTTTTTGCGTGAAACATTTACACAGGGTAATTTTTCAATATAATCTAACTGATTTATTGTAGTATTATAGTTTTTAAAGGTATTTCAGTATTTTTTGTCAGGGTTAATTTAGCAATCAAGAATTCTTCCAAAACTACTTAATTGAAAATAGTGTCATAGTCAAAGAATGTAATACTTAAATTTTCAGCACTCAACTTCCTATCTTAATTGACATAGAATGTAAGTTTCCGACCGAAGGTTCCAGGATTTCTTTGATTCTAGTCATATATATTTAACTTATCCTTTTATGTTCATTTTAAATAAAATAAATGACGATTATAGCCACACGCACAAACAGCGAACAAGTTTCTAAAACGTTTTACAGCTAAAACAATGCTGCATAATATTGTTCTCAACAAAATCTATTACCATTTTTATTAATCTGCCCTAATTCACGATGTTATATTGTAAATAATTCACAGAGATAGTTGACTGACATATTATTGTCTTTATAAATCTGATTTAACATTCTTCTGGTCTTTCTAATGCAAGAATGAAACATAACAGAATATTTGTTTTCCCAGCCTGTGACAAATAATGTCTCGAAATCAAGTGAAATTCATTTCATGTATTTTAATTGCCACTGGTTATGCCAATTTTGTATTTTGTTAGGGCCAATTTTATCTACTTTCTTGTTAAAAACTGTTCTGTAAGGCATAAAAAATAACACCAACATTTAATCTGCGGGGTTACAACTATATTAAAGAAAATTGAAATTAATTTGTGCATGACAATAGTTGTTGGTGCTGAAATGATAACGGACAGTGGATATTTTCAAACAAGCTATATCTTTTATTTCTTTTTTATACCTGTTTGCTATGTATTTTATATATGTCATGCAGCTGTGTCGTGCTACGGTTACACCTTAATGGGATGCATTATTTCTATTAAGCAATAGGTGGCGATACATTTTTCGCCAAATTAATTAACACGTTACAAAACAGTTTTTAAAGGACATCACAAGACAAAGGATAGACAAAACCATGAACAAAAACATTACAGTACAAAAAGAAAACACAAATCAAATAATGTGATGTCACATCATTCTTAGGAATACTCAATGTTTAGTTTTGAAATCCATTATATATTTGCTGGGTTTTTTTGTCATTTTGATCATTTGTCTATCAGTATTTTATTGATTCGAATGCTAATACATAGCTTTTCTCCCCTTTATATGTCACAGAATCGTTTACATTATTGACTTTTTTTCGTGTGTCTATAATGTGATATTCTTTATGCTTAATTATTGTTTAAAATATAATATACAATAACTTTCTTTCAAAAAAATATCAATAATTTTGCTTTTTTTGGCACATGTTTATTATTTTCCAGAATGAGAAATTTGACAACAATAAACATTTATAGAAAATAATAATATAACCTGAAGAATAGAACCTTCTGGAATCAAATTTTAAAAGAATTTCGAATTTGGATTTTCGGTATTATAAGCGAGATATTGGCTTTTTTTCTCTATTCGAATATAAAGATCCTTTCAAATATATTAAAAATAAATTTAAGAGTTATTTTGCGCTTTACGAGTTAAAATAATATAAAATAGCGAGATAGTAACGCATGCATGTTCCAATAAATCCTGACAAAGTATACAATGGATTCATTGTTTTAAAGAAAGTATGCATACAAATCTCTGATAATTATTAGTTAACTTTTTATCGTGCTTCCGCGTAAACCATGTTTTCGTGTATGGAGGTTTATTATTGAAGAACATGAACAGGAAGGTTGTATATCTACTAATACATTAAATCCTTTCATATAAGAATATAATGCATTCTTTTGAAATTTGAGAAATGCAAGGAATAATTCTACGTCATCTGTAACGGTTTGAACTAATAAAAATTTAGGATATCAATGATAGTCCTAAGTTATGTAAATATATTAGTAATATAATACCATGATTTTCATTTACCATATACTAAATACGCTTAATTGCTGTTACGGTATATATCAAGGCTTACAAAGCGCTGGTCGTTCTTTTGTTTTAAATCAAATTTAGGAGCTCAGTTCTCTTTATATTTATAATTTGAAACGTTTTCTTGACGACTGCTTCATCTTTTGGAATAAAGGTATGGATGATCTTAACGAATTTTATGGCTCCATCAACTCTTTACGTGAATCAATTAAATTTAGTATGGAATATGATCTTATTCCAGAATCATGCATAATAAACAGTAGAAAACAACCATGTTACCTGAAAAAACAATGTTAACGAAAGCTAGATTTGTCTCAAAGGAAGATGTAAAACGTGTTAAAAAAATGTGGCGATCCACGATGTGGAATGTGCGATTACATTGATAAAGAAACAAGCATAACATTTAAATCCGCGATATTTTTAGGTTTTTATGTGCTCTAATTATTATGTTCGACAATAAACAAATATAATATTATCTGTTGTTTTCGTAGTTTTCAATTGTAAAGAGGAGACATATGTGGACAATCTGTCATTTCTGTTCATATCCCAATAGCCTCACATGGATTCAGATAGCCACCATAGTCACTGTTTTCCGTTTCGAATTCTCAAATTTGGCATATCCGGCATATGATTTAAATTTTCGTCTACAAATTTATTTAAAAATCATCATAATCAGATAATTATTATGTTATTATTTTTTACATATGCATATCGGCTCCTGCATAAGAATATTATTCGGATGAACGTAGTCTTTCGTCTCTTTATTATCAAATTATATATAACGACTATATGTTTGTTTCATTTCAGTATATCATTGTATCATGCTATAATATTCGCCTATACAAATACAGCCTTAATTGCAAACTATAGTTATTCTACACCATGTACTGCGCATAATGCTGGATACATCAATATCACCCTGGAAACAACGTTCCTCAAGGGCACTCACATTTCAGACTTTGATTGATTGATTGATTGATTGATTGATTGATTGATTGATTGATTGATTGATGATTGATTGATTGATTGATTGATTGATTGATTGATTGATTGATTGATTGATTGATTGTTGATTGATTGATTGATTGATTGATTGATTGATTGATTGATTGTTGTTGTTGTTTTACGTCCAGCAAGCAATATTTTAGCTATATTCAGGACGTGGCAGACTTTCATTAAATTAGTCTGACAGCGTAAAACTTTTAAACTTATCTGATTGTTATTACTTTGAAACAATTGATAATGTAATCAACATATCTTACATCACATCGGGATAGAAGGAATTGCTTTTAGGAAAAACGCAGCCGCATTATTTAAATATTATATCCGATAAGGTGAAGCTTCAAATTTTTAACTTCAACTACAAGACCTAACATATAATTAAATTTTATAATAAATGGATGTGTTAAAAGGGGGTTAAAATAGATTTCATTTAGTTTTAGTTTGTGATAATTCAATTTTTTAAATATTATCATCTAAAGCTACATTGCTGAATGAAGTAGTCCGTAGCAAAAGGTCCTTATTTTATATTGATCCTTCGCGAGATTCTGTTGCTTCTGATTGGCACATTATTGTATTTTTCAACTGTAAAGCAAAATGTTTTGCAACTTGCAAGTACAAATTAGGAAGGTTCGATGGGTCATTGAGGAATTGTAACTTTTAAAGTGACCGAAAAACGTCTCTATGGAAAGGCAACGTCACATGAAGTTTTTTGTATGAGTATTTACCTGGACTTTCTCTCACTAATGTCTGGTTTTTTGCACATCATGTTTCAAAGATGCCTTCAATTCTTATATACGAATAAATGACCATGTTTTCATGATTACAATATATTGATATAGAAAAGCATTATATTATTTAAGATGGAACCTCAACATTTCCTATTCCCTCTTATTACGCAATCATTACCGTCAAATCTATCAGTGGCCATTAATGTCACAATTGTGATGTTTCTATCGGCTTGCATTTTTATCGCGATACTTGTTAAAAGCATCGTGATACTTTTGGAAATTAAGCCGATGAAACAAACATCATGCCTAAAATAAAAAAGCATCACGTTACTTCTTAAAAGTCTTGCGAGCCTTTTTTAAAGCATGGCGTTATTTGTTAAAAGAATCGCAATACTTTTTACAAGTAGATAGAAACATTACAATTGTGACCCGATCGGTCGGGTAGTTAAAAAAAGCAAGCCAATGCTTTTTAAAAGTAACCCAATACTTTATACACTATGTATAACGTTTTTTCCAACGCGATGCTTGTTTATTTTTTTTTACTTATTTTAATTTGTATTGTTTTTTGGGTGTGTTTAAATATATAATAAAACATTAAATTTTGACTGGTGTTAAATCTTCATTTAGACGAACAACAAATTAAAAATGATAACTGTTAAAGGAAACAATGTATTACAATGTTTACAATATTGACATTTAGCTCTTTAATTCTTAACGTACAGATTTTCTTGAAATTCCACACTGACCTAAATCAGTAATATTGGTAGCCTTTTATGTGGAAAAACGTCTATTAGTACAAGACCAAATGTAAGTTGGACTTTAACAAAGACAGCAAACAACGACAATATCGATTTCATTAGTATTTCTTTGCTACAAACGCAAAAAAAAAACGGAGATGATAATCTTATGTGTATTATCTTATCTTATTAAGTCGCCCAAAACGAAGTTTTGGCGACTTATTGTTTTTGCACCGTTTCTTATTATTTTTTTTTCTTCCGGTTTCCGCCAAAATTTTGTCCCACAATTTTCTCGGAGACCGTTGATTGGATCACTATGAAACTTCACCCAAAAATAGGTCATGACTTGAAGTGGTGCCTTCAAGTTTTAATATTTTGAAATTGGCGGCCATCTTGAAATGGCGGCCATTTTGAAAATGAAAAAATCCTTAAAAATCCAAAAGTCAACGGATTTCGATGAAATTTGGAATATAAGTAGAGTATGTTATACCACACCATATGACGCACATGTTAACTTTTTATATCAGCCATTTTGAATCCAAGATGGCCGCCAAAAATTCAAAATGATCGGAATCGCACGAAAATTGGCTTTAAGATAGATTACCATGTTGCGATCACATGTTAGCCATCAAAATTTGAATTTGAACACGGCGGCCATCTTAAAACGGCGGCCATTTTGAAAATGAAAATAAATCCTTAAAAATCCAAAAGTTAACGGATTAAGAAGAAAATTGGAATATAAGTAGAGGATGTTATACCACACCATATGACGCACATGTTGACTTTTTATGGCAGCCATTTTGAATCCAAGATGGCCGACACAATTGAAAAATGCTCCGATTTGCACGAAACTTTGTTTCCTTGTAGATAAAGTTGGTGTGGATGGATGTCTGAACTCCGGTGTCCACGGGAATCTTTTGGGAGCCAGTTATGATCCATAAGATCATAATCATGTTTAATTATTAAGGTCTTTCCCCTTTCCGAGGGAAAGACCTTCTTGTATTTCTTATGATTATTATTATTTTTATTCTTCCGCTGAGGTTTGCCAAAAAGTGTCGCGACATATCATTTCGATACTTGGTACTATTAATCGGTCGTATCCAGAGATGACTTGGTTCACCCTGTGAAACCGATCTATTTTTAGTAACAGAGTTATCTGCCCCAACACCGTAAACCCTTGTTAGCAGATAAACTTAGAAACCGTAACCGATTCTCAAAATCTAAAGTGTACAAAATGTCGCTGGACTTATGGCGATGAGTTGTCATGCACATCTTTATTTTCGAATCGACTTCCTGTTTACGCGTTTTTGACGTGAAAAATGTCGCAACGCGTCAAATTTTTTTTATTAAAAACCGTAAGTCCTAGAGACTTGGAACCACCACCATTGATCCTAAGTGACATATATTACATTTAAAAATGTCAAGGTCACAGGTCAAAAGTCAAGGTCAAAGGTATACATAGGTCTTGTTAGCACTATATCTCACAAACCATAAAAGATAGAAGCAGACAAGAAATGGGAAAAATACTCCTCTTATTGAGACCGTCATTTGGTATATTGACCCGAAGCTGTGCGATGAACCATTTTCGAGTTACTGCCCTTGACGCGTTCCGGTTAATCGGTTTTTTGGTTAAAACTTGAAAGCGGTTAGAGATAATATAGTAAACATATAGGTTTCAAGTTATCAGTAGGAAAAGAGCTTCAATCTGAGCCAAAGGTCAAAAGTCATAGGTCAAGGTCATACCATACAACAAGGTGACCATTATAAAAAGTCCTTAGCAACCATATATTTTTAGAATAAGAATGATGTACTTTACTGAATTATGTTATTTAATGACCGGAAGTGGCATTTTGTCCCTAGCAACGGAATGAAAGTCCTTAACAACCATATACTTTTTGGCTCGGGACCACTTTCTTTACTCAAATAACTCATTTTTAAGTGACATTTTGTGCTATAGCAAGACAAAATATCCCATAGCTTCACCTAAATTATCTGACTTTACAGGAACAGTGGGAAAGACCTTCTCATTTGTCATTAAGTTGTTACCATAGCAACAAAGTGACCATTACAAAAAGTCCTTAGCAACCATATATTTTTAGAATCAGAATGATGTATTTTACTGAAATATGTCATTTCATGACCGGAAGTGGTCTTTTGTCCCTAGTAACGGAATGAAAGTCCTTAATAACCATATTTTTTTTTGCTCGTTACCACTTTCTTTACTCAAATAACTCATTTTTATGACTAGAAGTGACATTTTGTGCTATAGCAAGACACAAAATCCCATAGCATCAACTAACTTTCCTTACTTCAGAGGAACAGTGGGAAAGACCTTCTCATTTGTTCTCAGAACAAATGAACTTTTTAATTAAGTCGCCGACCACGAAGTGTCGGGCGACTTATTGTTTTTACTCCGTTTCTTATTATTATTAAGTCGCCGACCACGAAGTGTCGGGCGACTTATTGTTTTTACTCCGTTTCTTATTATTATTATTATTAAGTCGCCGACCACGAAGTGTCGGGCGACTTATTGTTTTTTCTCCGTTTCTTATTATTATGTCTCCCAAACGAAGTTTTGGGAGACATATTGTTTTTGTCCGGTTTCTTATTATTAAGTCGCCGACCACGAAGTGTCGGGCGACTTATTGTTTTTACTCCGTTTCTTATTATTAAGTCGCCGACCACGAAGTGTCGGGCGACTTATTGTTTTTACTCCGTTTCTTATTATTATTATTATTATTATTTTCATATTTCTTATGTTTTCCTTTTTCCCCTCGCAATGTTGTCCGCTCGTTTTCTCGCTCATCTTTTAACCGATCGAAATGAAACTTTGGGAACATAATAAGGGTGACCTGAAGTTGTGCAATCCACTTTTGAAATTTTCAAAATGGCCGCCATTTTCAAAATGGCCGCCGTTGAAAAAAATGACGGCCGTTGTCAGATCTCAGTAATTGCCAAAGCAATTTCAAAGAAAATTGGTATACTGATACAGCTCCCTATCCCGAGCATTTTTGCAAAAAAAAATTTGACGCGGCCGACATTTCAAAATGGCCGCCATCCGAACACCACCCCCCTAAAACTGTAAAAATTTAAACGTCATCCGATTTAAACGAAATTTGGTATATAGGTAGCTTATGATACCCTGAGTGTGCCACTATTTTCAAAAATTTTGTCCGACTTCCGCTTTCAAAATGGCGGCCGTTTTAAAGTTTTACAAAATGGCGGCCGTTGTCAGATCTCAGTTATGGCCAGAGCAATTTCAATGAAAATTGGTATACTGATACAGCTAACTATCCTGAGCATTTTTGCAAAAAAATTTTTTGTCCGACCTCCGGTTTCAAAATGGCGACCGTTTTAAAGTTTGCTCGTTTTCTCGCTCATCTTTTAACCGATCGAAATGAAACTTGGCCAACTGAAAGCTCATGTTATGAAGTTGTGCTCTTGACTTTTAGTTCCCTCTACTCGGTCAAAAGTGCGGAACGGGAGGCGACTTCAACGTTTCGGGAAACGTAAATTTTAATTATTATTATTTTCATATTTCTTATGTTTTCCTTTTTCCCCTCGCAATGTTGTCCGCTCGTTTTCTCGCTCATCTTTTAACCGATCGAAATGAAACTTTGGGAACATAATAAAGGTGACCTGAAGTTGTGCAATCCACTTTTGAAATTTTCAAAATGGCCGCCATTTCAAAATGGCCGCCGTTGAAAAAAAATGACGGCCGTTGTCAGATCTCAGTAATTGCCAAAGCAATTTCAATGAAAATTGGTATACTGATACAGCTCCCTATTCCGAGCATTTTTGCAAAAAAAAATTTGACGCGGCCGACATTTCAAAATGGCCGCCATCCGAACACCACCCCCCTAAAACTGTAAAAATTTAAACGTCATCCGATTTAAACGAAATTTGGTATACAAGTAGCTTATGATACCTTGAGTGTGCCACTATTTTCAAAATTTTTGTCCAACTTCCGGTTTCAAAATGGCGGCCGTTTTAAAGTTTTACAAAATGGCGGCCGTTGTCAGATCTCAGTTATGGCCAGAGCAATTTCAATGAAAATTGGTATACTGATACAGCTAACTATCCTGAGCATTTTTGCAAAAAAAATTTTTTGTCCGACTTCCGGTTTCAAAATGGCGGCCGTTTTAAAGTTTGTTCGTTTTCTCGCTCATCTTTTAACCGATCGAAATGAAACTTGGCCAACTGAAAGCTCATGTTATGAAGTTGTGCTCTTGACTTTTAGTTCCCTCTACTCGGTCAAAAGTGCGGAACGGGAGGCGACTTCAACGTTTCGGGAAACGTAAATTTTAATTATTCTTCTTCTTTCTTTCTTTCTTTCTTTTTTCTTTCCGTTCAATCTTGTCCGCACATTTTCTCAGAGATGCAATGTCCAATCAAGATGAAACTTTGGGAACATGTTAAGGGTGACCTGAAGTTGTGCAATCCACTTTTGAAATTTTGAAAATGGCCGCCATTTTCAAAATGGCCGCCGTTGAAAAAAAATGACGGCCGTTGTCAGATCTCAGTAATTGCCGAAGCAATTTCAATGAAAATTGGTATACTGATACAGCTAACTATCCCGAGCATTTTTGCAAAAAAAAATTTGACGCGGCCGACATTTCAAAATGGCCGCCATCCGAACACCACCCCCCTAAAAATGTAAAAATTTAAACGTCATCCGATTTAGACGAAATTTGGTATACAGGTAGCTTATGATACCCTGATTGTGCCACTATTTAAAAATTTTTTGTCCGACTTCCGGTTTCAAAATGGCGGCCATTTTACTGCAGGAAAAAGTCAACTTTGTCCGATTTCAACAAAATTTGATTTCTAGGCATATTTTAATGTACTGATTTGAATGAAATACTATCCATGGGGATTATAGTGGCAATGGGGGTTCGTTTGGGAGACATTCTGTGTTGGCATCCCAACACAATCAGCACTAGTTATGTCTCCCAAACGAAGTTTTGGGAGACATATTGTTTTTGTCCGGTTTCTTATTAAGTCGCCGACCACGAAGTGTCGGGCGACTTATTGTTTTTACTCCGTTTCTTATTATTATGATTATTATGTTTTCCTTTTTCCCCTCGCAATGTTGTCCGCTCGTTTTCTCGCTCATCTTTTAACCGATCGAAATGAAACATTGGGAACATGTTAAGGGTGACCTGAAGTTGTGCAATCCACCTTTGAAAATTTCAAAATGGCCGCCATTTTCAAAATGGCCGCCGTTGAAAAAAATGATGGCCGTTGTCAGATCTCAGTAATTGCCAAAGCAATTTCAATGAAAATTGGTATACTGGTACAGCTAACTATCCCGAGCATTTTTGCAAAAAAAAATTTGACGCGGCCGACATTTCAAAATGGCCGCCATCCGAACACCACCCCCCTAAAAATGTAAAAATTTAAACGTCATCCGATTTAGACGAAATTTGGTATACAGGTAGCTTATGATACCCTAAGTGTGCCACTATTTAAAAATGTTTTGTCCGACTTCCGGTTTCAAAATGGCGGGCGTTTTAAAGTTTTACAAAATGGCGGCCGTTGTCAGATCTCAGTTATGGCCAGAGCAATTTCAATGAAAATTGGTATACTGATACAGCTAACTATCCTGAGCATTTTTGCAAAAAAAATTTTTTGTCCGACTTCCGGTTTCAAAATGGCGGCCGTTTTAAAGTTTGCTCGTTTTCTCGCTCATCTTTTAACCGATCGAAATGAAACTTGGCCAACTGAAAGCTCATGTTATGAAGTTGTGCTCTTGACTTTTAGTTCCCTCTACTCGGTCAAAAGTGCGGAACGGGAGGCGACTTCAACGTTTCGGGAAACGTAAATTTTAATTAAGTCGCCGACCACGAAGTGTCGGGCGACTTATTGTTTTTACTCCGTTTCTTATTATTAAGTCGCCGACCACGAAGTGTCGGGCGACTTATTGTTTTTACTCCGTTTCTTATTATTATTATTATTAAGTCGCCGACCACGAAGTGTCGGGCGACTTATTGTTTTTACTCCGTTTCTTATTATTATTATTATTATTATGTTTTCCTTTTTCCCCTCGCATTGTTGTCCGCTCGTTTTCTCGCTCATATTTTAACCGATCGAAATGAAACTTTGGGAACATGTTAAGGGTGACCTGAAGTTGTGCAATCCACTTTTGAAATTTTCAAAATGGCCGCCATTTTCAAAATGGCCGCCGTTGAAAAAAAATGACGGCCGTTGTCAGATCTCAGTAATTGCCAAAGCAATTTCAATGAAAATTGGTATACTGGTACAGCTAAATATCCCGAGCATTTTTGCAAAAAAAAAATTTGACGCGACCGACATTTCAAAATGGCCGCCATCCGAACACCCCCCCCCCTAAAAATGCAAAAATTTTAACGTCATCCGATTAAGACGAAATTTGGTATTCAGGTATCTTATGATACCCTGAGTGTGCCACTATGTAAAAATTTTTTGTCCGACTTCCGGTTTCAAAATGGCGGCCATTTTACTGCAGGAAAAAGTCAACTTTGTCCGATTTCAACAAAATTTGATTTCTAGGCATATTTTAATGTACTGATTTGAATGAAATACTATCCATGGGGATCAAAAGTGCGGAACGGGAGGCGACTTCAACGTTTCGGGAAACGTAAATTTTAATTATTATTATTATTATTTTCATATTTCTTATGTTTTCCCCTCGCAATGTTGTCCGCTCGTTTTCTCGCTCATCTTTTAACCGATCGAAATGAAACTTTGGGAACATGTTAAGAGTGACATGAAGTTGTGCAATCCACTTTTGAAATTTTCAAAATGGCCGCCATTTTCAAAATGGCCGCCGTTGAAAAAAATGACGGCCGTTGTCAGATCTCAGTAATTGCCAAAGCAATTTCAATGAAAATTGGTATACTGGTACAGCTAACTATCCCGAGCATTTTTGCAAAAAAAAATTTGACGCGGCCGACATTTCAAAATGGCCGCCATCCGAACACCACCCCCCTAAAAATGTAAAAATTTAAACGTCATCCGATTTAGACGAAATTTGGTATACAGGTAGCTTATGATACCCTAAGTGTGCCACTGTTTAAAAATGTTTTGTCCGACTTCCGGTTTCAAAATGGCGGCCGTTTTAAAGTTTTACAAAATGGCGGCCGTTGTCAGATCTCAGTTATGGCCAGAGCAATTTCAATGAAAATTGGTATACTGATACAGCTAACTATCCTGAGCATTTTTGCGAAAAAAATTTTTTGTCCGACTTCCGGTTTCAAAATGGCGGCCGTTTTAAAGTTTGCTCGTTTTCTCGCTCATCTTTTGACCGATCGAAATGAAACTTGGCCAACTGAAAGCTCATGTTATGAAGTTGTGCTCTTGACTTTTAGTTCCCTCTACTCGGTCAAAAGTGCGGAACGGGAGGCGACTTCAACGTTTCGGGAAACGTAAATTTTATTATTATTATTTTCATATTTCTTATGTTTTCCTTTTTCCCCTCGCAATGTTGTCCGCTCGTTTTCTCGCTCATCTTTTAACCGATCGAAATGAAACTTTGGGAACATAATAAGGGTGACCTGAAGTTGTGCAATCCACTTTTGAAATTTTCAAAATGGCCGCCATTTTCAAAATGGCCGCCGTTGAAAAACAATGACGGCCGTTGTCAGATCTCAGTAATTGCCGAAGCAATTTCAATGAAAATTGGTATACTGATACAGCTCCCTATCCCGAGCATTTTTGCAAAAAAAAATTTGACGCGGCCGACATTTCAAAATGGCCGCCATCCGAACACCACCCCCCTAAAACTGTAAAAATTTAAACGTCATCCGATTTAAACGAAATTTGGTATACAGGTAGCTTATGATACCCTGAGTGTGCCACTATTTTCAAAATTTTTGTCCGACTTCCGGTTTCAAAATGGCGGCCGTTTTAAAGTTTTACAAAATGGCGGCCGTTGTCAGATCTCAGTTATGGCTAGAGCAATTTCAATGAAAATTGGTATACTGATACAGCTAACTATCCTGAGCATTTTTGCAAAAAAAATTTTTTGTCCGACTTCCGGTTTCAAAATGGCGGCCGTTTTAAAGTTTGCTCGTTTTCTCGCTCATCTTTTAACCGATCGAAATGAAACTTGGCCAACTGAAAGCTCATGTTATGAAGTTGTGCTCTTGACTTTTAGTTCCCTCTACTCGGTCAAAAGTGCGGAACGGAAGTTTGGGAGACATATTGTTTTTGCTCTGTTTCTTATTATTATTATTAAGTCGCCGACCACGAAGTGTCGGGCGACTTATTGTTTTTACTCCGTTTCTTATTATTATTAAGTCTCCCAAACGAAGTTTGGAGACTTATTGTTTTTACTCTGTTTCTTATTATTATTATTCTTCTTCTGGTTTCCCCGTAGAGATTTCCGACACTTTTCTCAGAAACCGTAAATGGGATCAATTTGAAACTTGGTAGGATGTTAGACCCTATTGGCTAGATGTGCAATCATCTTTCGGAATTTCCAAGATGGCCGCCACTTTCAAAATGGCCGCCATTTAAGTTTTCCCGCCAAAATGCAGTTCCCGGAGAACCGCCAGATGGATTTCGATGAAACTTGGTATGTAGGTTCAGCATAGTGGTCTTGATTTATTTTTGGCAAAAAATCGCGCGCGAACCGGCCGCCATTTTCAAAATGGCCGCCGAATCGCCAAAAATTCAAGTTTGTCGGATTTCAACGAAAATGGGTTTAAACAGTAAATTTGGTATGCCGAGTCCAATGGTCAACTCAGAATTTTTATACGACGCGCCATTTTTTGTAAAATGGCCGCCAAAGTTGCCAAATGGGCAAAAATTCAACATTGTCATAATTCAACGAAAATAGGTTCTAAAAGTAAATTTGGTATGCCGAGTTCAACGGTACACTCAGATTTTTTATACGACCCGCCATTTTTTTAAAAATGGCCACCAAAATCGCCAAATCAGCAAAAATTCAACATTGTCGGAACTCAATGAAAATTGGTTCCTAAAGTAAATTTAGTATGTCGAGTTCAATGGTCAACTCAGAATTTTTATATGACGCGCTATTTTTTGTAAAATGGCCGCCGAAGTTGCCAAATCGGCAAAAAATCAACAACGTTGGAATTCAATGAAATTGGGTTCTTAAAGTAAATTTGTTATGGCGAGTTGAATGGTGCAATCTGTCTGTGTCAACAGAATACCAGTAAAATTTGAAAATTTACCATTTTTTTCAATTTTATTAGAATTTGAAATCTAGGTGAATAGCAACCTGTAAAGTCAAATATAAGGTGATTCACAGGCTGCACAGGACTATCAGTAACTTCGTTTGGGAGACTTCACGTTTCGCGAAACGTAAATTTTAATTATTATTATTATTATTATTTTCATATTTCTTATGTTTTCCCCTCGCAATGTTGTCCGCTCGTTTTCTCGCTCATCTTTTAACCGATCGAAATGAAACTTTAGGAACATGTTAAGGGTGACCTGAAGTTGTGCAATCCACTTTTGAAATTTTCAGTGGCCGCCATTTTCAAAATGGCCGCCGTTGAAAAAAATAACGGCCGTTGTCAGATCTCAGTAATTGCCAAAGCAATTTCAATGAAAATTGGTATACTGGTACAGCTAACTATCCCGAGCATTTTTGCAAAAAAAAAATTTGACGCGGCCGACATTTCGAAATGGCCGCCATCCGAACACCACCCCCCTGAAAATGTAAAAATTTAAACGTCATCCGATTTAGACGAAATTTGGTATACAGGTAGCTTATGATACCCTAAGTGTGCCACTATTAAAAATGTTTTGTCCGACTTCCGGTTTCAAAATGGCGGCCGTTGTCAGATCTCAGTTATGGCCAGAGCAATTTCAATGAAAATTGGTATACTGATACAGCTAACTATCCTGAGCATTTTTGCAACAAAAATTTTTTGTCCGACTTCCGGTTTCAAAATGGCGGCCGTTTTAAAGTTTGCTCGTTTTCTCGCTCATCTTTTAACCGATCGAAATGAAACTTGGCCAACTGAAAGCTCATGTTATGAAGTTGTGCTCTTGACTTTTAGTTCCCTCTACTCGGTCAAAAGTGCGGAACGGGAGGCGACTTCAACGTTTCGGGAAACGTAAATTTTAATTAAGTCGCCGACCACGAAGTGTCGGGCGACTTATTGTTTTTACTCCGTTTCTTATTATTATTAAGTCGCCGACCACGAAGTGTCGGGCGACTTATTGTTTTTACTCCGTTTCTTATTATTAAGTCGCCGACCACGAAGTGTCGGGCGACTTATTGTTTTTACTCCGTTTCTTATTATTATTATTATTATTATTATTTTCATATTTCTTATGTTTTCCCCTCGCAATGTTGTCCGCTCGTTTTCTCGCTCATCTTTTAACCGATCGAAATGAAACTTTGGGAACATGTTAAGGGTGACCTGAAGTTGTGCAATCCACTTTTGAAATTTTCAAAATGGCCGCCATTTTCAAAATGGCCGCCGTTGAAAAAAATGACGGCCGTTGTCAGATCTCAGTAATTGCCAAAGCAATTTCAATGAAAATTGGTATACTGGTACAGCTAACTATCCCGAGCATTTTTGCAAAAAAAAATTTGACGCGGCCGACATTTCAAAATGGCCGCCATCCGAACACCACCCCCCTAAAAATGTAAAAATTTAAACGTCATCCGATTTAGACGAAATTTGGTATACAGGTAGCTTATGATACCCTTAGTGTGCCACTATTTAAAAATGTTTTGTCCGACTTCCGGTTTCAAAATGGCGGCCCTTTTAAAGTTTTACAAAATGGCGGCCGTTGTCAGATCTCAGTTATGGCCAGAGCAATTTCAATGAAAATTGGTATACTGATACAGCTAACTATCCTGAGCATTTTTGCAAAAAAAATTTTTTGTCCGACTTCCGGTTTCAAAATAGCGGCCGTTTTAAAGTTTGCTCCTTTTCTCGCTCATCTTTTAACCGATCGAAATGAAACTTGGCCAACTGAAAGCTCATGTTATGAAGTTGTGCTCTTGACTTTTAGTTCCCTCTACTCGGTCAAAAGTGCGGAACGGGAGGCGACTTCAACGTTTCGGGAAACGTAAATTTTAATTATTATTATTATTATTATTTTCATATTTCTTATGTTTTCCCCTCGCAATGTTGTCCGCTCGTTTTCTCGCTCATCTTTTAACCGATCGAAATGAAACTTTGGGAACATGTTAAGGGTGACCTGAAGTTGAGCAATCCACTTTTGAAATTTTCAAAATGGCCGCCATTTTCAAAATGGCCGCCGTTGAAAAAAATGACGGCCGTTGTCAGATCTCAGTAATTTCCAAAGCAATTTCAATGAAAATTGGTATACTGGTACAGCTACCTATCCCGAGCATTTTTGCAAAAAAAAATTTGACGCGGCCGACATTTCAAAATGGCCGCCATCCGAACACCACCCCCCTAAAAATGTAAAAATTTAAACGTCATCCGATTTAGACGAAATTTGGTATACAGGTAGCTTATGATACCCTAAGTGTGCCACTATTTAAAAATGTTTTGTCCGACTTCCGGTTTCAAAATGGCGGCCGTTTTAAAGTTTTACAAAATGGCGGCCGTTGTCAGATCTCAGTTATGGCCAGAGCAATTTCAATGAAAATTGGTATACTGATACAGCTAACTATCCTGAGCATTTTTGCAACAAAAATTTTTTGTCCGACTTCCGGTTTCAAAATGGCGGCCGTTTTAAAGTTTGCTCGTTTTCTCGCTCATCTTTTAACCGATCGAAATGAAACTTGGCCAACTGAAAGCTCATGTTATGAAGTTGTGCTCTTGACTTTTAGTTCCCTCTACTCGGTCAAAAGTGCGGAACGGGAGGCGACTTCAACGTTTCGGGAAACGTAAATTTTAATTAAGTCGCCGACCACGAAGTGTCGGGCGACTTATTGTTTTTACTCCGTTTCTTATTATTATTATTATTATGTTTTCCTTTTTCCCCTCGCAATGTTGTCCGCTCGTTTTCTCGCTCATCTTTTAACCGATCGAAATGAAACTTTGGGAACATAATAAGGGTGACCTGAAGTTGTGCAATCCACTTTTGAAATTTTCAAAATGGCCGCCGTTGAAAAAAAATGACGGCCGTTGTCAGATCTCAGTAATTGCCAAAGCAATTTCAATGAAAATTGGTATACTGATACAGCTCCCTATATCGAGCATTTTTGCAAAAAAAAATTTGACGCGGCCGACATTTCAAAATGGCCGCCATCCGAACACCACCCCCCTAAAACTGTAAAAATTTAAACGTCATCCGATTTAAACGAAATTTGGTATACAGGTAGCTTATGATACCCTGAGTGTGCCACTATTTTCAAAATTTTTGTCCGACTTCCGGTTTCAAAATGGCGGCCGTTTTAAAGTTTTACAAAATGGCGGCCGTTGTCAGATCTCAGTTATGGCCAGAGCAATTTCAATGAAAATTGGTATACTGATACAGCTAACTATCCTGAGCATTTTTGCAAAAAAAAAATTTTTGTCCGACTTCCGGTTTCAAAATGGCGGCCGTTTTAAAGTTTGCTCGTTTTCTCGCTCATCTTTTAACCGATCGAAATGAAACTTGGCCAACTGAAAGCTCATGTTATGAAGTTGTGCTCTTGACTTTTAGTTCCCTCTACTCGGTCAAAAGTGCGGAACGGGAGGCGACTTCAACGTTTCGGGAAACGTAAATTTTAATTAAGTCGCCGACCACGAAGTGTCGGGCGACTTATTGTTTTTACTCCGTTTCTTATTATTATTAAGTCGCCGACCACGAAGTGTCGGGCGACTTATTGTTTTTACTCCGTTTCTTATTATTATTATTATTATTATTTTCATATTTCTTATGTTTTCCTTTTTCCCCTCGCAATGTTGTCCGCTCGTTTTCTCGCTCATCTTTTAACCGATCGAAATGAAACTTGGCCAACTGAAAGCTCATGTTATGAAGTTGTGCTCTTGACTTTTAGTTCCCTCTACTCGGTCAAAAGTGCGGAACGGGAGGCGACTTCAACGTTTCGGGAAACGTAAATTTTAATTATTATTATTATTTTCATATTTCTTATGTTTTCCCCTCGCAATGTTGTCCGCTCGTTTTCTCGCTCCTCTTTTAACCGATCGAAATGAAACTTTGGGAACATGTTAAGGGTGACCTGAAGTTGTGCAATCCACTTTTGAAATTTTCAAAATGGCCGCCATTTTCAAAATGGCAGCCGTTGAAAAAAATGATGGCCGTTGTCAGATCTCAGTAATTGCCAAAGCAATTTCAATGAAAATTGGTATACTGGTACAGCTAACTATCCCGAGCATTTTTGCAAAAAAAAATTGACGCGGCCGACATTTCAAAATGGCCGCCATCCGAACACCACCCCCCTAAAAATGTAAAAATTTAAACGTCATCCGATTTAGACGAAATTTGGTATACAGGTAGCTTATGATACCCTAAGTGTGCCACTATTTAAAAATGTTTTGTCCTACTTCCGGTTTCAAAATGGCGGCCGTTTTAAAGTTTTACAAAATGGCGGCCGTTGTCAGATCTCAGTTATGGCCAGAGCAATTTCAATGAAAATTGGTATACTGATACAGCTAACTATCCTGAGCATTTTTGCAAAAAAAATTTTTTGTCCGACTTCCGGTTTCAAAATGGCGGCCGTTTTAAAGTTTGCTCGTTTTCTCGCTCATCTTTTAACCGATCGAAATGAAACTTGGCCAACTGAAAGCTCATGTTATGAAGTTGTGCTCTTGACTTTTAGTTCCCTCTACTCGGTCAAAAGTGCGGAACGGGAGGCGACTTCAACGTTTCGGGAAACGTAAATTTTAATTATTATTATTATTTTCATATTTCTTATGTTTTCCCTCTCGCAATGTTGTCCGCTCGTTTTCTCGCTCATCTTCTAACCGATCGAAATGAAACTTTGGGAACATGTTAAGGGTGACCTGAAGTTGTGCAATCCACTTTTGAAATTTTGAAAATGGCCGCCATTTTCAAAATGGCCGCCGTTGAAAAAAATGACGGCCGTTGTCAGATCTCAGTAATTGCCAAAGCAATTTCAATGAAAATTGGTATACTGGTACAGCTAACTATCGCGAGCATTTTTGCAAAAAAAAAATTTACGCGGCCGACATTTCAAAATGGCCGCCATCCGAACACCACCCCCCTAAAAATGTAAAAATTTAAACGTCATCCGATTTAGACGAAATTTGGTATACAGGTAGCTTATGATACCCTAAGTGTGCCACTATTTAAAAATGTTTTGTCCGACTTCCGGTTTCAAAATGGCGGCCGTTTTAAAGTTTTACAAAATGGCGGCCGTTGTCAGATCTCAGTTATGGCCAGAGCAATTTCAATGAAAATTGGTATACTGATACAGCTAACTATCCTGAGCATTTTTGCAAAAAAAATTTTTTGTCCGACTTCCGGTTTCAAAATAGCGGCCGTTTTAAAGTTTGCTCCTTTTCTCGCTCATCTTTTAACCGATCGAAATGAAACTTGGCCAACTGAAAGCTCATGTTATGAAGTTGTGCTCTTGACTTTTAGTTCCCTCTACTCGGTCAAAAGTGCGGAACGGGAGGCGACTTCAACGTTTCGGGAAACGTAAATTTTAATTATTATTATTATTATTATTTTCATATTTCTTATGTTTTCCCCTCGCAATGTTGTCCGCTCGTTAAGTCGCCGACCACGAAGTGTCGGGCGACTTATTGTTTTTACTCCGTTTCTTATTATTATTATTATTATTATTTTCATATTTCTTATGTTTTCCTTTTTCCCCTCGCAATGTTGTCCGCTCGTTTTCTCGCTCATCTTTTAACCGATCGAAATGAAACTTGGCCAACTGAAAGCTCATGTTATGAAGTTGTGCTCTTGACTTTTAGTTCCCTCTACTCGGTCAAAAGTGCGGAACGGGAGGCGACTTCAACGTTTCGGGAAACGTAAATTTTAATTTTCTCGCTCATCTTTTAACCGATCGAAATGAAACTTTGGGAACATGTTAAGGGTGACCTGAAGTTGAGCAATCCACTTTTGAAATTTTCAAAATGGCCGCCATTTTCAAAATGGCCGCCGTTGAAAAAAATGACGGCCGTTGTCAGATCTCAGTAATTTCCAAAGCAATTTCAATGAAAATTGGTATACTGGTATACAGGTAGCTTATGATACCCTAAGTGTGCCACTATTTAAAAATGTTTTGTCCGACTTCCGGTTTCAAAATGGCGGCCGTTTTAAAGTTTTACAAAATGGCGGCCGTTGTCAGATCTCAGTTATGGCCAGAGCAATTTCAATGAAAATTGGTATACTGATACAGCTAACTATCCTGAGCATTTTTGCAACAAAAATTTTTTGTCCGACTTCCGGTTTCAAAATGGCGGCCGTTTTAAAGTTTGCTCGTTTTCTCGCTCATCTTTTAACCGATCGAAATGAAACTTGGCCAACTGAAAGCTCATGTTATGAAGTTGTGCTCTTGACTTTTAGTTCCCTCTACTCGGTCAAAAGTGCGGAACGGGAGGCGACTTCAACGTTTCGGGAAACGTAAATTTTAATTAAGTCGCCGACCACGAAGTGTCGGGCGACTTATTGTTTTTACTCCGTTTCTTATTATTAAGTCGCCGACCACGAAGTGTCGGGCGACTTATTGTTTTTACTCCGTTTCTTATTATTATTATTATTATGTTTTCCTTTTTCCCCTCGCAATGTTGTCCGCTCGTTTTCTCGCTCATCTTTTAACCGATCGAAATGAAACTTTGGGAACATAATAAGGGTGACCTGAAGTTGTGCAATCCACTTTTGAAATTTTCAAAATGGCCGCCGTTGAAAAAAAATGACGGCCGTTGTCAGATCTCAGTAATTGCCAAAGCAATTTCAATGAAAATTGGTATACTGATACAGCTCCCTATATCGAGCATTTTTGCAAAAAAAAATTTGACGCGGCCGACATTTCAAAATGGCCGCCATCCGAACACCACCCCCCTAAAACTGTAAAAATTTAAACGTCATCCGATTTAAACGAAATTTGGTATACAGGTAGCTTATGATACCCTGAGTGTGCCACTATTTTCAAAATTTTTGTCCGACTTCCGGTTTCAAAATGGCGGCCGTTTTAAAGTTTTACAAAATGGCGGCCGTTGTCAGATCTCAGTTATGGCCAGAGCAATTTCAATGAAAATTGGTATACTGATACAGCTAACTATCCTGAGCATTTTTGCAAAAAAAAAATTTTTGTCCGACTTCCGGTTTCAAAATGGCGGCCGTTTTAAAGTTTGCTCGTTTTCTCGCTCATCTTTTAACCGATCGAAATGAAACTTGGCCAACTGAAAGCTCATGTTATGAAGTTGTGCTCTTGACTTTTAGTTCCCTCTACTCGGTCAAAAGTGCGGAACGGGAGGCGACTTCAACGTTTCGGGAAACGTAAATTTTAATTAAGTCGCCGACCACGAAGTGTCGGGCGACTTATTGTTTTTACTCCGTTTCTTATTATTATTATTATTATTATTTTCATATTTCTTATGTTTTCCTTTTTCCCCTCGCAATGTTGTCCGCTCGTTTTCTCGCTCATCTTTTAACCGATCGAAATGAAACTTTGGGAACATAATAAGGGTGACCTGAAGTTGTGCAATCCACTTTTGAAATTTTCAAAATGGCCGCCGTTGAAAAAAAATGACGGCCGTTGTCAGATCTCAGTAATTGCCAAAGCAATTTCAAAGAAAATTGGTATACTGATACAGCTCCCTATCCCGAGCATTTTTGCAAAAAAAAATTTGACGCGGCCGACATTTCAAAATGGCCGCCATCCGAACACCACCCCCCTAAAACTGTAAAAATTTAAACGTCATCCGATTTAAACGAAATTTGGTATATAGGTAGCTTATGATACCCTGAGTGTGCCACTATTTTCAAAATTTTTGTCCGACTTCCGGTTTCAAAATGGCGGCCGTTTTAAAGTTTTACAAAATGGCGGCCGTTGTCAGATCTCAGTTATGGCCAGAGCAATTTCAATGAAAATTGGTATACTGATACAGCTAACTATCCTGAGCATTTTTGCAAAAAAATTTTTTGTCCGACCTCCGGTTTCAAAATGGCGACCGTTTTAAAGTTTGCTCGTTTTCTCGCTCATCTTTTAACCGATCGAAATGAAACTTGGCCAACTGAAAGCTCATGTTATGAAGTTGTGCTCTTGACTTTTAGTTCCCTCTACTCGGTCAAAAGTGCGGAACGGGAGGCGACTTCAACGTTTCGGGAAACGTAAATTTTAATTAAGTCGCCGACCACGAAGTGTCGGGCGACTTATTGTTTTTACTCCGTTTCTTATTATTATTATTATTATTTTCATATTTCTTATGTTTTCCCCTCGCAATGTTGTCCGCTCGTTTTCTCGCTCATCTTTTAACCGATCGAAATGAAACTTTGGGAACATGTTAAGGGTGACCTGAAGTTGTGCAATCCACTTTTGAAATTTTCAAAATGGCCGCCATTTTCAAAATGGCCGCCGTTGAAAAAAATGACGGCCGTTGTCAGATCTCAGTAATTGCCAAAGCAATTTCAATGAAAATTGGTATACTGGTACAGCTAACTATCCCGAGCATTTTTGCAAAAAAAAATTTGACGCGGCCGACATTTCAAAATGGCCGCCATCCGAACACCACCCCCCTAAAAATGTAAAAATTTAAACGTCATCCGATTTAGACGAAATTTGGTATACAGGTAGCTTATGATACCCTAAGTGTGCCACTATTTAAAAATGTTTTGTCCGACTTCCGGTTTCAAAATGGCGGCCGTTTTAAAGTTTTACAAAATGGCGGCCGTTGTCAGATCTCAGTTATGGCCAGAGCAATTTCAATGAAAATTGGTATACTGATACAGCTAACTATCCTGAGCATTTTTGCAAAAAAAATTTTTTGTCCGACTTCCGGTTTCAAAATGGCGGCCGTTTTAAAGTTTGCTCGTTTTCTCGCTCATCTTTAAACCGATCGAAATGAAACTTGGCCAACTGAAAGCTCATGTTATGAAGTTGTGCTCTTGACTTTTAGTCCCCTCTACTCGGTCAAAAGTTCGGAACGGGAGGCGACTTCAACGTTTCGGGAAACGTAAATTTTAATTATTATTATTTTCATATTTCTTATGTTTTCCTTTTTCCCCTCGCAATGTTGTCCGCTCGTTTTCTCGCTCATCTTTTAACCGATCGAAATGAATCTTTGGGAACATAATAAAGGTGACCTGAAGTTGTGCAATCCACTTTTGAAATTTTCAAAATGGCCGCCATTTCAAAATGGCCGCCGTTGAAAAAAAATGACGGCCGTTGTCAGATCTCAGTAATTGCCAAAGCAATTTCAATGAAAATTGGTATACTGATACAGCTCCCTATCCCGAGCATTTTTGCAAAAAAAATTTGACGCGGCCGACATTTCAAAATGGCCGCCATCCGAACACCACCCCCCTAAAACTGTAAAAATTTAAACGTCATACGATTTAAACGAAATTTGGTATACAAGTAGCTTATGATACCCTGAGTGTGCCACTATTTTCAAAATTTTTGTCCGACTTCCGGTTTCAAAATGGCGGCCGTTTTAAAGTTTTACAAAATGGCGGCCGTTGTCAGATCTCAGTTATGGCCAGAGCAATTTCAATGAAAATTGGTATACTGATACAGCTAACTATCCTGAGCATTTTTGCAAAAAAAATTTTGTGTCCGACTTCCGGTTTCAAAATGGCGGCCGTTTTAAAGTTTGCTCGTTTTCTCGCTCATCTTTTAACCGATCGAAATGAAACTTGGCCAACTGAAAGCTCATGTTATGAAGTTGTGCTCTTGACTTTTAGTTCCCTCTACTCGGTCAAAAGTGCGGAACGGGAGGCGACTTCAACGTTTCGGGAAACGTAAATTTTAATTAAGTCGCCGACCACGAAGTGTCGGGCGACTTATTGTTTTTACTCCGTTTCTTATTATTAAGTCGCCGACCACGAAGTGTCGGGCGACTTATTGTTTTTACTCCGTTTCTTATTATTATTATTATTATTATTATTATTTTCATATTTCTTATGTTTTCCTTTTTCCCCTCGCAATGTTGTCCGCACATTTTCTCAGAGATGCAATGTCCAATCAAGATGAAACTTTGGGAACATGTTAAGGGTGACCTGAAGTTGTGCAATCCACTTTTGAAATTTTCAAAATGGCTGCCATTTTCAAAATGGCCGCCGTTGAAAAAAAATGACGGCCGTTGTCAGATCTCAGTAATTGCCAAAGCAATTTCAATGAAAATTGGTATACTGATACAGCTAACTATCCCGAGCATTTTTGCAAAAAAAAATTTGACGCGGCCGACATTTCAAAATGGCCGCCATCCGAACACCACCCCCCTAAAAATGTAAAAATTTAAACGTCATCCGATTTAGACGAAATTTGGTATTCAGGTAGCTTATGATACCCTGAGTGTGCCACTATTTAAAAATTTTTTGTCCGACTTCCGGTTTCAAAATGGCGGCCATTTTACTGCAGGAAAAAGTCAACTTTGTCCGATTTCAACAAAATTTGATTTCTAGGCATATTTTAATGTACTGATTTGAATGAAATACTATCCATGGGGATCAAAAGTGCGGAACGGGAGGCGACTTCAACGTTTCGGGAAACGTAAATTTTATTATTATTATTATTATTTTCATATTTCTTATGTTTTCCCCTCGCAATGTTGTCCGCTCGTTTTCTCGCTCATCTTTTAACCGATCGAAATGAAACTTTGGGAACTTGTTAAGGGTGACCTGAAGTTGTGCAATCCACTTTTGAAATTTTCAAAATGGCCGCTATTTTCAAAATGGCCGCCGTTGAAAAAAATGATGGCCGTTGTCAGATCTCAGTAATTGCCAAAGCAATTTCAATGAAAATTGGTATACTGGTACAGCTAACTATCCCGAGCATTTTTGCAAAAAAAAATTTGACGCGGCCGACATTTCAAAATGGCCGCCATCCGAACACCACCCCCCTAAAAATGTAAAAATTTAAACGTCATCCGATTTAGACGAAATTTGGTATACAGGTAGCTTATGATACCCTGAGTGTGCCACTATTTAAAAATGTTTTGTCCGACTTCCGGTTTCAAAATGGCGGCCGTTTTAAAGTTTTACAAAATGGCGGCCGTTGTCAGATCTCAGTTATGGCCAGAGCAATTTCAATGAAAATTGGTATACTGATACAGCTAACTATCCTGAGCATTTTTGCAAAAAAAATTTTTTGTCCGACTTCCGGTTTCAAAATGGCGGCCGTTTTAAAGTTTGCTCGTTTTCTCGCTCATCTTTTAACCGATCGAAATGAAACTTGGCCAACTGAAAGCTCATGTTATGAAGTTGTGCTCTTGACTTTTAGTTCCCTCTACTCGGTCAAAAGTGCGGAACGGGAGGCGACTTCAACGTTTCGGGAAACGTAAATTTTAATTATTAAGTCGCCGACCACGAAGTGTCGGGCGACTTATTGTTTTTACTCCGTTTCTTATTATTATTATTATTATTATTATTTTTAAGTCGCCGACCACGAAGTGTCGGGCGACTTATTGTTTTTACTCCGTTTCTTATTATTATTATTATTATTTTCATATTTCTTATGTTTTCCCCTCGCAATGTTGTCCGCTCGTTTTCTCGCTCATCTTTTAACCGATCGAAATGAAACTTTGGGAACATGTTAAGGGTGACCTGAAGTTGTGCAATCCACTTTTGAAATTTTCAAAATGGCCGCCATTTTCAAAATGGCCGCCGTTGAAAAAAATGACGGCCGTTGTCATATCTCAGTAATTGCCAAAGCAATTTCAATGAAAATTGGTATACTGGTACAGCTCCCTATCCCGAGCATTTTTGCAAAAAAAAATTTGACGCGGCCGACATTTCAAAATGGCCGCCATCCGAACACCACCCCCCTAAAAATGTAAAAATTTAAACGTCATCCGATTTAGACGAAATTTGGTATACAGGTAGCTTATGATACCCTAAGTGTGCCACTATTTAAAAATGTTTTGTCCGACTTCCGGTTTCAAAATGGCGGCCGTTTTAAAGTTTTACAAAATGGCGGCCGTTGTCAGATCTCAGTTATGGCCAGAGCAATTTCAATGAAAATTGGTATACTGATACAGCTAACTATCCTGAGCATTTTTGCAAAAAAAATTTTTTGTCCGACTTCCGGTTTCAAAATGGCGGCCGTTTTAAAGTTTGTTCGTTTTCTCGCTCATCTTTTAACCGATCGAAATGAAACTTGGCCAACTGAAAGCTCATGTTATGAAGTTGTGCTCTTGACTTTTAGTTCCCTCTACTCGGTCAAAAGTGCGGAACGGGAGGCGACTTCAACGTTTCGGGAAACGTAAATTTTAATTATTATTATTATTTTAATTTCGGTTTCCACTTTTTCTAGATCGTGAACTTGTCCGACACATTTCTCAGAGACGCCTTAATAGAATCAAATGAAACATTTGGACAGTTGTAGATGGGCATATGGAGGGGTGCAGTCAATAGTCAGATTTTTGATAATCGTCGCCATTTCAAAATGGCCGCCACTTGACGACACCCACCCACAAATGGCAAAAATTTTCCCGTGGTCCGAATTCAACGAAATTTGGTATAGAGGTAGATGTTAGTATTTCGAGTGAAACGCTACCTTTAAATTTTTTCTCGGACTTCCGGTTTCAAAATGACCGCCAAAAACGTGTATAAGTTTCAACGTTATGCGATCTCGATGACATTTAACGTGCTCCGATTGCTATGAAATTTGGTGTGGAGGTAGATTTAAGTGTCCCAAGTGGAACTCCACATTCAAAATTTTTTCTCGACCGTGGTTTCCAAAATGGCGTCCAAAAACGTGTGAAATTTTAAACGTTGTCCGATTTTAATGAAATTTGATATGTAGGTTCATTTCAATGTCCTGAGTGCAACGCAATACTATCCGTGGGGATTTTGGGCGACTTCTGTGTTTGCATCCCAACACATTATTTTTAATTATCTTATGTTTTTGTATTAATATGTATTAATATGGGATAATTGTAAGGTCTTATGGTTTCAATTTCTTTCAGTAATCCATATACCAAACTCATCATATGTTCAACAGTGTTCTTATGCATTTAGCTGCACTGGGTCATCCGGTGATTTTGCATTCGTTTCACGTGCTAAAGCAGAAACGGATATGTCAAAAATGAATTTATTGTTAACCTCTGTTTCTAGCTCTTCACACGGATTGAGATATTCGCTGCTGTCTGTGTTTTCCTTTTCCAATTCAGATAAACTTGTGTCTGATGAATTAACTATTTCATCTTTTAATTCCGACATATAATTAGAAATTTCGTCTGCCATTTCAGTATCGGATTGTTGTGAACTCACTGTCTCTGTGTCGTGCTTATTAACCACTTTAGAATGAAGCTTAGATTCCAAAACTATTGTGTTTATAGATTGACTTTGATCATACGTATGAATATCAACCGTTGCAATAAGACTGTTATACGGATGAAGATAACAACCTTCAGTGTTTTCGTTAGAACTAGGCAAACTTGCAGAACTCGCATTACTTTTAGAACTGGCGACACTTTCAGAGCTTGCTGAGCTGTTAATAACCTCTAAGTATGGATTTGCATGTGCTGTAGAGTCAATCATTTTGCTCTCATCAATAATATGGTACACGTTCTCGCTCATTTCGGAAACTTCGTTTGACGCAGGAAATAAATCGTCGTTTTGTGGTTTATTGATAAGGGATTTTTTATTTCGGACTCTCTTTCTATATCTTCGAAATAAATGCCACATGACAAGCATAAATATTATGCCACTGGCTGTCGCTGAATATATCATCAGATTCATTTTGGTTATTCCTAAAAAGAACATTAATAAGAATATTGTATACCTCTTCAATCTCTTAGCAGAATGTTGCGATGAAAAGATTAAATAAATTTAAGGAGGTCTGTAGGATGCATTATTTTGGAAGCTTGTTATATGATTTAAAGGACGCCTTGTACTAAGAGAGGTTTCGAGTTTAAATCCATCATCAGGCTACTTGTATTGGTAAGGCTGGAGCTCTTAAAGGGTACTTCAGTTTAATAAAACTTGGACGCTTTGATTATGTTTCAACAAATGCCATTAGATGGCGTAAAACTTTAAATAGACCTTCAGACTCATCTTTATTTGAACTTATTTACTGGTCATATTATTATGTTGTTTTTCACTTCCGGATAACGATCCCGTACACTATTTCTAAATAATAATAACAAGAACATTTGTGTGACAACGCTAACATAATCACGTGGTTACTGGGCACTGTCATACGTAACTGCGAAAATCAAAATAAAGCGGGTGCTAGTTCAAAAGTGTCAAAACTCGTCAAAACTCGTCGAATAATTTTCATTATATACACACATCTGCATTACAAAGTTTAATACCTTAATACAAGATATCGACAACCAATAATCCACAAATTCAAGTGCAAGATAATAGCAAACTTTAGAACGAACAAATAATAATAATGCAACAGTAATGGTCCTGATGATGCATGATTGATGGACAGACAAATAATGAACGAGTCAAGGACATAATATCCCACGCAACTTACCAATTTCTTCATCATCGTCACCTGATGGATAATAAGTTGTAGATCTGTTCAGTGCTGAATAAAAAATTGTCATTTAAAAAAATACTAATAAAACGATATGATTTTCAATGAATGTATGATGATTTGATCACGTGATTACTATTTTGTCTTTAAAAATTAATAACAAGTAAAACTATACATTAGACTAGGATATACAATCTGTAGGACGAACGTTTTGTTTCAGTCATATATTGAGGTACGGAAGTTTAATAACATGGCATAGCAAACTTATATCATCTAAATTTTGATATTCGCGTTGTATTTATTGAATAGATGTCGACCATACATTTGTAAGAAATAAGTTCATCTTTATCCTAACGTTACCCAAAAAGTTTGTGATTAAAATTCCTTTCTATTTCATTTGCATAAAAATATGTAAAAGGTTCCTCCATACGTACACAATTTCTATGTGAAAGAAAGTCATCAATATATTAAAATATCTCAATTTACATCATTCAGTATTGACCATTATTTGTTTTGTTTAAAACAAAACATAAAATAGATACTGTGTGGCAGTCTTTGGGCTTAGAATGGGATGCCTGGTGTCGAAAGAGTATGGCTCCCTTGTTATGTCTAATTGTTTCTTCGCATTAAGTACACGTGTCTATTAACTAACTAACCATGACGTTTATTTCTTAACTATACACATCTGAACTAAATATATACTTACAAGTCCAAAAGGTATCCGTATTTTCAGGTGGATTAACGGTATAACTGTTTTTTTCTGAAATACAAAATATCGCCATTTTTTGGAATGCACAAACAAACATGTCTTTCGATAGTATTGCAGCTTTATTTATAACAATATAAGTGGAGGCACACATACTTTGGAAGTTATCCTTACCATTTCCGGTAGTAACTGTTTTTAAAACTGCCTTGTTTGAAGTGCTGATCAGAACAACAGTTGATGAACTGGTGGAAGCTAAAATACATTATAAATATACACTTTTAAGTTTGCATCAAAGCATGTTTGTCTCATTTTTTTCAATAATTTAAATCCACAAAAGCAACAAGATTTTTACATTATTTACATTATTATATATAGATTATCACACATAGTCGGCTTTTGCTGAATAAAGTATAGAACTCTGTTATATCCAGTAAAATCGAAGTACACCCGTGTAATAGAAACGTTCTAAACTATATGTATTATTATCCAAATTTGCTAAGGGATGATTAATTCCTGTCATTGTTTTGATCATAATAACAAGTGGTTAAATGTATACTTAAATGTACATTTTTATATCGTCAGTGAGACGTCACTGTATCATTTTTTTATATTTTAGGTAAGCAATAGGTGTTATGTGTAAAAGTAGCTTGTTACCAAATTTTTAATTTACACCTGTAGTTTAAATTTTGTTTACCTGTTGTTACTGAACTCATTTCCGATATATGTACGCATCCTTCAACATGGTCGCAACTTAAAAATGTAAAAGTTAAATATGTTAAAAATAAAAAAGAAGTTACACAAAGCGACAATATTATGTGCATATATTTTTCTAACTTTCTGCACTGCAAAACTTGATTTGATTTAAAAACATCATGCGCACCTAATCGTAAATTAAATAGTGTGATGTTTGTGTTTCGACAACATAAAGCTTCTTAAGTTCAGTATTTACTTATTAAAAAACTGCTTTATCGTCAGAAGATATGAACTAATGTGTTTCAAGTATCGTTATATATTGATAGATGTATTATCTGCCTTCAACTGGTTGTAATACATTCTAAGAAAATGTTTTCTTTAAAGGGAAAACAAAATATAAAATATTGTTTATCATTTGCACTTACAATGGGCTACAACAACAAACTGAATTACTGTTTTATTCTTTGAAGAAGTATGGCTTTAACAAAATAGTGTAGAGCGCGTACTCATTGGACAACGACGAATGAGAATTCCAGTTTATGTTTGAAATTACTAGTTAACAATGATTTATCATCTCCAGCACAATCGTCACGTGTGTTTATATGAAATATATCGCGACTTGGATAAAAGCACCTAAATGGTTATTACCCCGTGAAACATAAAAATACTGTTGATATACATAGTTTGCCTAATGCACATTATTACAATGATATAACTTTTGTGCATTTTTGATTGGTCTACTTTAGATAGATTGGGCGTGATCAGTTCAATCCTGTTTTTCATGACTTTTTCAACATAACTAAAAATTACAATTTAAGTGGTCATTATTGGATCATCTGAAATCATAAAATATACTGGTAAAACTGGTAAAAAAATTAAATTATTGATTTATATATACTATTTTCAATGTGATGAAACTTGAATTACAGTATAATCAGCAAATCAATATCAAATTGCAGAAAAAACAGAAAATATATAGTGTAACCAGCATTTCAAAAATTACAAAATGTAAGCATCCTGTTTTTCTGATGAAGGAAGAACGTGATTTTATTCATGTAATAAAACAATAATTGACTTCGATATACGGTCGCTATCAGGCTTTCTCAGCCCTCAAAAATGTATGTTTATTTAGCGGCTCGAACGAATATGACATTTGAGATTGTTTCTAGCTGAAGCGACCTGTATCAATGTCATTTGTACAAGGTAATAATTAATGGGCATTTTCAAAATAAACCTGTTAAAAGTTCAAGGTCTGTAATTGTGATAGAGCTCGAGGCAACGCAAGCGCCATCTACAATACTATATTGTTTAGCTTCCTTTTAGTTTTTGTATTGCGGCCATGTTGATTGTATATTTTCACAATGACCCTGTTGTTCATAATAGCTTTGTAATGAAGCACTGATTTCCCGTAATTTCCTTGTTTGGACTATTGTAATGCGCATGCATATTTACTATTTAAACACTTGTTGGTTCATAAAACAGTATAACAATCAGTACAGTTAGTTGTGTACCTCAGTAACGTTTCACAGTTGCATATTGACGCGCATTTTTCACCATAAAAGTTTCTAAGGCATGGCAAACATGGTTGACCTGCATCCGAACGAAAACCTTTCTTACATTCTATAAGTAAAATATTGAGCATTTCTTTCAACTAATATTAATGTAAGATCTCATTATTAGTATTGTTCATTTTATAAATTGTTTTACTTCTGCAGGTTATGTACTTGGCTGAAAACATCCCAAAGCAATTTTGAAAAAAAAAATCATTGTGTTTCTTATGCAGTATCGTTTCCCATATCCACCAATTAAGTCGTTTTTTATTTGAACATATAACTTGTGGGGAGATAACATCAAAGTAGGTAAAAAAAACACGTGTTTCAGTAGTTTAATAGTCAACAGCAAATAAGCGATTGCATTTATTGCGTTGTGAAACGAAACACTAATGTGAAGTTTAGATTTTCGTGAGTGTTTTGAACGTGATGCGTTTCAATTAATACTACTAAGTTTTGTCGATATTTTTATTCACACATATAAATTATGGATTTCGAAGTTTTCATTATTATGATGCAAGTTTCCGCGTTGTTTTTCATTGTTAATTGGTCATGTTTCTTCTTGTACATCGCTAGATGTACACTCGTATCTTCGAATTCTACTACAGTAACAAATAATAACACTAAAACTTATTAATTACATCGTAAATCAAGTTTATGTACTGTACGGTATGCTTTTGTGTTTGTTTGAATGGTGTTTTAACGCCACTTTCAGCAATTTTTCAGCTATATCATAACGTCCAGTTTTTAATGGGTATGCAATGTTTGGAGTAAATTTCTGAAAGGAGATCAACATTTTATAGAGCGCATCTTGTTGAGGGTTGAAATGGGTTTGATATAAAAATCGCTATATAATAACCTTTTTATCATATATTTTAGACATTTTGATGTGAGAATTTTAATTATATCAATTTTTTCATCGGGTATGGAAGTTAATAATAAAATATGAGCTTGACATTTTTAATAAATAAATAAATTATAACTTTCAATGATACATTCTTATAGATTATAATAAATGTGCATATGTTCGAATCACGAACATGCGCATCCATCCTCACAAGTCAGGGTTTGTGTGTCCACATGTGTCCACGAAGCCCTGACAAACTTAGCTAGGAAATTCCCGGGCTTGAAGTCACTATTGTGTTTGCTACATCATACGTTAATGTAGAAAATCAAAAGTTCGCTTTCATTCACGACTTGGTTAGGGGATATACCGATGTCGACTGTAAATAAACCGAACGGATGTGTTGCAAAGACCATGTGAAAATCAGTGTATTTTTTACAGTGGTGTTAATAGTTTGTTATTACCGCGTTATTTATTAGTTGCGTTACGCTTTCTTCCAACTAAAGAATGAGTAAGAATGACTACTGCCAAACACTCGTTTCTTTCAAGCAATTTCATTGGTTGATATTTTGAAGGATTGACGTCATACGAAAATCTTCCAGGCGGAATTACCTAGCTACCTTTGTCATGGTTTCATGGACACATGTGGACCCAGAAAGCCTGACTTGTGAGGATGTAAGCATCAAAATCACATCTATCTATGAAGTTTCAGAAATCTGTGTTTTAACTAATTATATTAAATCATCTGCAAATGTTCTGATAAATAAATAAGTTCCAAGTCTGCAAAATTAGGAAAATAATCGAACAATTCTATAATAGCATGCGTACAACTTCGATACTTATGTAATCTTTTTGGAGTAGTTGATCTACGAAATACAAGGGGCCTCGGTGGCCGAGTGGTCAAGGTAGTTCGTCTTCTATTGATCACGTGGTCTGTCAACACTGAGATTGCGGGTTCGATTCTCACTGCAGGCAGGGTGTACTCGACTCCAATCTTAATTGACAAGGATTGCCAGTTTTCCTACCGCAGGTCGGGGGTTCTCTCCTGGTACTCCGGCTTCCTCCCCCAATAAAAACTGGACGCCATGAAATGGCTGAAAAATTGCTGAAAGTGGCGTTAAAACCCCATTCAAACAAAACAAACAAACGAAATACAATTCGTCTGCAATTGTTCGGAAAAAATATAAAATTCCCAGTACTTATTCGATAATAGCAGGTGCACGAACATGAGGAATCTTTCTGTTAAGTTTCGACTTCAAACATTGAGTTGTCGTTTGATTCAATTTTTTAGCAGATGGCACATAAAGGGGAAAATCCCCTAATAATATAAGATTACTGAAACCGGATCCAGACATGTAAAAGCTACACGAAAAAATAATAAATTTTTAAAACTAGTGTTTTTCCTGCAGACTCGAAATCCATGACAGTTTAGCGAGGGGTGTAATATGGCATCCATATCACAAGGGTGTGATATGGCATCTATATCATGCCCCTTGATATCATTATCACACCCCTTTGTGATATGAGTTGACTGACATTGTAAGTATCACATATGCAAAAACAAACATATTTTTACTAAGTATATGATGAATTGATTTATAGATCATTGAAAGACAAAAATGGAACTTAATTACCATTGTACTTACTGATACAGATTCCATTCACATTTTCGTAATGAGCACAACAAAACGGTTCTCTGAAATTTAACAGGTATTGCTATATTTTTTTATTTTTTATTTTTTACAAATTTTTTTACTGTAATTTCGGATTTTTAAATGTATTACTTTATCCTAAATTTTAACTACACTAGCAAGGCATCATTTTTTTATTTAATTTAATTTAAACATATTTATTGCCATAAAGTTATAACACTGGATCGGATACAAGTTATCACAACTTATCTTATCCTCTCCATATAACACAATGAGTGCTACATATACATGCATACGTCAGCACATAATTAAGTACAAACATAAATACATTTTAACATGTAAGATAAATATCATGCAATATTCAGAACAAATATAATAGCAAAAATACAATTACAATAAAATTATAAAAAAAAACAGTAAAAGGGGGGATGGGGTCATGTTTAACATTAACATTGAACCATATAAGGAGAGATGATACAAATAAAGCGGAAAGAGAGAGGAGCAGAAAGGAATCTACAATAAAGTTAAAATTATGATCAATTAAGTAAATCGTTTTGTTTGTTTGATAAATTGCTGCACTGCTAGAAAAAGCTTTAAATTGTTATCATAGTTCAAAGTCTCGCTACCAAAAAGTAAGATTTCAATGTCTATAATATCAACAAAATTTAGTTTTCTAAATAACTCAGTGCGGGGACCAATGTACAAAGGACATTCAATAAAAAAATGAATCGAGTCCTCAAATATATGACCGCAGTTACAACTTGTATAATCAATTAAGTTTACCCGAAAGAGGTCTGCATTGAGGTTGCTTGATCTATGTCTAAGTTTAGTATGTAATATATTTAGTAATCTATTACCAGCCAGATAAAAATTTGGAGGTTTCACAAGATCTTTTTCTTTTAATAAATTATTATATATAAAATATAAAATATTATTTTTTTATTTATAGTCCATATTCACTACAATTTTACACCTGACGAACTTCGTGTGGTGTTTAATATCTTATAATAAAAATGAACATTTCATTCTGTGACTTTGTAATGCAGTTAAATCCCAATGCTATTTTTAAAGGTATATCACTTAGATTTGAATTTTACACATTGATCCTAATATCATCGGAATAGCTAGAATATCTGAAGTTGAATGTTGTATATTGTTATTCTGTTCTAGAGAGTTATTTTGAGTTAATGAATCAACGATATGTCGATTAGTCAGCCGTATTTGAGTTGTAAAGGAAGAGTGGAATGGTCCACCTCATTAACCAATTACACATGCTCATCAAGTGTCTTCAAGGACGATCAGAAGCTAGACATGACAATCCTAAGCATGTGCATGCCCGTACAATATTGATATGATTCTGAAGCTCTTTTTAAAAGTGGAAAACATGCATCAAATAACAACAAACCGGTTTTTTAATCCGAATAGTGTGCTCCTATTTCTGTATTTTATCAAGTGTAGGTCCACATTTTATTATATAGATAAGGATGAAATATCGAATTTTCCGAGTGACAGAAATCACGGTAAATCACATGTGAAAATTATCGTTTATTTTCACTCTCGGGTTTTTTCCCGCCAAAGTTGCAGTTGGTTTTGTACTATACAGATATTCATCCGCCGTACATAAAATTTAGGATTTAGCATTAAAATTTTACGAAAACAATTTTGATCTATATAATAAATAGGATAATCAATTAGGCATCGTGAATATCCAAAATATGATCACTCGTGCAGCATAAAGCATCAGATTAAACTCGTTTAATCAGATGCGTTATTCGGCACTCGTGATCATATTTTGGATATTCACTCCGCCCAATTAATTATCCTATAAATATTGGACATAATCAGAAGTGATGGTATAATAAAATTCACTTAACACTCAATAATCACCGGTGTCAAAAATTCAGTTTTCGGTATGAAAATGTTATAAAGATGAGTTGACATCGACTGTTTACAATTATTGTTTTTTTTTTAGCTTGTGCTAAAATAGTATGTATCTACGTTTGACTGCGAGCCTCTCCTCTTTGAGGTTGTGGGTTCGAGTTTGCTGCGACAAGGTGTGCTCGACTTTATCTTTAATAGACAATCATTATCAGTTTTCCTCCCGAAGGACAGGCTTTGACCGGGAACTCCGGCTTCTTCCTCCAGTGAAAACTGAACACTATGATATAGCTAACAATGACTTAATGTGGTATTAAACTCCAATTATTCAAACATAAAGATACAATTTATTGTAAGGGGAGTTACCCCAACCCACTCATCATCTAATGATTTGATCATAAAACCCTAAATTAGTTAAATCCGATAAAGACCGGAAAAGTCACAACCACAGTTATTGCATTCCTATTTTAGTGCTTTGACTTTTGTAATTTGAATGAACTCGCAAAACTTCTTTCGTTAAGGATTTATGATTAGACAATACAGGTCAAACGAGAATTTAACGCAGTCTTTATTACGAAACTTTACAAGGCTATGTGAATGACTACTTCTACAGTGAACATTAAGCAGATATATTAAAGTATACATACCCAACAGCACTATTACACAAATGTCCAGTCTGAAGACTATCAGTTAGTAATAATAAAATTGCCCAGGTGTTAATTTGTAGAAACATATGAACCATTTTGGTTATTATTAAAACGCGGAAATAATACATGTGAAATCTGAAGTGTCACAGGATGTGAAATCTGAATGAAGTATCTAAACTTATTGACAATTTATAATGAAACATTTACAAATTTACTGTAATGTTCATTTTAGAAAATTGTCTTTCAATTTTTTACCCATTGGTAAAATAGAATCTATTTTTAAATACAAGTTTTAAAATACGATTGATCAGTTTCGCTGAATAAGAACATTTTCATGACCAGTCAATACGTCGAAATTAGAAACATAAACAAACAAATGATGTTTGAAAAATACACCTAACTTATGCAATCGGAACATCTCGTACATTTCAGTCGAATGTTCAGTATGAAAGTCGGAATGTTCAGTATGTTATCGACATTTGTGACTATTTGCAGTCATTATTTATGACAATACATGTTCACCGTTTTTCACGTCATGACTTCGCTTGTGACGTTTCGATTCATTCATTTCATTTGTTTGTTCGTTTTAAATGACATTCGTGAGGTACGTTTATTACTAGGGTGATGACGTCAAGTCGTAAACAAACCCTTCCCAGGAAGGAATTCTTACAGTATCAGCAAGCGTATGTAAATAATAATCAAAACTACAAAATAGATTGCAGAACAAATCATTAAGTATAGCATTATATTACGGAAACAGGCATGAAGGGCGATATCTAATATATTTCAGTTATATGAGACTGGGCACTTACATTAACCTTCATTTTTTTTATTCCAAAAATATAAAAGCTATTTATATAATCAAAGGGTGTAGTTTTATATAACGACTCATCTTTGCGTATCAGCGTACCTGTCAAGTCTCACGTTTTGAACGTGATAGTCTCGCTTTCGAACATCAGAACACGTTCTTGTGCTAATACCCTAATTATTGCCACGCTCATTCAATTTTTACAACTCTCAAATTTTCTGCAAAAAATAACCACACGATCTATGCGTAAATTTCGTTAACTGGTCCTTTCAAAGGTGTTCCAATTTAGTCTTTTCAAAAAAGTTGTGTTCTAGGGTATGGCGCAATTGACTGTAAACTCGCCTTATTTACAGGGGTGGGGATCATGTTTGTCGCAATAATTAATTTATATGCCAATTTCTACAATTCATAAATATGGTTTCCTGTATTAGTTATATAATTAATTTCCTTCTTCCTGACATTATTTAACCGGATTTTAACATCATTTTTTTTCAAAACAATCGACATTAACTGTGTAATTTTGTCGTACTGTTTAACAAACTAATTAAAACTCTATCATTCCCAAGGCACATAAAACGCGTGGACAATAATTACGGGGGGGGGGGGGTGGAGAGCGCTCGTAAAAATACTTGTTTTCAAGTACATTTCAAACATTGACAACTTACACCATTACTAAGTTAAAATTAGTTTGCAGTATTTACACAAAATTTTTAGTGTTTGTATAAAATCAATTTAGCACCGTATTCGATGAGCATAATTAATTCAAATTATAACAGAAATTATGGATATACGGCCATAACTTTCTCACATGTTTTATTATACCTGTATGGTACGGTCGTGAATAAACGTCTCTAGAAATATTTTATAAGTAATCAATTAATTGCTACATAAAGAAAATATTAAAATTGTGTAAGTGATACTTGCTTTTTTTTAAAATTACATATTGATTACTGGTAATGTTAATTTAAGGCATACTGCGAACATTTTTGTTGCTAAGAGGAATGCTAAATTTCATTTATCAATAAATCAGTAATATATATATATCACATAAATCATTCCTGTTTGTAAAAATTAAATTTAGCACTTAAATTTACTAGCAAGTCTATACCGCTTGTTCGAATGCAAATCGATATTGACTATCCGTGTTGTCCTGCTCTCCGAAAGAACACAGGTGATGAGCTTGCCTATTTAAGCATGTTTGGGTCTTTTTAACGTATGATTTAATAATATGGTCCCGAGAGCAGTTGGATCTAGTCCAGAGAGTCGTAGGGTCTAGAGCTAATGCAACTGACACAGAATCAATTACTTAAACAAAACTCTACCGCAGGTCGGGGGTTTTCTCCGGGTACTCCGGCTTCCTCCCCCATTAAAAACTGGACGCCATGATATAGCTGAAAAATTGCTGAAAGTGGCGTTCAACAATATTCAAACAAACAAACAAACATAAACAAAACTTAATCAGCCAGTTTGTAACAGTTTTATTCAATATTCCAAAAAGTCCGATTTGAGAGTCCATACCGCTGGTCCGTATAGATAATCAATATTTGGAAATATGACTCTATGTATTGTACTGCAGGCCGAAAGAAAAACCCTATAAACAGTGTAGCATTATATATTAATTCATTAATCAAGATATTGATCACAATGATTTTTGCGCATTAGGGCCAATTTTTACGTATTATAATATTATTACATCAATAGAATTTTTGCGCGTTTTGGATTTGTCTAAAAAGACCTTTCGGTTCACACAAAAAATCGCAACAATACTAAAATTTCATCAAAATATGAAAATTTGTGTCCACTGCACGATTCCACTGCACAGTGGTTAAGCGTATTCAAACATCGACCTGGTTTTTTCTTTAAAAATAGATCAAAAGGTACAATTGATAAATATTTACTAGTTCAAGCCAGTTTTTCATGATTTTTCCAATGTAACTATAAATTTCAATTTTAGTGGTCATGAAATTTTATAATCTGTAAGTATAAAATATACTTTTAAAAATGTAAGAATAAAATAATTGATTTATTTATAATCTTCTCAATATTTGAAATGTGATGAAACTGGACTTCAGGATTATCAGCAAATCAATACATTAGTATTTAAAAAAAATATTATTGGTAACATGCAATATGTAAGCATTCTCCGTTTTTCTGATCAAGGATAAGGGCGATTGTATTCATGTAATAAAACAATTACTGACTTTGATATACGGTCGCTATCAGCCGTCAAAAATGTATATTCACCGAGCAGTTCGGCTCGGTCAAAATTACATTTTCACTGGCTGAAAATCCCGATTACACCAAAGTCCTTAATTGTATAATATAGTGTTACTAACTGGCTAATTATGTATGAGCCCTCCTTGTATTGAATTAGAGGATGGATGTTTTAAATGGCCCGAGACCGGTAAATTTTTGCATATTAGGGCCGATTTTCAAATATTTTCTAATGATTTTTTTTTTTTTATTTTCAACCAAACATTGGGATGTGGAAGCGTTTGATCTATTTTTATATAGCACAGTTTTAGTACGTAGGACAGGTTTGTTGATGAATCACAATAACTCGTTTTCTTTTTTATGACAAGTAGAAATAAAATTATGACATGGTTAGTATTTGTATCTTCTGTAACATTTTTAACCAAATCGGACCGACATTTGTGCGGATTGCAAAACGACTTCTCACAAAATAAACACCAGAAATGAGGATTAGGAGGCCCGTTCAAGATTTTTTACATCATAAATACTTCATTTTGAACAATTTTAACAGTTTTATTATGAGCACTCAAAAACAATAATTGGTGGCCACGGTGGCCGAGTGGTTAAGGTATGTCGTCTACTAGTGATCACGTGGTCTGTCAACACTGAGGTTGTGGGTTAAAGTCTCAATGTGGGCAGGGTGTACTAGACTACAATCTTAATTGACTAGCATTGTCAGTTTTCAAAGGTCGGGGGTTTACTCTGGGTACTCCGGCTTCACCTACAATAAAAACTGGACGCAATGATATAGCTGGAAAATTGCTGAAAGTGGCGTTAAGCACCATTCAAACAACAAACATATTTAATTTTATAATAGAAAAAAATGTACAAATATATTATAACAATTTGCCGACCTTAACAATGACGAGCATATCTTTCATTTAATTAACGTTTAGATTCAGATAGTAATACCTTGCTCAGCTGTGAAAAGACAAGAGTAGTGAAACTCATCACCAATTCCGTTTGGCAAAGATTATCTGGGTATATTTTTCCGTCTCTCGGTCTCGAGTTTGGACCTCGGTGGCAGAGAGGTTAGGTAGTATCGTCTACTATTGATCACGTAGTCTGTCAACACTCAGGTAGAGGGTTCGAGTCTCAATGCGGGCAGGTTGTACTCGACCTCAATCTTAATTGACCGGGATTGCCTGTTTTCCTACCGAAGGTCCGGGTTTTCTCCGGGTACTCCGACTTCCTCTCAACTAAAAAGTGGACGCCTTGATATAGCTGAAAAAATGCTTAAAAACATCATTTAAACAAACAAACAATCGAATAAGAGTTTATGGATGATTTACTCCTAAAAAAATACCAATGTAAAAAATAAACACTTTTGCGGATAGTCGCAAAAGTTGAAGAATTTTTTATTTGCGACTATCCGTAATTTTTTTAGGTTTAGTCAATTGTTTGCGGATAATCGATCTACAAACGTATAATTCTCTGAGTTTAGTAGGTACTAAACTCAGAAATTATACATAGGTATTTTTCAAGAGTGATTTTTTTCGTATATTAAGAGTAAATTCACCACGAGCCCCATTAACAACATAAACCCCACATGTATAAACTGGCAGCGAAAACGGGATTTAGTTGTTTCATACCATGGTTAAGGAACTTTGACCTCAAGGTTAGAGGTTGGATCCAGACCTGTAATAATACGACACCCCACAGAGATGGATACCACCTCACTGACATCTAGTTGTCTATTTAAAATAAAACAAGAGATTACAATTTCAGTTCTTCTTTTAGTAATTTAAAATTGTTTTATTAACTTTATTATTTAAATTTTGATACTTTCAGTTAGCTGTCAATGACTAGTTTTGCAGACTCTCCAAGTCTCCCTCTTCTGATTTATCGTCAGTCCTCTGTAAAACTTTACCTGGTACCGATATATCGTATACGTATTTGGTGTCTAAATGTATTCCGCTCTCAATCGGGGTACACGGATTCAAATATCCACTGTCACTTTCTTCGTCTTCTAAATCGGAAATATCTGCAACCGACCTATGAACTATTGCATTCGTCAGTACACAACTGGAATTTTCTTCCACGCTTTGTTGAACAGACAATAATTGTTTATTTGTTTCATTTGTTTCATCAATAGTAAGTGGTTCCACGCATGCACTGTTTTCTAATTGACATATATCATATGTATGGATTTCGGATATTTCAATAAGACTAGTGTACGGATGGCGATATTCATTTCCGGTTGCGTCATGTATGCTTAAAGTATGTTCAGTACCATCTAATTCGTAAACCTCGTTTATGTAATAACTTGCATTTTCAACCACGTATTCTACGTTACATTCATTAACAGTATGGTGTGTATGATCATATGATTGGGTGACTTCATTTATTGAAATGTTATTAGTTTCTGTTTCTTCTGTGCTCGACGCAATGTCTGTGTTGATTCTTGTTCTGACTTTCTTTCTGATTCTACGACACACATAACACACGACCAATATCAAAATAATTCCGGTAGCTGCTACTGAGTATATCATCAAATTAATGTGTAATATTCCTACAGTGAACATACATGTATATACAAAGTAATTAAAATACAGTTTGTAAACGAAATTGTACATGAATTTGATTAATGTAAAAGCAATTTAGTTAAAATAAAAAAATAAGGATAAAAAGCCGTTTCAAAAATAAAAGATCGCTAAAAAAGAAGTTTAGGATAAGAAAGATCCATTTAACAAGAACCTGGGGTGAAATCCGGGTGCATAATTATGTAAGTTTTGCAGTACACAACGTTACTGCAGAGTCCAGTAAACTGAGTCAAAAACTACAAAATCTATGCGGAAAGGGGAGAGAAGAGATAAAAATAGGCAAACAACTCTCGGGCATGTCTTCTAGGCAGTGAGAAACTTGTTCTTAATTTTTTAAGTTTTCTTTGTACATCATATTTCTCGTCCCATATTGATGATAACTTGTAGAAAACAAATCAACACAATAACCAGAAACACGTATACTTAAATGATTTTTTGCTCGCTCAACATGTTTCTTAGTTTTAGAAGTCACTATTTTAAATGGCTCACCTGTTGAAGAATCTGTCGTTGCTGAAATGCAATGCTAATTGGCAATTAAACAAAAAAATCATACAAATTTGTCTTTCAATTTATAGTTCGACAGTTTTATGTATAAGAATTTTAGATACAACGAAGCAAAACATGGCGTTACATTACCATGCAACAAATAATTTCGGATATTCTTCTCTTATGTCAGAAAGCACAGTTGTATCGCGGTAAAAGCCCGAGAACTCAAAGGAAACCAAGACAGTGGAACTACAGGTATACTTTACTTATATCATGGTTGTATCGCTGAATAAGTCCGGGAACTCAAAGGAAACCCGGACTTAATGGAACTAGACGATCAATCTTATCAGTAAAGTTTCTGAGCCTTTTGGACTCTTTTAACGGGATAAAAAATATATATCTAAATAACTAGTTAATCAGGGAAGCGCAATACGAATTGATAATTAAAGACAAAGCTTCTTCAAAGAGTTTTGATAAAATAGATTGATCCAATGTTGAAAGTATGCAGTCCACTAGTTGAAAAATCAGATAATTCTAATTTGTATATACATACTGACATATGCTGCTTTCATACATGTACATTAAACTGAGTACTTTTTTGTCTGTGAAAAGAATCATTGCATGTTCTTTCTATCGATTCGAACAGTATTTACTATAGATTTGAATAGAAGCAATTAAAACGTAACCGAGATACTTTCCCCTCAGCAAATAAGGCATGAAACATATAACGCAAGTTCCGAATTGTACATGTAATATCAATGACTATTAAGAGAATGCAGGACACTATCCGCCTTTTCGTGAAAATCTCAAAACAGACATCACACGTGTGGTAAAATTAATAAAATTTATTTGAAAACAATTCTTAATTTTCGTTAGATTAAAAATAATGATGAAATTCTAATAACAATAGTGTTGTTTCAATTTATTAATGGTTGAAATACAAAGTTGTCAAATAAACTAGCTCGGTATAGGCAGATATAATGAAAAGGATAGGTTTAACATGGGAGGTAATTTTGACCAAAAAATACAAATTTTTTATACTTTATGACAAGTTATGTCCCAATAAACAAAAAATTAACTCAGAAACCAATCTTTTCTATCACTGAAATGTATACCGATTGCTTGACTGTTTATAATAAAAAAATTCAAAAACTCTAAATGGACAGAATTATTTAAATCTCTTACATTAATGTTTCGCTTGTCCGTATAATATACAGTGCCCAACCCATCCAAAATAAGTTCTGAAATCCCTATTTTTATTTTTAATTATTAATATTTGTATATAAAACCTAACTATATTGCAAGTTTAAAAAAAACTAAATGACAAATTATTTTCAGCGTACGTGTCCTGAACCCCTGGTTGGGTAGATGTCTTTATAGTATATAAATTTGGAAATTTACGCTGAATATTGTCGTCTGCTTGCAAACGACTTCTGCATCGTAATGTTTTAATGAATGACTCTTGTTTTTAATTTTTTATTGGATTTAAAAAATAAATTTGGAGTGTTCACATTTTGGGATAATACTAGGTGTGAACATCCAATGTAAATTAATTTTGGGTGTTCACAACTGAATAATCTGAAAAGCGGATTATACAACGTGTGATTACCCAAAATTTATTTTGCAACCCAATAAGAAAAAAATAAACTGGGAATAATTCCTTTCAAATAATATAATACAAGTGAAGAAAACTGATACAATTTCATAAACAAAACAATAAAAAAGTTTGAACACTACTGTTTGAAAACTGGTGCAGTAATACGCACGCGCCGATATGTCAGTCAATGTACAAATGTCAGTTATGTGGGCATGTGCCCATTATAATCTTTTGATTTAAAAATTTAAAAATTATTTATTCAAATAGCACTATTTCATCAATATTTTTTTATATTTTAAATTAAAAACAAAATACACACAAAAACAAAACATTTTAAAAGTCTCCTCAAATTGGACGGTATATTTGTTTAATTAGTTTATTCAAAACTTTCAAATCTTTTGTTTGTTTACCTCCTTACTTGAATGTGATTTGTTGTTAATCGATATATAACGCTCTTTACCAATATTTATTTAATGAAACTTTAATATATAATTAAAAAGGAAAATAAAATATTCTCAAATGGCTAGGAGAAAAAACTATTAAAAAAAATATACTTGTGTCCTGTTTTTACCTGTTTCACAGTGGGTTATTGTTGAAGTCCAATCATAACTTACGCATCCTTTAACATTGTCACATCTGCAAAGGGAACATGTATATGCTAAATTAAATTAAAATCCTAATTGTTTAATATGTCTATTAACAGCTGCTCCACCTTTCATCTCATAGTAACAACCAAAATATAATTTACTCTAAAATTAACAACGACATGTTTCTACATTACTGAATTATGCATACTACCTCTTACGAACGGGCAATACAAATAGTAATATATGCAATGCGTATCCCATCCTCCCAAGTCAGGGGTTCTGAGTCCGCGTTCGCTCCATCATCACCCCTGACAACATACATATATATTTTTCGGGTCTGAGTGTCGCCATCTGGCGGTGACCGGAGTTAACATCAGCCAATGAAATTTATCGTAACCTTCGCCTAATGTTTACATGTAAACAAAAAATGTCTGCGCCCTGTATCGTGAGAGTCCCTCCGGACCGCAAAAAGAAGCTGTATGAGCTGTGACAGCTGGTGCCATTTGTTTTTCTAATGAAATGAGGACGACTGCAATGGCATATAAAAATGTGCTATGAACCACGTGTTGAACGTGATATTGGGCTATTCCAGAAATAATCCATCCCCCCATTATGGAAGACATTGGAATTCCAGTAAAAAATATAGTCTTTGGGACAAAAAATCCAGACATTTTTTTTAAAATATGATAACAAAATCCAGAAATAATGATGATTACCCGAACGAAATCCAGAAACAATGATGATTACCCAAAAAAGAATTTCCAGCAAAAAAAAGCAAAAGTTGAAAATTTTCCAACACATCTACAATAATAATGAGATTTTTCATCTGAACTATTTGTGCAATCAAACAATTTTTTGTTACAGCTAAAAATGTATCAAATCATATTCTTGAAATTTTTATTTTATTTATTATTATTTAATTATCTAATTTGCTATTTCATTTCAATGAATAATTTACCAATGCTAATGATTGTTTTATATAGATCATAAAAAATATGATAAGATTGAACATAATATTGACAATAAGAAATTTTTATCTTTCCCAGATTCTTAATTGTTGACCAGATAATACAATCATATCTTGGTGGGTGGCAATTTATACATAAATGTAATTAATTAATTGCAGATTACCCATGTTGTTTCTCTTTAATGATGTTTTAAACATGGTTTGAATGCAAACATATAATTTAAACAGGATGAAATGTATGTGGGTCCTTATGCATTAATCATATGACTTTTTGTTACATGTAAAAAGCAGATAAAGTTTCTTCATGGTTTGTCCCAAGTTACAGCTAGTATTTGTTTGGTGATAGCTATTAGTGTCAATATGACTTTATTTCACTTGGATCTGTAACACCTTTCTGACCACAAATAAGAAAACTTGGGCTGTATAGATCTGCTGGTTGTTATCATTTTTTTTTTGAGTCACTAAAAATTTAGCTACTGTTTGCACTTACAATTTCAGGATTCTTTAATATTCTTACGCCTCGCGGATTTCAGGCCGAATGGCTTGTTACACGATTGACTAGCTCTCAATTTTGGAGAATAATTTAATAGTATTTCCAACTGCTTATAACGTGGAGTTTTTTTTCCATCCACAAAAATGTAGTTCTAATATTAAATAATTAACTCAGCTTCTGTTAATGTGAAGTGGTGGATTAGTTCATTTTATACTGTAATCGTCCGTGTATGGAACTATGCGTTGACTGTTTATTTACATGTGATAATCGGCCAGTGACCCATTGTAACATTTAGGCCACGCCCACCTTGTCAATCATTGCCATTTTGAGTCAACACACAATGAACAGGTATCAAAATGCAGATTTATGAATGATTCTGAAAGCGTTGTTTGAATTCCAAGAGAAGATGATTCTGTAATAATAGGAAAAGAAAGAGAGAGGAGGAATTTTCCAGATCTTGTAATGTGACTAAAACTCCTGATTTTAGTTACAAATATTAGAAAAACAAACTCTTAATTATATCTTAAATGACTTTTTCAAGATTAGCGACTCTGAAGACCTTCAGTCTTTGATTTATTATTACACTAAGGGACTTTATATACTAACATATAAAGTCCCTGTTACACTAAAGATTATTAAAGTAATAACATATTTACTAGTAATTCATCTGTAGTTTTTGCTGTATATTATTTGTGATCATTTTGCGATTACATGTATCCAATTAATGTTCCAGTAAATTAAGCAAGTTGTTCTATACCTCAGAAAATGCTCCTGATAAATCTTAAAGTGGACTGGTGATTAAAAATTGTTAAAGTTTAAAATCTGTTGAAGATTTACGTGCACAACACATGTATTTGTTGTATGAAATATGGAATTTTGAGACTTTCAGGGCTTTGCAAGTTGAATAATACTTTCACTTAACATTATTTATGAGGTTATGCCTCATTTATTGCATACTACATGCCACAAATGTTATGCACCTGTCCCAAGTCAGGAACATCTAGCCTCTGTCGTCTTGTGTTTTTCAAATTTTTTGGGTTAATTCTATGTTACGAGCATAGTTTATCGTCCATTGCTCTGAATTATGTTACATGTTGTAGAGGCCTATATATAAGTCTCTCCTACAGTGCGACTTGCAGTTTATTGAAGACCCGTGGGTAGTCTTATGTTAAATTGTTTTGTTCTTCTTTGAGGAGTCATTGTCTCTTTGACACATTCCCCATTTCCCTAGTATTTATACATAAACATGGGTATAATAAGTCAAGTTGGTATCTTAAAATTTTTCACAAGTGTCATTATGGGTTAATTAACTTATGGTATTCTGTAAACATTTTACCCGGTATGTCTTCTCATTGTCTTTTTCTATCATACAAGCATGACAAGATACATTTTTTGTACAAGATTTTTTATTAATCCAAATATGGAGCCCAACAGTTGAGCTGAGTGAATATAATCAAAGACAAGTACATAAAGAAAAGTATAATTGATAATAATTTTGTAATTAAATACATATTAATATTTATAGTGCAAGACATAAAGTTAGACCCACTACCACCTGTCATGTGAAGAAAGATAAACTAACAATTAATAATTATTGGTAAAAAGCAATGGCACCTGTTTACAGAATCTACAATGTGTACAAATAAGCCCTAGCTGTTTTATTTACTATTAGTTTTCTAAATACTGATAAAAAATAAATCTGGATACATCTGTTTTTTTTTAAATTATTTCTCTGGAAGCAAATTCTTCACATTTTAAACAACTGGATAATGGAATGAAAAATGTTTTTGATATTTTCCTCTTGCATACTTTCTGGTATAACTTAATGGTAATTGACCAAATATCGTGAAAACTATTTTTGAATGAAAACATATTCAAGATTATTTTAAGGCAATAAAATTAAACTTTTAAGAATTTGGCATATATACAAGTTGCTGGTCTGTTTTTATTCCTCCTACATTTGCACCGAATACTACATATATAAATAGCTAACAATCACTTATTTCAGTGACTTCACATTTGTCATCCTTTTCAGCTTTAACCTCATCAATGATGTCCAAATCATCACTTAAGTCACCAATTTCATCCAAGTCATTTCCATCTTCATTACTTTTCTGGAGCAAAGCCTTTAATTGGATAATTTTTATACCACATGCCTTTCTCAGTGCATCAGTTGCCTTTTGCAGTTCTTTGTGCATATCGGATAACTGGTCTTCCTGTTCCTCTAACAGCCTTTTTTTCTCACTGGGGGAGATGTCCTGATCTTTTGTCTCTTGAATTCTTTTCAATTGTAATTTAATATCACTTAGGGCTCTGTTGACCCTCTCTGAATCTTTCTCTATTGTACTGGTTTGCTTTTCATTGTAACTATGACCCTTTTTTTCTAGAGAATCAAGCAATGATTTGACTTCTATCACATCAATTTTAGCTTCCTCAGCATTATATCGGTCCCATGCAACTTCTGCCATCCCTAATATGGTTGTTTTGTTTTGACTCCTAACTGTTGGGTCTTCTAACAATTGTTTCAGCTTAGTATTCATGAATTCCATTTTCTTTCGTCTTAATCCATATGTTTTTTGGATTTCTGTCTCTGTATAAATGTGTATTTTCTTGGCTTGTAGTACTTTTTCCACATTAAGGGGAGATGTCAGCCAGTTTTTTAAGCTGTAAAAATACAAACAGTTCTCTTAAGTCATGTTAGTTTTATAGCAACATTAAGTATGAATTCATAACTATTCATTGCGCATTATCTTGTAGGGTTTAAACATAGAAAAGGGAGGGGGCAGATATGACATATTTGCTATCAAAAACAAACTAATTTCATAATATTATAGTCAAAATGATCACCACAAAATAATTAATTTTAAACACATTGCACCAGAATAACACATAGATATCTTTTAACTAACAAATAGAATGGACTTTGTATCAAAATTCAAGTTCATTGTGTAGTCAAAACAAATGATGGGTTAAGCCATATAATGAGCCTAAACTAAAGTGTTTAGTGTGATGATATACATTAGAAAATATACATTAAGATTTGGTTTTTGCAATTTGTCATTCTGATTTGATCAAAAGTAATTATTATTGCTCTGAATTAGTTTACATGCTTAAGGGGCCAAGATAAGTTATAACTAGAATGTGACTGCAACTTGCCATTCATTGAAGACTCGTGAGTGGTTTTATGTGTTTTTTTTCTTCTCGGAGTAGTTGTTGTCTCTTTGGCACGTTGCTTGATTCCATTTTATTTATATAACAATGATTTTGTATTTTTTTTTACTTTGACAATCTTTCTTACCAGTTAATTTTGAGACTTTCTCTGATAATACCAACAACATGTACAAAGCAATATGTGTTTATGTCAGTTTTATGCATTTGTTATACCTAGAAATAAATATTAACTTGTACCTTGAATTGTTACTTTTTTTAGGTTTTTTTTGTGGTGTAATCTCTTCCTGTCCAGAACTTGCATTTGACAAGTCAAGTTTCCTCTTTGATGCTGGTTCTTCCTTCTTATTAACACAACTTGGTAGTTCGTCTTCTAATAGAATTTCTGATGGACTTTTGTCTAACTTCAGTCTAGCTTCAAGAGGTTCTGCGTCCTGGTTCCTTAGCTGTACTTTACCATCTTTCCCTTTAATATGTTAAATATTCATTTTACCACTAAAGTTCTATTGAAGGTAACTACTAAATATTAGCATTCATTAGTTCCAATTACAGTTATGATTCAAATTTATAAGTAAGAATTTAAAAAAAATGTACAATCACTATTTAAATGATAAATAATTAAAAATTGCTGATTTACATGTACCTAAAATTATTCAGTTAAAAAAATGTACATGATATTACATTGTGATTCTTTTCAGTAAAATTATGTCACAAACATAAAAATGATTCCACATGAACTTAATATAAAGATATTTAAAATAGTTACCTTGCACTTCTTTAATTGCAGCAAGAAACTGTTTTCTTTTTCCCATTGCTTTTATTCCCATTTCTTTTAGATCATTGTCAGATACTTCAGTTAGAGCTAGGACTGATGTAAATTCATTTTCAATGAAATAATTTTTTATGAATTCCAAATCATATTCTCTAAAGAATTTGTCAAAATTTTCAGACATGTTGACTTGGTAGCTTGATGATTGAACTCAACAATATCAAAAGAAAAGAAAAGGGCTTTATATGCCATACACCATATGATGTAAATCTATCACTTTCAGAGCTTTATCATGCTTGTCAGGAGGATACTGAGGAAATACATGTAATTTCACAGTTGGAGGTATTATATAATATCTCTTAAGGTTTGAAGAATTGGTCATTTAATCTAATTGTGGTAAATAGGATAGTAATAACAGACAGGTGAAAATGGTGTATTAGGGTGAGTGTTACAAATTTAATTTATCAATATTTTAGTATTTATCTTATATTAAGTAGTTTATGGGGCTTAATATAAAGCATGATGCAAATTTCTTGACTATGGGAATAACTAATAATGCCTAAGCAAACAACTTAAAATACTAGTGTTCAAAAGAAATTTCAAAATTTCAACAGCAATTCTTTGTCTTTTCCAAGGTCATGAAGGTTGATATTAAAGTAAATTGCTTACACCCTAACATTATAAGGATCAAATATAAATAAACGTTATTACATATTTTGGCATAAAACCATAAATAACCTTATTATATTTTTATCATGTTTATGCAAAAAAATAAATAAATAAAAAAACAAAACAACAAATGTGTGTGAATTTGACATAAATTTTCGTAAATAATTACCAGTTAAACACCAACAATCAATCAATCAAGAACAGAAACATTTTAGTTCCTTCTTCTTACAGAAATGCATACTTTTGTGCAAGATGGAAATAGGAAGATTACACTATTTTGATGATTTAAGAAAGAGACTTGAATTTTCATCACAATTTGGATATTCTTGTCTGCAGCAGACTGTTAATTCTGAAGTTACTAACCTCCAAAAATATCCTCTTCCTGAAGTACAAGATATAAAATCAAGTGTTGTGGATACAATTTCAAGAGAACTTTACCCCATCAAAGATGACTTGTGTGAAGGTTTTGTGCCTATTCGAATTTATGGAGATGGAAATTGTCTGTGTAGAGCTGGTTGTATGTATGTTTTTGGAAATCAAGAGTATCATGTTGAAATTCGGTGTCGTATAATATTTGAGATGGTTTTGTACAAAAACTGGTACTTGGCAGACAATTCTTTTTGTCAATATGCACAATTCTCTGATGTTTATAATCCAACAGATAACTTAAAAAGTTTAGAAGGCATTGAATTGGTGTATGAAAGGACTGTTTTAACTTTCACAAGAAAAGATACATGGGGCGATATGTGGACATTAACAGCCCTTTCTGGTGTTTTATGCAGCACTATATTTTCCATATATCCTGATTTACATGGAACCCAACGTGACAGAAAACTTATGCATAGGAAAATACAACCTAGGCATAAAAAGTCAACAACTATTGCAAGAATTATGTGGACCACTACACATTTAGATTCAGGAAAAAATCCATGGTGGCAACCAAATCATTTTGTTTCATGTGCACCTTTCAAACCAGAATCTACAAGCCAGTCTACTCATGAAATGAAAAGAAAACCAAATATAACATTAGCAGATTTTTTCAGCAGTGCAAGAGCGTATCCTTCGACCAGGACAAAAAAGGTATTCGATTTTGCAATTTTACAGTTTCCTTTGCAATCACACTAACAGAGTTAAGCTGTATTGTAAATATTTGTGTTAAAACATTTTTATTGCATGAAATTGATGATATATATGTAGAAAAAAAAACAGATGTTCACATTCTTGATATGAAGATACATATATAAATTAATGCAAAATTTCCACCTAAGTTAAAGGTACATTTGTAACTTGGCCAAACATGTCAAAAAAGTATGCAAAAAAGTTTTGTTTCTTAAAGCAATTAAATTATCACTTGTTACAGATATATTTTCTCAGTGTCTTGTCGTTTATCCTGCAATCATACATTTTCGGTAGTAATAAAGGGGGTTAAATAAACCATCCTGTTATTTTGGTCACTAACCTAATAAAACAAGTAGCCACTCGTGAATTACTATTTGATAAGGCTGATGGCCTCAGGTTCAAATTGCATGCTGTGCCTGTCAAGATGTTAGATTTGATTCAAGATAAAGGTATTATGGTGCTGCAACTTTTATTTGTCAACTGAGCCAATCCCAATATATTCCTTTATATACAAAATAGAATATGAACAAGTAAATAGTCCTGGTGAGCTTCCTTTTAATTACCGGTGTATATAATCAATTAGGTTCAGTAAACAAATTATTGAGAACAATAGGTTTGCTGACCATTAAATTCTAGAGTTTGTTTCATTTTTATAGGTTTAATCTCCTGCATGTGGGTTCTGTTAAACTGTTTAGAGATGGAAATTAAGTCACAGGAAAGAAAATCTATTAACAAAATTGCTACTTTTCACTAAATAAATATTTGAAAAAAGAAAGCAATTCATTTTATATTATACAGAAAAAATAATTAAAAAAAATAATAATAAAGAAGGAACAGATATTTATTTTAAAATAGAATAAAAAAATAAAATCATATTATTTTTTAACATTACTATTTTAAATGACATATTTATTTTGACTTTTTTTCTTAATGGTTACAGTTACTTTATTTAATTGAACTTAAATATAATTATTATGAACATATATTATGTACAACTGATGCCCTCCTATTTTTGATAACATTTTTTTTTAATGTAAGAGCAGGTAATTTTCTTTCTACAAATTTTTTGAAAAAAATTTCAATGTCTAAACAGTTTTTTAAATTAATAAATATGAAAGTTGAGTTGATTGTAAATTTTGAAATATTTTTTAAAACAGAATTTGCAATTCTAAGTATTTTTTTAAAATTTTTTTCTAGGCTAGAAAAGATAATAAGATGTCAGAGCCTGAATGTACTTCACCCCCAAAAAGATTACTTACTGACTTGACAGAGGATGAAAGTATCTCATCACTCCCAAGTATTGATTTGGACAATACTGACAACAAATTAGCAGATGGGGCATCTAAAAATTTTGAAAAAAGTGTATTGAATGATTCAAATGAAAATACTGAATACAATTTACCAGACGCTTTCACTGATTATAGTGACTATGAGTTACAAGATGGGGCTACTGAAAATAATGGCATTGAATTACCTTTTACCTCAACAGGAAATAATAATAATGAACAATCTGATGATATATCCTCTCAAACTAACAATATCAATGATGTGCCATACAATGTCAGCAATGATTTTTACTACAGAATGGGACGTTCAGCGGCTCTTAATAATAGTCGAGACAAGAACAGGGGTGTTTTTCCTGTCATAAAGGGTGGTAACAATGAAAATATCAATGTTAGAAGAACAGAGATAAAAGATGATACAATTGCATCGAAACTGTCAGCACTCAAAAAACAATCCTTATGGGAAATAAAAATGTCAAAAAGAGCCCATTTGGCAGGCATTATTGAATGTGGTTCCTACATTGTAGAAAATGGACCGCTTGTTAAAACACAATTGTTATGTACCATACTACAAAATGCCAAGATGAATTACAAAGGTAAAAATACTGAAAATCCAAAGAGAAAGCTTTCTATAGAATTACTGGAAACACTATCAAAATACCTCCCTGTAATGCAAATCTACATTGGTCGGACCGGATACATAATGGAATATAGAGCAGGAGATGTACAAGGATTTATAGATACTATATCCAATGCTATAAATCAACAAGAAATGGCCAACAGAAATTTGGAGTCAACTCTTGAAAACTTCAAAGACTACCTAAAATTTACAGACACACAACTAGACAAAAGCATTATTCGTTCTATCTTGGTTGAACTTTTTTCAGTTAACTCTGTTAGTCGCCTTGAAGGATCTAAATGCAAGGAAACATTAAGACGTGCTAGAGCTGAAATCCCAAGAAAAATGAACACATTCAAAAATCTTAAAAGAAATCTTTTATCAGTTCGAAATGATATGACAAATCATCAACAATTTAGTCTATATTCTAGGCGAGTATCAAAATTAAAAGCGCAAGCATTTAAAACAAGGGCAAAAGGAGCTGGAAGACCAAAAATTTCTGATATATTCCCACAGTTAGCAGAGGTACTGGAATTGGCATTTGGTGAAGGGTCGAAGATACATCCTAGACTTCAGAATGATACGAGGTACAAAAATCCAAAGTTGGCCCTAACAATGCCCCAAGCTAGAGAAATTTTACTTACAGCTTCCTCAGACAGAATTCCAAACATAGCCTTGTCAACATGTTATACCTATACACAAAACTTCAGAAAAAACACCTTACAGGCTAAACGTCACCATCTGGGACAAGATGTTAATGCAAAGATTTCTCTAAAGAAACTTCCACGCATAGGAATGATGGAGGAACGAGTCAATGCTCATTACTGTAGATCTAGTGTAAATTTCCAACTTGAGAAAGCAGCATCAGACGAAACTGACACGTTAGTTGATGCTAAGGATGCCAAAGGTATTGTCTGTGCGGACATAGATCCAGTCCAAAACATTGGGAAAAGCTGGTTAGACAAGACACGTCAAGACCATCAGTTTGACCAATCTAGAACAAATGCTTGTACTCCCATGACCCACCTTTTTCTACAAACTGTCTCAACAGATACAATCATAAGATCTTCAAATTTAACTGTTATGAATGTGGTTAGAACAGGCCAACCTGTAACACTGATTAATGTTTCATTTTTTGAACCCGAAACTGTCTTTAGATGTTTCAATGAGCTGTTCCATCTACTGTCCATGCCAGCACTTGATGTCTTTTTTAGAAATAAGGAAACTGGAAAATTACGTAAAAAGTGGATTTTTGTTGTGGATAATGGACCATCTGAAGCACCAGCAAGTACTTTAGTAAGAATGCTTCTTGTACGTTTAGTTAACTTTTTAAATTTAGAAAAGGCTACACAAATTTCATTTGAAAAATTAAATTCTAAGGACAATCCTGCAGAAAGACCACATGCGTCGGAGAACCTTGTGTTGAGTAAACATGGGCCATTTAAGACCACAGAAATCTTTCCACATAAAAATGCAAAACCTGGAACTCCAAAGCACTATGAAAACATGGAAGCAATGGCAGAAGAAGTTATATCATGTATAAAAACAGCCAAGTTTGGTCAACACCAATTTTTTTGCTTCAGAGGTGTAAAGGATAAATTTATTTTTAATGATGAGATGGATCTTCGAAATTTCATCAAGCTGTCAGAACAAGGTAAAAATGAATGTATTAAACAGTATAAAGTACTGGACTGCTCTCTCACTAGCGACCTGCACAATGTTTGGGGATCACAGAAGGATTTCACTGGGTCATATCTGGAAGATTATAACCATTTGTGTAATTCAGTTGTGGATGATATGAGAACAGCATGGCTTTCTGAATATTGTGTCACAATATTTACGAAAAACCCCCAAGATATTGAGCGCTTTGTAAGGGAGCCAATACCTGACTTTGTTCGATGGTTAGAGAGTAGTGGAGAACTCCATTACATGTGTTATGAGGCACGAGAGGCATTACCATTTGATGATTGGGACTCCGAAGAATTCTTCCTTCCATCAAGAATTATTTCATTATTTAGTGAACTTCATATTGACATTCCAGATTCAGTGATAGATTCTGCAGCTTTACTTGCATGGATTACCCCTGAGCAACTTAAAGATAACATTACAACCCTAAATGAGAAGATGGAACATACTCTGGACATTGAAAAAAACAGAGAAAAATGGAAAAATCATGACTTGTTTAAAAAGACAGTCAGTGATCTTCAGCTTGAAGCTAAAAATATGAGTATTCCATTTACTGCCAAACACACTAAAACAGACCTAATAGAGATAATAGCAGAAAAGAAAAACATACCATTACCAAATGATATTGATTTATATAATGGTAATCTTCAAGATGTTCCTGTTGATATCTGCAATCTTACTAACATGAATGCATATGAGCTTCGTCAGATTCTTAAATATCACAATGTGAACTTTAGTGGTTCAAAAGATGAACTGGTTATGAAAGTATTTTTATTGCGACATAAAAGATCTTATATGATATTGAACTCAATTATAGGAAAATTATCCAAAATAGCTGAAACAGCAGTTTCAATCATAATTTGGCAGAAAAGACATTATAATGATTTAAAACATGTCTACCGTCAACGAAAGTTTTCAGCATCAAAAAATTGTGGCACCATAAATCAAGTGCCGGAACATATAACAGATGACAATTTGACAGAACTGTTTGATCCTCTCTTTGATTGGCTTGATAACATTCTAAACTCACAATACAATATAGATAAAGAGCGGAATCTTCAAGTTGAGCATAACAAAGATGCCAGTGCAAACCCATGTGAACAGTGCAAAGAAATTGGTGCTAAAATCAAAATTTACTGGAGTAGGGAAGAAATTGGAACATTCAAATGGGATGTAGGATGGTATTTTGCCAATGTACTGTCTTATGATGAAGACTTTGACAGCTTAGAAATCGAGTACGCACAAGAACCTGGGTCCATTTACACTTTAGATTTTACACCTAACTTTTTGAATGGGAAATTAAAATTTGTTGCATCTCCTTTCTATTCTTAACTATATGACGATATTGACTTGAAATGTTAAATGTAGTTTGTTTCCATTTATGAAACATATATATGTATATTAAATAAAAATTAATTTTAAAAAAACATATTAATCTCTATCTGGAAGTATTGGTATTTGTGTTTTGTCCTGTTCATATTTCTTATTCCTTTTCTTCTCTGGTGAACTTGTCTGAAATTCGACATGCTTAGATGAATTTGGATACAACTTTGCACAAAACTTAAAAAATAACTTCAAAATTTGTATTATACTTTACATGCTAAACCTTGGTAAAGTCAAAATAAATTAAATACTCTTAAATCAACAATATCTAGTAGTAATGTGTGATAAGTGTAATGCTGGTCACTCATACACATGTACATGTATCCTTTAGTTTATATGAAGTATTTGGCATGAAGTTTCGATTAAACTTAAGATGGTGTTTATATAAAACCTCACTGTTTGAATTCTAGATAAATGTTTGAGGAGAATGTCCTGTCTTTGAAATACCTTGTATAATAAAACATGCTAGTAGGTGGGGGTGACAACAATTTCTGCTGGGTCCTTTTATAAGAACAACGGATTTAATTTCACCCATAAGAATGAAAGATTTTTCTGTAATTCCAGACTTTTTTCAGTTATGCATGAAAATTTCCGTGGATTTTGATTAAAATCAATAATGTCTTCCATATCTTTTAAGTATATATTTCCTATTTTTTAATGAACTTTATAAAAAAAAATCCATTGAATTTTCCCTTAAATGAGTCTTTACTTCCATGCAATCATAGACAGACACTGAGAATTTCCAGACTTTTCCCTCATTGTACCTAACAATTTTCCTAGGATTTTTCTACAACAAGACAGGTTCCTTCCATGGATTTTTTTCATAGATGATCAAGTCTTCCATAAGGGGGGGATGGATTATTTCTGGAATAGCCCATTGATAAAGTAGTGGACTGAATGAAATGGAGTTCTGTGCAGTATGTGAAAGCAGTAGTAAATGATTCAATCATTGCAAATTAATATTATAGACAATTAAAATTTTCTGTAATCCGAACGTATTGGAACTGAAAAAGGACTGAGAAAGAGGTGGGTGAAGTAACCCAAAACGAGATTGTTTTAACACGGACAGATCTGTCAGTGACAGAAGAATGTCAATTTGTAAATATTCCAACCAAAATTGGTTCATTTGATTGGATTATATGTGATTTAAATTTTACAACACATTTAGGTTGACATTTACATGTATTATACACCTGTATGTAATCTTCAACACATCATCACATTCAAGACTCAAGTAATTTACTGACCAGTTTTACATTTGGTTAATTATGCTCCATGTTAAAACTACTGATTATAGGAGGAAAACATTCAACTTCAAAATGGACATGGATAATGGTTTAATAATATACTTGTACTGTACATGTAAGAATGTGAGGGATATTTAAAATTGATCATGCAGCACAGTAGTCAAACTTTTTATCATATGAAAGCAAATTTCCTATTCTGACTGATTTATAAATTGTGTACTGGAATAAAAGATAAAATATATTCATGTTCATCCATGTGGATTATGTTCATAGTTTCAAAACCTGTTGCAGATTCTCACATTAATTTCCATTTCATTTTGTCTTATTTTGATTTGTTTGTTGTATTCATCCTACTTTCAGAAATTTTTCAGCTTTACAATGCCATGTAGTTTTTTATTGGGGAGGAAGCTGGTGTGCCAGGAGAAAACTAACTTTCCACAAGGTCAAAACGGGTCAAGAAATCCTGGAAAAGTTATGGAATTTATCAGTATAAAAAAATTACAACAAAGTTCCAGGCGAAAAATTTCTACTGTACCTTTATCTCATATTTTGTGTTAAATTGCAAGTGTCAATTACACTGTCATGCTAGAATCATTCATGGAAAATGGTCACATAGTTCTTGACAAGTCATGGAATTTTTACACAAAGAATGAGTATGACCATGTTTCGGTAGAAAAACTGGCAATCTTTGTCAGTCGACATAGGAGTCAAGTACACCCTACCAGCAGCTAAGCCCAACTTCAGGGTTGACAGTGTGATCAATAGTAGATGACCAACTACCTCAACTACTCTGCCACCAAGTCCCTGTCTTATAATATTCTGTCTCAGAGTGATTTTCATGACCTGACGTGAAATAATTTTTTATATACTAGTACATATACATGCACATGTATTTCATTGCAAGAATGTGTCAATGACACTGTCATGCTAGAATCATTCATTGAAAATGGTCACATAGTTCTTTACAAGTCATGGAATTTTTAGACAAAGAAGGAGTATAGACCATGTTTCGGTAGGAAAATTGGCAATTCTTGTCAGTTAGGATAGGAGTCGAGCACACCCTGCCAGCAGCCAAGCCCAACCTGCAACCCCTGTGTTAACAGTGATCAAAATTAGATGACTAACTACCTCAACCACTCTGCCACTGAGTCCCTGTCTTATAATATTCAGTCTCTGAGTGATTTTAATTACCCCAAGTGAAATAATTTTTCATATACTAGTACATGTACATTTGTTTCATGGCAAGAATGAGACTTGTATGGTACTAGTTTACATACTTAGTATACTGTATGTACCTTATCTGCTGGACCAGTTAAAAGAATAAACACATGGTTTTTTTTAAGCAAAGGACTGAATGGTTATGAATGAATTGTTAAGTTTATCAACAAGGTGTTCTAGAAGTATACAATAAGTGGTAGAAAAAAATAAAAAATATTAAACAGTGCAAACAGTTCAATAACAGATAATATTTGTAAATCCCTGGGTGTTGAATCACAACCAGCTGAGTCATTCAGGGTAAAGGGACATCTTAGCAGATCATAAATTGTCACATGAGCTACAAAATTGTATTAAGAATAATTTATAAGAACTGGTATGCTTAATACTAGACCATAATTAAAGGTTGATGATATGTTTATTAAAGTTCTAGAGGACCCAATTACCGGTAACAAAATCATGGACTTTTAAGTGTCCTATTTGGTGGAAATGAAAGTTAAATATGATTGCAAGTCTAACTTAACTAAATTGAAAAATACATTTAGTTTTTGGCTCCAAATTGGGGTATAACTTGTCCTATCAAAATAGTGTAATTTTGTGAACATGTATATGGTCATGTTTTGGAATTGAACATGAACACATAAATCTTATTTATTTAATTTCTTGAATACTGCTTACCTAAAAGGAATAAATGCAAAAGCTGCAAGTGCAGTTTTTTTACTGTGACAATGGCACTTGTTTTTAATTATTCAATAAATATGCAAGACAAAGAATTAAAACCAAGCTCAAACTGTCCTATATTGGGGCTTGTCATAATATATAAGTAACTACATGTAGTATGGCACACTATGTAGTTCTCCTCTAGTTTAAAATGAGCTGCGATTCTTGTATGTGTATGCAGCTTAAAGTCAACATGGCAGGCAGCTTAGTTATGACAGTGTATGGGATGTTGTTTAACTTGTTATGGTACAGGCCCATAAGGTCTAAAATCAAACTAAATGTGCAACTGCAAAAAAAAAGCAACTTGTTGAAGCTTGTGACCGAAGGAATAGTCTATCGGTGTAATGCAGGCAAATACAAAATAGCATGTACACCACTAAGTGCATGTATGAAAAAATTATGAATGCTAATAAAGGCTAAACTTTCTAGTGTCCCAGTTCACTGATCCCTCAATTCATATCAGCAGACACTGAATTATGCATTTGCAAATAACAATTATCAATTAGTCACATACAATTTGTTTGGAACTCTATGCCACTTTCAGTAATTTTTTTAGCTATATACTGATATCCAGGTTTTATTTGATGGAGCTAGGCAGAAGTACCCAGTAAGTGTATACACAAGTACTGCTTTGGTATAAAAGTCAATATTTTTTGTTGAAATATTTCAAGGGTACATCATTAACATCTTTAATTTCTGTATTTTTTTACATTTGTAAAAAGTACATGTATAAATAACCAAACACATCCTTTATGCAGACTTGTGGGGGGGGGGGGGGGGGGGAAATAAAGTGGGTTCTAAAAATATAATACTGCTAAGAACAATTCCTTTCTCCCTATATGCTCTCTTTGCTCAGTTGGGAATTACTTACTGTCTGGTTCTTCTGGACTAATTGTGTCCAAAAAAATCCTACCCCCCCCCCCCTTTTCTACAAAAAGTAGTAGGTCCCTACAGAGTCATGATCATATACTGACACATGCTTACATAGCTTATGTCTCATAGTTACATATATGGATATAAGATTAATATTATTTACGATTTATAGTACAAACATACAAATATAAGCTTCGTCTTCGTGGAATTGACAAGGTCCAAAATATTCGAGAAGAAAATAAAAAAAACGTATCATTAGCTGTCACACACCTTATTTTGTGTTGGCGCACGTTTAAATATAAGATACATGATATATTTTTATCAATTTCAAATCAAATTACCGAAGTATTCACATGTGCTTTAAACCTCGTGTGTTTGTTTACGTTCGACATGCAGATTTTGTAAAAACGATTTTGATTGGTACTTCTCAAGGTCAGAAGCAACTTCACTTCAGACCCGAAAAATATATATGTATGTTGTCAGGGGTGATGATGGAGCGAACGCGGACTCAGAACCCCTGACTTGGGAGGATGTGCGTATCCATAAGAACTCGGATAAATTTCTATATTAGTGAAAGTTCTTTCCTCCAGAATCACATACGGATGGCAAACTTTGTATCTTTTTATGCAAACTAATATTTTCACTTGTCAAAAACATGCGCATATTGTATAATCCCTCCCGGTATATTACCTTTTCATGTCCTCACAGTTGCATACAGATAGACATTTATAACCATACAGATTATTTGGACATGGTCTACAGGTCTCTCCCTGTCTAGATTTAAAACCAATATTGCATTCTGAAAGTATAATTTTGGTAAGAAATTTTAGCCTATCGTGTAACAAGTCAATAAGAAAGATGCAAGCACAAAATATAAACAACATTGCTAAACCTATTACCGATACAGAAAAAAACTAATAAATTACATTTTCCTTCCCTACTCAAAGCTCCATCCTGTTTTCGAGGACAGTAAAACGTTCCTGAACATAACTCCATTCAATTTTAGGTATTTATTATTTGTGAACTTCATCGGATATATGATAAAATATTACTAGCTGGAAGCTAAGCACCATTCGATCATTGATTGTATATTGTGTCTTGAGACAATAAAACTCTGCCTTGGTCTTACAGACTTGGACAAATACTGCATACGTTTCCGTCACCCATTTAGGTACCAGATTGTGCATCATGTCCTAAAGCAAATACCCATCAAGTGAATGAAGCTACTACTTTACTCTGACAGGGAAAACCGATAAAAATAAACTTACTAGACCTTGACATTTATAGTAAAGACGAAATAGGTTCGTTTTAATGTGTTGACATGTCTCATGATATATCCAAAGATATTAAAATAATAAAGAAAGTACCCCCCTGCCAATACTTACCAATGCAAGTGCCATTTATATCTTCAAAATGTGAGCAACAAAAGTAGGCTCTGTAAAGTAATATTGAAATGATGACATATGTAAATTGAAAAAGCAGACTTCTTTTACCAAATACAAATTTGCAGTATTAGGAATTGTCATCATCAGTGTTCATCGGCCCATTTAGTCACTAAGCATATTTTCTACTGGTGTAAAATTTGATTATTTTAAATTTATGTTAAGAATTTTTTGTCGACAGACAATTCAGAAATAAGTTAAACATGCCCAGATTATACCGAAGCGTATTCGGGCCAACTTAAAAAAATTTTTTTTATTGCGTTTGAAAGCAAAATACTGCGATTAAACGCAAATATTGCGATTAAACGCATAATTATTACGATTAAACGCATTACCTATTGCGATTTAACGCAATACTATGCGTTTAAACGCAATACTATAATAATTGCGATTAAATGCAAACTGCTTTCGGAAAAAACATCTCGTCCCACGCCTTCAATAACATTAACTCAGCTACATTATTGTTGATAAATATTACATTTCTTATGAAAAAATTTCCCAATGTTTCAATTTAGCACATATTGTTTGTGCTGTGATTTTCATCGGAGACATCTTTATTGACTAGTGGTGTATGACTACCAACATTTTTCATTTGCAAACTAACTGGTTTTGATTTGGCATTCCATAAAACCTGGTTTAAACACCATTTCTTTTGAAATGCCTATCATGGTTGTCGTTGCTTTATTTGTGGATGTTGCTTCTTGAGTTTGCTGGGTTTTAGGAATTTGATTTCTGGAATGTATTTTTTGGCAGTTTCCTTGGTGTTTGGTATTGTTTTATTACTTTCATTTACAAGATGACAATATTTTTCCCACGATTTATTCTGAGGTAGCACGATATAGACTTGACAAATTGTTAGATTGTTTAAACGCCACTTTCAGCAAGTTTTCAGCTATATTGTGGCGTCAAGTTTTATTGGGGGAGGAAGCCGTAGTAACCCGACCTTTGAAAGGAAAACTGGAAATTCTTGCCAATTAAGATTAAAGTCGAGTGCACCCTGCCCGCAGTGAGGCTTGAACTCGCAACCTTTGTGTTGGCAGACCACGTGATCAATAGTAGACTAACTACCTTAAGCATGCGGCCACCGAGGCCTCTTAATTAGAAGATAATTACTTGCATTTCTTTGAATCAGGCGTGGGTGTATTCATTTTAAATGAACGAGCCGTATATGTCTTTTGATTATGGAATATGTACAAAAAAGCTTGCATGAAATGATGTACAAAAAAGCAGTCAAAATGTAGGATGAATTTCTAATAGGTTGAAATGGTGCGAGTCGTTATATAAATGATTTATGTCTTAGTATACTTACGGTTATAAAGTTAGTATATTTTAGGTGTGTATTTGTAAACCATTGTTCATAATTGATATATTCATTAACGTTCAAAACAACAATCTGAGAAACTGTGACGGGTGAATAATGAGCAAATTGTAACTGCCACTGGCAAATATGCTGTGGTTGATTCGGAACACGGGAATTTTGACATTTGTCGTGTACTGATTTTTAAACAGAATATTTATTCTAAAAAATTAGGCAGTTTCTCTACTTAGCAATAATTATGTTCATATAATACCAGACGTTTGGTCACTTATTTCAGCGTCATTTTAATTTACCTTGTATATACTTTTTTTCACAGTAAAATGAGTGTGTGTTTATTTAGTGCTATGTCCTCCTAATGAAAGAACAAAGCAAAACAATTTCCTGTGTACAATTATATTTATACACAATTGAACAATTGCGCACAAAATTCTTTACAGAATATAATTGACTGGTTTCCATCCCTGTTTTCAAAGTTCTATTTAAGCCCATTCATTTAACAGATTTATAAATTCTAAGATAAAAAACGGCTTATTTTTTTACTCACCTGCCTAAGGTCCAATTACCAATTATACAAATTACGAGTTTTTTTTTAATATTCATACTTTTCAGGCGGGACTTTAGTGGGAGGTTGGCAGATCTTCCTAGCGTGATTTTTGTTTATGGTGTCATCCAATTTTCAGTTTTTGTTTTGTTTTATAATGTTTCACTGAATATAGCTGAAATACTTCTCGATGGACGTCAATCAATTAATCAATCAATCAATCACTCATACTTGGTAACCCACGACCATCATATGCCGTTTTAAAAATACTTCGTATTCAAACTAATTTAAAAATATAACAAGTATTCTGATATCTGTTTGCCTGGTTAATACAACTAAGTTCCTAAAAGGTTTTCATTCCAAAATGAACAAATATTGTAAAAATGAATCACATATATAAAAAGAAAATAAAAACTTACTTTAATTTGGCATCGAAACAAACATTGTCGTCTCCTTCAAGAAAGCAATTTAACCTTTCGATTAAAACAATAACGGAACACAATTCAAAAAGAAGATGAATCATCGTTTCGTTTCATGGACTTGATGAAAATATGCTATATGTTGTAACAGGAAGGACACACATATGCAGTTTATGATGACTAAAGTAACACAATTACTTTATTGTTACGGGAAATTGAAACTCTAAATTGGGCTATGATTTTATATATTTTTTATTTCAAGGCAGCTTCAATACTATTCTTTATACAATACAGGGTTATATACTAATTCAAACCACTCCGAATTTTCTATTAACTATTAATGCAACACTTAATATATATATTGTTCTGCTAGACAGAGTGAATCATTTAGTGGCAGCAATTCCACCAGTTATTTCCGGCATTTTAAACAAATTTAGCATTTTTATTATCGTTCATGAAAACGACGATAACCGTACCGTTTGTTTTTAAAGATTTGCCTGAATCGTTTAGTCGCGTGATAGCCGCAATTATAAGTTTATCGCCTTCGCCTACGCGTCTCCAGTAAACTTCATTTGGGACCCTAAAATCATGAATTGATGCCGACAAATCTTCAAATACAAAGCAACTATTTCCTGAATGGTAACTAACATACGTCTTTTAAAGTTATTATTTTAAAAAAGTACTGATATGATGCTGAATATTAAAAACAGTCAAAAACATTGTATTATGGAAATGTATTCAATCAGATTCTTCTGGCCAAAAAAAAAGCAATGACCTAATGCTCTAATGGCGTCAATATAAGAACATTTGTGGAGGCTTGACGTATTTCGATAGCTATCTATTTTGCTGTTGAAACATACAGGTACTTATATTTTTTTAATGGGATGTGCTGGTCTATTCAGAACGATTTGTAACGGTACTTTTGAATCTTTCTTATTTTTCCTACTTCAATATTGACAAATATTATCAGACAATAATTCAGTTATCAAGTTCAATACGTTTATGTATGGTATGACGCAAAAAAATTAAAATTGTTTCAAAATTTTAAGAAAGAGTCCATGAGCAATTATCATCAACGATAGGTCAACCGAGCTAAAATAAAACAAAGCGAAATTTAATACTATATATTATTTACGGTTTTTTTTAAACGAGACGCATTTTCTAGACAGCCCTGATATGAGATGAATAGAAAATGCATGAGTTTCATAAAACGTATGTAATCTGTTTATCGCTGTTTTGAAACATTTTGACGTCTTTTTATTACCTCAGATGACGTGACTTGAATACAAAAGACCATTTTGTTATGCAGGCAAATACTGGAATGTCTGCACATTTTCGTTGTTTCACCGGTTATTATTGAAGACTTGTCTTTCGTGTGGGTGGGTGTGTCGGGGTGATGGATAATTTCTAGATAACTCAGGAGAAAAAATTCTGCATGAACATAGTTTTAAATTGAAATTATAGCTGATTTTGAGATGAAAGATTTGTCTTCCTAAACATTAGTTGTTTAGATTGTTGATTTCTTACGAACATAAAATATATGTAAAATGTATCGTAGGTTTATAATAAACATTATATTACATTAGTGTTATAAACTTTTCAGGTAAACTGTCTTCCAGATTTTAATAGGGAAACCGGAGTATCCCCGACCTTCAAAAGGAAAACGCGCAATCCAAACGGGCACACCATGCCTGCATTAAGGCTCGAACCCGCAACACCAGTGTTTACAGACACTTGATCAATAGTAGACGACTAGTTTCCTTAACCGATCGGTTCAATGGTTACACCAACAGTGTTACTTTACGTAAAACTGGTGCGAGTTACGAATGTGAGAAGAGATCTAATATCAGTCTCGATCTGTGTTAGGGAAAACAACGTAACGATTAAGTTATTCATCTAAAGTCAAAATGCCATGCTTTTAAGCCTTTGTAAGTACATATCCTATGTCAAGTATATCACTGTAGTTCTGGGGTATATTAATACATGGATTATTCTTTAAGAAATTATTCGGGGGGGGGGGGGGGAGGGATGGGTTTGTGGGTGACTTATGAGTACCGAAACCCCTAACCATTGGCAGGAAAACTTACAATTCGTGTTAAAGTAAGGCTGGAGTCCAGAACATTCTATCCGCACTTAGGCTCGAACCTGCAACCTCAGAGTGACGCATTTGGTCAACAGTACGCGACTTCCTTAATAACACCATCATATTGCATATAGGACGATCGCTTGAACATAGAAGGAAAATAGCTGTGCTTTACGTCATCATATCCGTAGCAAAATTCAAATATATGTATACTGAACCGCAAAAGAAATGTTGCATTTAAAAAAAAATGTCTTTAAATAAGTAAAACATAAAATGTTTTTGAATTTTGATAATACAAATTTTAAATGCAATACAAGGTTATAACTAGTGCTGATTGTGTTGGGACGCCAACACAGAATGTCTCCTAAACGAACCCCCATTGCCACTATATTCTTGGGCATGTTGAAAACCTCCAATGCACATGATATTCTTAGTTTGTGTATTTAAATCTACCTACATATCAAATTTCGTTGCAATCAGACTACGTTGACGTTGACGTTGAAAAGGGGGGGGGGGGGGGGTGGAACGGCTGCCATTACAAAATGGTGTCGTTCGCGTCCAATTTTCGTTAAAAATGCTCAGGATAGTTGGCTGTATCAGTAAACCAATTTGCATGCTCTTCCATTCATGAGATCTGAGAACTGAACTTTTTTTCTTCAATGACGAAAATTCCAAAAATGGAATGCAAAATTTTTTTCAGACCACCTATCACCTGTTCCCAAAGTTTCGTATTGATGGCACCTTGCATCTCAGAGAAAATGAATGGACAAGATTGAGCGGAAAGAACAAGAAGAATAATAAGAAACCGGACAAAAACAATGTCTTTTGGGAGACATAATAAGTCAATTTAAAATTATCTTTCTTTTGAAGGATTTTTTTACTCGTTTTAAAGAACGTCTGCCTCTCGTGGGACATATTTGGCGTTAAAATTTGGAACAATTAAATTTTGAATATATTAGTGCTTCAGTACATATGAGTATAAGAGGCGTAAACAATTTAACAGTTTTCAGTATCAATTTTGACAAGGAAGCTATGCCACAATTGATTTCACAACAGAGAGCCATTGGTAGACTGCATGATGGACAATCCACTAGAGTTAGAGTTGTAGCCGACGACAGTTAATTTTACCCCGACAATAAACGTCTGCGGATACGATTCAATACCACACACAGCACAAATGACCGTCCACGAACTGTGGACATACAACAACCCCTCGCCAGAGTAGAGGCATTGTCCGTCACCATTATATGAATTGGTTCACCATGGCAAATTTAAACTGCACGGCATGCTGTTGGAACACTCCAGCGAGCAATTACTGATGAAAGAGCTCGTTGTAGATTAGCTGACAGGAACATCTGATGTCGTTGTTCGACAGAGGACATGTTCTAACACCCCGACACCGACAGGAACGCCTTCAAAAGGCTGTGCGGCGACAACACTAACATAATTCTTGATAGTGTAACATCCACTTTTCTGATGAAATCGGTTACTGCATATCTACAGCAGATGGCAGAACAAGAGTGTGAAGAAGTTTTTAAGACAGTTGTAGCTTGGGGTAGTCCAAATATCATGGTATGGGTTTGAATTTAATTAAATGTAACTGTCCAGTTATCTTCCAGAACCTTGGCCTATGAAAGAGGCAACATTGTAACACCTGCCCGATGTATCGACCAAATCTTGAGACACCATATCATGCCACATTTTCCCTGTCATCGGACAATGGAGAAAACATCATAACCTAGAGACAGTAGATCATTAATTGAAATTGCGTGAAATGAATTTATTAAATTTATACATCATTTAAAAAAACAAAAAGTATTGTACGATGTTTGTTTTGCGTTTCAGTATATTTTAAATAAAAACAAAATTGACTCTTTTTGGAATATCTTTGTATTTTAATTCTGTGAAAAGTTAATGTATCTACATCTTGCAATAAACCAAACACAAAATGATTTGCATGTATAATTGCTGTTTTACTAAAAGTCAGCGTTCCTTGGCACAGGAGTTTTGACGGACAATTAAAACTTGCTACCGCGTATGTTCGAGCTTACAGTCCTTTTGTAGAAACAAAATCACTTTAATAATCTCATCTCAACTCGTGTACTAAAAAACATGCCAAAAAACAATTCTGCACCCGCAGTTTAGATTTAGGAAAAAACGCCATGATAAAGTCGAAAAATGTGAAAGTAGAATTAAAAATCATATTTAAAGTAATCAAATTACTAAATAGTTGCAATTTCAAGTGTTTTTTGTGACGGACAGAACATTCTCCGAGAATTGAACAGAATAAATAAATAAATAAATCCTTCATAGAATTACTAATTCGACTCTTTAAAAAATCGAACAAAGAGGCTTACTTTAGTTGTCCTGTTTATGAAATTAATTTATATATAGGTGCATGCTTATCTGCCTTATGGCCATGAGGACATTTTTCGGGACGCCGGGATTGGGCCTCTCTTTGAACGGGAATTTGGAATTAACACGTAAGCTAAATCCATGAAAAAAAATCCACATTTTTAGCCGGAAATTCGGGATATAAAGTTACTGGAATTATTTTTTATTGTTTAATAAATGTCAAACCTTACCCATGTTCCTAGCTGACTAGTAGGGGAACAGCAAACAGACATATTTATAAGTATGACCCATAAGTTTTATCTTATTCAATTACAATACTTGTTGTTCGTTGCTAATAATAAAATAGTGTGAAAATTATGTTAGTATATAGCAACTTCAGGTTGATATACTTTTCAATATTAGCAATATTGACAACATGTTGACAAGATTTATTAACATTCTGAATTTCTCGGGAATTCGGGAAAATGTCATTTCATGATCGGGAATTCCGGATGATGACCCCTCCTCCCTCCCTCCAGTCTGTATTTATTAATTGATACAGAAGTCCATGCTTACTAATCTGTATATATTGGTACAAACTCGAATATCGGCGATTTCCCTTCATTCAGCAGTGTAAACAAAGTGTACTGTTAAAATACCCTTGCATTTATTTCTCTAAACAAATTACTGGCAGTAAAAGGACATGGTCATCGCCGAAATTCTGTTAGTAGTGCTATACATATAGATGGTTTATTGTCCTGCCATAATAGTATATACACACATTATGTTTATGGAAATTCTGCATGACAAAAAAGAAATTTAACAGAAAGTGTGTGATTTAAAGAGTTTTTTTTTTTTTTTGTTACAACGGAGAAAATATGTGTAAAGCTATACATGATTACGTCTGGTAATTGTTTTGCTAGTTTCGTTTATAAATAAGTGCAATTCTCATTTTTTCCGGCAATTTGTCATGTTTATTACATGAATTTGTGGCTAAACCAATTGAAATCGCAATCAACTTTATACCAGAAGAAACAAGTGTGGACTGTGAGCACACTCACAAAGGGTTACCCCCGCTTCGCTTCAAGTCTAATTATCTCCCCTGAATAATATTCGACAGCAACGAAAATTCTTCATGCACATCTACATATGATGTAATTCCTTCAGGTAAAGTTTCATCACAATCTGTCAAACGGTTTAGGAGGAGTTGTGGTTACGAGTTCTCACACTGAATACTATATTTAAAAAGTCTCAATCGGGTCACCTCGGTTATTTCCGCCTATGGTCGGAAAGTAATCTCGGAGGTAAGTGTATGAATATGGACCAAAAATCGGTCCAAATGTGATTCGGTCAGCCTGTTTACACAGCAACATAAATTAGTGCGAGGAAATATATTATCCTTAATTATTCAACTATACAGATCTTATCGAAGCAGATACTAAAATCGGATAGATGATTGTATTTTTTAAACTTAAATTCGCTAACACTGGCCAAAAGATTCCTTCTCTGACCACGTTTAAATGGATAAGTATTTGTTTACAATCTGACGTCACCATTAACAATGAACTAACCGTCATTGACAAGCCAATCAAATGAATGAACTGAAACGTCACAAACGAAGTTGTGACGTAACAGATTCATTGAAATGACTGAAAATAGTTCAAAATGGAGATCACTTACCTCCGAGGTCACTTTCCCGACCCATGACGGAAATGGCCGAGAGATGTTCCGATTGAAAAAGTCTAAGTCCAATGATCTCCCCTGAATAACATCCGACAGCGACCAAAATTTTTGTCAAGCGGTTTAGGAGGAGAAGCGCTTACAAGGGATGTGGACAGATGGATAGACAGACGGACAGGGTGATTCCTATATACCCCCCCCAAACAAGTTTTCGGGGGGTATAATTATTTTTAATTTATTAAGAATATACCACCACTTCAATACCTCCATTTCTTCAACAGCTGTTTCTAGCGTCTTTTTTTTTTGGTACGAGTTACTCCCCGTTATTGCAATACATCACTGACCGCGTGAACTTTGGTGACTTAAATAGCGGCTCCTTGACGAGTTTTTGTTGTAAACAATGGCTGACCCCAATGTCAATTACCCATAGTTACGTCAAAACACCGTCGCAAGGCGAACAAAGGAAGACAATTACCAAACCGAGTGTGTGATACATCTTGTAAATTGCAATTACGCATCTTCACTTCAAACTGTAAGCAAATTTATGCATATTATTTAAAAATCGCTATTTTCTGGACTCAAAAAATTGTGACCATGACTATACTAGTATTATTCTTTTAAACCACCAAATCACCTAAAACATTCTAGTTAAAATAAAATATTTTATTTGTTCCAAAAAGGGGTAGCAGATGAAAGATTTAATTAAGACTGCATTTAAAATGTATTTTTAGCTAACCTGTGCGAAAGATTCTCATCCCTTGGCGTCTGTCGTCGGCCGTAAACGTTGCAGATTCAATCTTATTCTCCAAAATCACTTGGCCCATTTTAACCAAACTTGGCAAGAACGTTAATTGGTTGGTTCTTAACAAAGTTTGAATTTTTATGCTGATCAAATATTAAAAGTGGCTGCCAGGGACATTAATGCGTTCTGATTATCTGAATTTCAAAATTATTGCAGAAATGTACCTTAGATGGTCTTCTACGAAAGTTGAGTGTTTTGTGCCGATTACTAATCCAGGATAGCTACCACCGTGGAACACAGATTTACATTGATCCCTATGGGGAAAAACATACAAACAGTTTCTTCTCCGAAACTGTTCCACACAATGAAGCCAGATTTTAGAAGAAATAAGGTTTGATAGGTATCTTATTATTGTTTAAGTTTTTCGAGCCAATTACAAGTTCAACATGGCTGCCATGGCTTCTAATACGTTTTGATTGACTAAATTTAAAACAAAACCGTCTTCTCACAACCGCTTGGCAGATTGATTCGAAATATTGCAGAAATGTACCTTAGATGGTCCTCTACAAAGGTTGAGTTGTTTTTGCTGATGCAAAGTTCAAGATGGCCGCCACCGTGGAACACAGCTTAACATAGAACCCTATTGGAAAACCATTAAACATCTTTTTCTCCGAAACTGCTCCACACAATTCAACCAAATAATCAATGAAGAAATGTTTGCAGTGATTATTTCTTGTATAATGTCCCATACTCAGTCCTTTCCAAACTAAGACATATCCGTTTCACGTTAATATTTCGTAAAAAACTAATCGCTTTTCCGATTTGCGAGTGTTGACAACATCTCTTTTATTAATGATTTCTTTAATTTCCAAGTTAGTAATATCTGCATATCTTCGCTTATTAGCCCCAGAACTATTCGTATTACGTTCACTCGATGACGTTACCATGTTTACAAACAACAAATCCGAACATCAGTCGGAACGATTGTTTTGAATGGTTTAAGGGATTGAAGAAGGAAGATTTGATTGGCTATCGTATTTTCGTTGGGGGAAACAGCACGTGCTTTTCATTCATAAATTTCTCACGAGAGTGCAATATGGTTTTTTATGAGTAGATTTTTTTTGAGTTTTTTGCAAACCAATATGATAGTAAATGGACAGTCACGTGTATTGGTTAAGGCCAAAAAGGCAAAAAACAAATATTATGTAATAATACAATTTATTTGTATGTCAATCCCAATAAATTTAGCAAATATTGTAAGGTAAAAATTCTGTCAGCTCAACCATAACAGTATCTTAAAACTGCATAATTAACGAAACAAATATCACAAATTATAAACTATGTCACATGATCTAATTTCATTTATTATGCATAGGCCTGTGACTACTTCTTTCTCTTTTTCACTGGCAATTCTGTTTGCTTGGGTCTACATCTAATCATCATTCTAAACTGGTCATGAATTATGCGACTTCCATTTCGTAGAACCTTTAATTGAAAACAAACATTTGCGGAACCACAACAATATGGTTTAGAAACTTGAGGATCTTGAGAGACTCTATGACTAACACAATAAGACGCTTCAGAAACTACGATTCCAACCATGTATAAAATCCAGGTCTTTCGCACTTAGTAAAATTTGTATATGTAAATCCTGCAGTAAGATCCATTTAGCTTTATTTTAAATTTTTAGTTAGAAAGAAGCAAAGATTCCTAATAAGAACAATACTGAAAGTCTGATCAGTTTCGAAGAATACGACCTCATACAACTCAATGCTGCGAGTTCAAAATTTGGTATGCATTTTTACTAATTCTCTATGTCCGCATATTAGGGCTAGTAGTTCCAGAGAAGAAGAGATTTTAACAAATTAAATGTTAGATAATGCTCACTGGTGATACCCCGCTTTCACAAAAAGTATTTGGTAAATAGTAAGTAGATGACCAAGGACCATAAAATCTCTATACACCATATGGTATCAGTACATGATAGGAATATTAATTAGGCTACTATCAATTTAGCCTTGCAGATTTAAAAGAGAAGTACAAACAACCGTTTTTCCAAATAAAAAAAAAATCTAGTGGTAAAGGACTTCACATGCATCTACTCCTCAAAGTTGGATTTAAATTAGGAAAGAACACTGTAAAATCAAGTAAGATCAATGAACAGAAGACGGACTAAACCAATAAAAAAGCACACTCTGTCTTTCAGTAAGGTAAGTCAAAAACCTCATTATATTGAAGATGGTTACAACGTGTTAAAAATCAAAATAAACTGCCTAACAGCTTTCTCAGATTTAACTGTTAAACAACTCACCTTTTAAGCTAATGCACAATATAAATCAGATGACTAAATGATAAAAATGGAAGAAGTAACTTATCTGAAAAGGCCCAACAGTTTTCCGCTTTGAACACTTTTATTACTACTGTATATGGTTCTAGTTTGGGTGAATAATTGAATACAAAAACATCTCTTAGCAGGTAAATGCAAGAAAAACAAGTTTGGACTGTGAGCACGCTCACAAAGGGATACCCCCGCTTCGCTTCAAGTCCAATTATCTCCTCTGAATAATATCCGACAGCGATGAAAATTCTTCATGCACATCTACATATGATGTACTCCCTTCATGTAAAGTTTCATCAAAATCTGTCAAACGGTTTAGGAGGAGAAGCGCTTACAAGGGATGTGGACAGACGGACAGACGGACAGACAGACAGACAGACGGACAGACAGACAGACAGACGGACAGACAGACAGGGTGATTCCTATATACCCCCCCAAACTAGTTTGCGGGGGGTATAAAAACTCCTATTGATATATAAAAATGATGCGAGATAAAACTGTATCTAAAGATGACTGTAGTCCCAATAAAATAAGCATACATGTTGAAAGCTTCGATATCTCAGATCAAATATTTAAATACATACGCTGGGGAAATTCCATATTGCTGACTCTAGCTTTTCGTATTCGAATACAATCAAAAATACACCTGAAAAGAAAAACGTTGGTAGAAGTACTTAGCTTCATTAAACTGTAATAAAAAAAGGTTAAACTTGCACAATACAAATTAGGTATCGGTAGAAACTACCTCAATGCATGTTTAATGTTTAAGGTTAGTAACACCAGTTATATTCTACAAATGAATGAGTTTTGAGACTTTTGATGTACATGTAATACATGTAGCTACGTTGAACACATGAATGTCACCGCTTAAAGTTGATAGTTAAGATTTGAATCTTCTATAAAATGTTGTAAGTTTCATTCAAATTCAGGCCACAATGTTTGTTACAATTTTCTATAGCATACAATTTTATAAGTTGATATAAAATATCCCACCCTCTTTACATAAGAATATAATTCCTATTAACCTTTCTTATTTTAAAGTTATAAAGGAACACGTTCATTCAAATAGGTATGGTTGATTGCATACATAAAAAAGATAAATCTACGCTTCGGACATTTTCAGCAGAGAATTACCTTTTATCCAGTAAAATGTTCAAGAACGAAAAAAGAAATGTCTGCACTTTACTACCAGCAGTTCATCATCAGGATGATTTATTATTGTTAGGAGTACAGAAGACTTGTGGGTACACACAAACTGATATAGCACAGCCACAAGAAAGATAGCTGATGCCTATACCATAGATGGCAAATTCTTACTTTAAAGCTGCATTCTATATATTTTCTTAGTATTTTAATTTCAATTGACATTTAATTTAATGTACAAATTTAAACAGATATAATGATTGTCAAAAACTTCAAAATAAATTCAGAACATCTTCAAGTTTTCAAGCTTCCTTGTGGAGCAGATAGGGATGGTAAAGCTGATAACTTTTGAAAAATACATTGCTCAACTATCTTCTATTATTTTAAAGAAACGGCCAAACATTGCCAAAACAATAACTAGAGGCTCCCAGGAGCCTGTATCGCTCACCTTAACCTGAAACCAAACAACCCTTTTTTATCCAGCTTTTCTTTGCTATAAGGAATTGCCCAACACTTCTGCAAGTCATTAATTTTGACCTTTTAAGGGAAATAATTCCTATAAGGAGGAGCTTTTGATGCTTAGAGGGAGAAGGGAGGTTCACTTCAAATTTGCTGTACCTGTTATACTTTTTTAACTATCAGTCGAAAACTCTCTTGACTCCCCCCCCCCCATTTTCTATTTTAAGCCAACGTAGCTATGTAGGTAGTCAGGTGTCATGATTTGCACAATTTTGGTAGAGGACGTCCTAAAGATGATGTGTGCAATGTTTCAAAGCAGTCCTTAAATGGGTTAAAGAGGAGAAGATTTTTTAAAATCAAGTAAAATTGATTAAAAAAATGTTCAAGGAGAATAATTCCTAAAGGGTTCATCAGACAATCTTAACCCTAAAGTCATTTTTGTAGCCCTCATAGAGCAGAACAATTAAGCAATGCTAACTTTTTCTCTAGTTCTAATAATTTTCAAGATTTTAAGGCAAAAATGTCAAAAATAATCAATTTTGACAATTAAAGGGCAATAAATCCTATAAGGAGTCCTTATACAACTTCAACCCAATGGAGTGTTTCGTAGAGCTTTTGATGCAGATGAAGGCATGTCTCTTCGGTTTTCCTGATTCTGTTATACTTTTTGAACTATAAGCCAAAAACTGTATTTTACCCCCCCCCCCCCTCCATTCTATTTTTAGCCATGGCGGCCATGTTGGTTAATCTGCAGCCATGGTTGGTGCAAACTTGGTTGAGGACATTTGACGGATGATGTGAACAAAGTTTCAAAGCAGTACTTTCAGTGGTTTCAGAGGAGAATATTTTAAAAAAATCAATTAAAACCGATTAAAAAAAACAGTTCAAGGGGAATAACTCTTAAACGGTTCATCAGACAATCTTAACCCTAAAGTCATTTTTGTAGCCCTCATAGAGCAGAACAATTAAGCAATGCTAACTTTTTCTCTAGTTCTAATAATTTTCAAGATTTTGAGGCAAAAATGTCAAAAATAATCAATTTCGACAATTAAAGGGCAATAACTCCTATAAGGGGTCATCATACAACTTTGACCCAATGGAGTGTTTCGTAGAGCTTTTGATGCCGATGAAGGCATGTCTCTTCGGTTTTCCTGATTCTGTTATACTTTTTGAACTATAAGCCAAAAACTGTATTTTGACCCCCCCTGTTCTATTTTTAGCCGTGGCGGCCATGTTGGTTGGTCTGAGGCCATGATTTGTGCAAACTTGGCAGAGGACATTTTACTGATGATGTGTGCAAAGTTTCAAAGCAATCCCTTCAGTGGTTTTGGAGGACAAGATTTTTAAAGAAAAGTTAACGACGACGACGACGACGAAGGACGAACAATTCTTACTTTTTCTCTAGTTCTAATAATTTTCAAGATTTTGAGGCAAAAATGGCAAAAATCATCAATTTCGACAATTAAAGGGCAATAACTCCTACAAGGAGTCGTCATACAACTTTGACCCAATGGAGTGTTTTGTAGAGCTTTTGATGCTGAAGAAGGAAAGTCTTTTGGTTTTTCTGTATTTGTTATACTTTTTGAACTATAAGCCAAAAGCTGTATTTTGACCCCCCCTGTTCTATTTTTAGCCGTGGCGGCCATGTTGGTTGGTCTGAGGCCATGATTTGTGCAAACTTGGCAGAGGACATTTTACTGATGATGTGTGCAAAGTTTCAAAGCAATCCCTTTAGTGGTTTTGGAGGAGAAGATTTTTAAAGAAAAGTTAACGACGACGACGACGACGACGACGGACGACGACGACGACGGACGCCAAGTGATGGCAATAGCTCACATGACCCTTCGGGTCAGGTGAGCTAAAAACCATAAAATTGATGTTCTTATGGCAATAAGTTTTCATGGGTTAATGATTTTTTAGCAGTGATATAGAGCTTGATTTTTGCTAGTTGTCTAGATAAATTCTAAAATCCTACAAAAATCTTAAAACAGAAGCTTCAATATGTAAGAAATCATCCAAAAATAACCGATGTTATATTTTTTTTTATCAAAATCACTATTGGTTTAACGATCAAAATATCAAAAACACAAACTTTATATAAGACACCCTATATATGAATAGACAAAATTTGGTTTTATCGAACAGTTTCAGTGAAGATTCCTTTAAACAGTTTACGGAATGCCGACGAACGACAGGTGACGGTACTAAAGTAAATGCTATAGCTTACGATGGCCTCTAGTCAGAGTTAAAAAATTAAAATTAATTTTCAATCAACATCCCCTTTTACCAACAAACTCCCAAGTCGCTTTTATCAGGCTATTAACTCTGTACTAGTTAAATGCAGATACCACCTTTTTGTACTTCAAATTTAAATCAATCATAATAGTGATCATGCTGCTTTCTTTAAAAAACATACGATGAATTTTTCATCTTCCAACAGAGATTTACTTAAATTGTTCAGCAAAATGCATGTCGACTAGAGGCTATTACTGGCAGTATTAAGGCATAACTTAAAGAACTATTTTGTCATAGCCTGCAAAGAACAAATAGCCAACTCAACCTATTATGTAATGATATAGGAAATGAATTAAATTTGTATTGTTATGTTTCACACAAATTCATTTCTTTTTACCTGTTAAAACAAAAAAGAATACTACCAAAACAATAACAAAGGCATCGGAACTGTGCGAATTCCCTGCAAAATAAAGGTACAAGTTTAAAAAGTTTAAGCAAGTAATTTATTTATTTCCTCTATTAATATGATTATGGGTCTCAAACCTTAAATTTTAGCATATAGGATAATTCCTATTTTTATATATTTCCAGTTTACATATATATTTAATTTTGAAGATGATTTACTTGTAGAAGTATTAGAATATAATGAAACATGAAAAGGTCAAGATCGTTGCAAAACCCAATTTCTTTTCATGTGTTGTATTTTCAATGGATTTTAAACACTGGACTAGATTGGCAATTTGTTTGATTATTTTAACTTTTGCATCACAAGATGACAGAAATAAAGAAATAAAAATACTATTATTATATAGTAATATTTTTTCCCCGTAAAGTGCAGTATATTTTCATATTTTACACTGAATCTCGGCCTTTTTTGTAATTTCCGGGAAAAGTACAGATGTGTTCCGAACATCGGCTTTTTACCGTCTCCCGGTATACATAGTCAAATGATGAACAGTATACGGAGTCAATGGCTATCTGTTACTTGATTGGGTGGTTCAACAAATCTATAAATATCTTTGTCATATCATTGGTGTGTGTACTAAAATTTCGATATATTCTTGGGTTGAATCGGGATTGTAATCAGTATTTTTGTGTAGTAATGCTACGTTCCACATATTGACTTCTATTTCATTCAGCGCATTGGTCAGTTAACTATTAAAAGGTAAACATTGCACCAAAATCTCCCTACGTTTAAAGCTGTTTGGGAAAAACTGATATTTTCTGTATCTTTATTTTCGTTCTGATATTGATGCAAATAGAACAACACATATTTTTTTCTGATCATTTTGAACATTTGCTCAGGGAGTCAATTTTTGTTTAATTATTTATTTTTAAAAAAACACGCGTGAACTGACTACAGTTATTTAAATCTCTCACGCACCATTGGTCACCTTAAACGGTACATTGTTTACCTATCCTACATATAAATTACAGACAACAGATACTTTAATAATACTCAGAAAATGGGAATTGCAGCTAAGAGACGGTTAGCTTTTTAGAAAAGCTAAACTTGTATATTTTACTGTTGTTCGGTAAACAAACATGGCCGAAAGTGACATACATAATCTGCTCTCGAGGGTTTAATTAGCAGAACCGCTTGAACTCAACAAATGGAAGTGAATTCGATTGTAGATAAAAGTAAATTTCATAGACCAACAAAGGAAAAAATCAAGTGTAAACTGTACAAAACTGGATTTAAATATCGTGTACAAGTGGCTCGTTTCAAAGCAGGAATTTATGCTAGTAGTAGTACACTCGAATTTCGGCGATGAAAGTGTGTCGCTTTAACGGACGTTAATTTCGCTGAAAGGCATTGTATTTTATTATTTAAGAGTCATTTGGCTAGAGCAATAAATGCAAGATATTTTAAAAGTAATTTAGCCTTGGGATCATTGTTTACATTGCCGAATGAAAGGTAATGGCCGAATTTCGAGTATGGACGAAATTCAAGTGTGTGGCCATATATTCACAACAATAAGGAGCAACAAATAAAAACACAAAATTGACCCAAAAAAATCTGTTTTTATTATATGTAAATCTACATCAAAATATATATCTGTAATATTGACCAAGTGAAAAATATTGCAAAATAGCAAAGATAATGAATAATCACTTAAAAGCACAAAAAATTATTACTATATAACAAAAGGGTTATTGCATGAATATTGGAAAATATTGTCCCGCGCAAGATGCTATATTGCACTTGCAAGCTCGTGCAACATAACACTTGCTTGGGACAATATTTCCCAATATTCATGCAATAACCCTATATTATATCTTCATATTTTCACTCTCACGGAAAATTGAAGTAAACATGTTCAAATAAAATGCATCTGTCAGCCTGGTTCGATATAGCCTTTTAAGTACATTTTATAGCTGTTTAGTACAAGAAATTTTATTTTGGCTCACATTGGGAAACCTCTATAAATAATTATAAATATATGCAGAAATATTTCTTTAAATTTGATCCAAGTAAGTTATATAAATTGAAATGTAATAATTTGTTAACACTGCACTATGAATTCGAAAAGTCAGATGGAAAGTGGTCCTTCCTATTTTCACCATTCTGTTGTTTGATGGTCAACAAACATCAGAAGTATATTTAAGTATTTCTGAATAATATTTCATATAAACTGTATAATCATTTGCCAAAGCAACTTACCGGTGATTATATCTTCTTGTCTTTTATGACTATTACTATCACTGGTGAAAGTTTGATGCTTTATACCTTGGCTAAAAAGATACATTTTATATACTTTATATACCTAATAAATATTCCTTTTATGTATCATAACAACAAATCGATGAAAATCAGTAATCATTATTGGCATTTTTTTTTCATGCTTGGTATAAATTTGTTCTTTGAGCACCACTAATAAGTCTTAATTAGACGTAGCGTAATTAATAGCATAACCTTCTTAAATAGATATATGATATGTTTTAGCTTTTTCAAGAATTATATTTATCAAAATACAGTCATGACACATTATGCAGTTTCGTTTGGAATGGTAAATTGTGTGTTTTCATTTACTAAAAAAAGTTGTATTTGTAATATAAAATAATTCATCAGTAAAGTTAACCAAGCTATCATTATGAATACATACTTTTGTATTTTCTGACACTTGTACTTATCTTGAAGATGGACATCTGAAGTGCATTTGTAATCTGTAATAAAAGTAAATTTTAAAAATTCCGCAAAGACATTTATAGTTAAAAATATAACTGTAAATCACCAGTAAAACATTGAACAAATACCACACAATCGTTAATTTTCATGTAGGTCTAATTGCATATGACAAAGATACCATAATTTGGTTGTGGAGAGAACATTTTGAATACCAAAATATTATCAACATTTGATCCGTATTTTGATTCCTACTTAATAACACCGCACCATTTTCAACTATTTATCATCTGCAATATCTAATTACACTTACCAGGAGACAATACTTTCAGTTTAGGACAAGTTATGAAGTAACAACTGCAGTCTTCTTCAGACGATATACAGGAACATGCATCTCTCCTGTGATGAGATAAAAAAGCGTATCCTCTTGAATAATCACATCGGCATGTCTTATCAGTTGTTCTAGAGCCATTGCTGTAAACTAGTTGTCCTTCCTCATTACAATCCAATTTAATATACAAACAGTCACTACCTTGTGTGGTTCTGTAGTTATATTTAAGAGGCTGATAACGGTCAACTATACAATCCACCACATCATTATTTCCATTGTTGCGGACTATCATGCCACCATCTATAAAAAAACAACACTTATAGAGCATCAACTGTCTATAAAACATAGTATATTAACACATCGTTGGTTAAATTAATGCACAAATTAGTTTGTATAAGTGTTTCCAACAAATTTGGCTATTTTCTCATTAACAGTAGTGTGTGGACATTATAAATGATCAAGAGGGTGCACGAGTCATCAAGTGGACAATATTTCAAGAACAATTTAAAGGATTAAATTGGTGCTTGTTTTAAGATAAACAACAGTATTTAAGCTACATTCAACCATTTTGACTGCCACTTTAAAGGTCATTAGTATAAAGAATTAGGTATATAGACTGATAATTTTGTCTTACATAGAGTAATAGAATCAAAGCAGGTTACGGATAACTCCGCCATGGTCGTTCCCAAGCCCTGAGACAGGTGGAGGGTTTTGAAATGATATCTTCTAAAGGACACTGCAGGCAAATGTCTTGTTTATCATGTATATGCTGTTTACAGTTCTATCAAGTTAAAAAAAAGCCAAAACATGGACAAAAAGTCATAAAACGGATCATGCAATTGCAAAAACCCTCCAAAAATGCGAATGACAATTTCAGTCATGTATGACTACTTACCTTTTTTGCTATTTTTATTATTTACTTACAGTTCATCTATATATTATATCTTATAGTTTTCTAGAAAATACGGGTTGTCAAAAATGTTAATCAGAAACAATTGTCCTTTATTTGCAAAAACACGTATCGCTTGACCATTTCAATCAAGTTGACTTATATGTAGATAGTTTCTTTCTGATAAATTAATTTGCAAATTACATTTTGTCCCTATCAGTTACAGTTTTTCAGATAATGAAACACTCAAATTGCATAAACATCACATCATTAGTTTTAAAAAAAATGCTTTATGAGCAACATATAACTAATAGTAGCATTATATTGTCATCATATAAGTTATACAGTGTTTCACAATTCTGATACAGTCGCTGATATAAATATCAAGATTAAGTGAAATCTACAACTGTCAGCTATTACTGATGCGCAACCTTTATTACAAATACTGTCATACCGTATGTATATCATCGTAGACGCGTAAGATGGGGTTTTTGTTGTTTTTTTGGAGGGGGCGGGTGGGGGGGGGGGCTTTTGAACAAGTTTGCGATAAAAAACATGCAGGTAACTATACATGCATATAAAGCAGTTGTATGAAACTGTGTGTATTTGGTTTTTTTTGTTGGTTTGTGATGGTGATTAACGCCAATTTCAGCATTTTTTCAGCTATATCATGGCGTCCAATTTTTATTTGGGGAGGAAGCCGGAGTACCCGGAGAAAACCCCCGACCTGTGGTAGGAAAACTGGCAATCCGTGTCAATTAAGATTGGAGTCGAGTACACCTTGCCGGCAGTGAGAATCGAACCCGCAATCTCAGTGTTATGTGTGTATTTGTATAGGGTGCCATGGTTGAAGGTTACAAGTAACCATTGAAACGGAAGCCTCTTGTGTTTATCAAATGTCTATATCTAGATTTGTAGTTATTTCAGGTACATACCAGTTTACTCATGCTTAATAAAAATAGCTTTGAATATTTTACAATTATAGTGATGATGATACTAAAAGTATATTTTTGCGAGTAGAAATCAAATTGATTAAGTTCAATTATCCAAAACAATTTTCGTAATTGGGCATTGTATGTCCCATATTAGCCTCTAAAATTAACCCAAAAATAAAATACTTAATAATAGCCGCAAAAGCTGATACAGCGCATTAAATTGTTACATTTTTGGTTTTACTTGTCTTTTGTGATATCTTGCGTGATCTTATCAGGAATTTCCGGGTAATGAAAGTATTCTTTACTATTGGGTCAGATGTCAGATTCCTAAAGGGGGTGGGGTAGGTAAGAATTATTTTCATGCTATTTTTTTCTGTAGTTGCTGGATATTTTTTCTAAAAGACCGAAACAATAAATAAAACACTTAAAACATTTTTAAAAGCATTTCAGATAATAATAAACGCATTTCCTGAAATATAAGAACATCCAAGTGTGATTATTCAGCATGATAGTGGCAGTCAAAAGACGGAACCCCACTTAAAGCATTATGTACATTTATCCGCGGCACATCTAAGGACTATCCACTATTATTGTATTGTATTGTTTTCTCTTTAAATGTGTTGAAACAAAGAGCTCATATGCAATCCATACTTCTTTTTTTCCCCCGTTGTTTGTAAAGTGGGAGTTTTGTAGTCCATAAAATACAATTGTTGTCTCGGGTTGTTTATCACTCTCATGTTAAGTTATTGTCTGACTGAAAGGTTTCCCATTTCCATTTAGTTATATGGTATCTTCTAAGAACTTATTTAGCTGAATATTTCAACAGTTGAAAGTTTTTTTTTCTTTTTTACAAAGGGCAATAACTCTTATAAAGAAGGCCTGACAACGTCGACATAAAAGACACTTCTTCAGAGCTTCAATATTTGAACATTGAAACAATGGAAAGTTTTTCTCTATCTTCCACCATTTTTAAGTTATAAGGCAAAACAGCAAAAATGGCCTATGTTGACGGACAATAACTTTTACAATGATTAGCCTGACCACTTCTTTGGCCGAATAAAGACTGTTTGTAGAGCTTCAAAAGCCTAACATTTCAACAATTGTAAGCTTTTCTATATCTGTCTTGTCATATTATACGGCAAAAACTAAAAACTGTCATTTTTGCCTTAGAACAAGGACAATAAGTGTTACAGACGACCTAAGCTCCCATTGACCTTATGTACAGGTCAGATAAAAAAAAAAATATATATATATATATATAATATAAACTTTCGATAAACAACAAGACTATATCTGACAGCACTGAATTTTGCACACACGATCCATCTATTGTCATGTAGAAGCTGCATACAAATTTCGAATCATTCCTATTATAATTGTAAAGTTTTTAACTTACACAATTTTATTGGGAGGTACAGACGGACAATGGTCATGTTTTGTTTAGAATAAAGAATTCCGCATCAGGATTTTTAGTACTTCTATATCTATACTATAGCACACTCAAAACAAATAAAAAAATGCTAAAAATTTGCTGAAAAGGCGTTAAACACCGTTAAAAAAAACCCTAAAATTTCTATTAATTAATTAATTAATTTATTAATTTATTTATTTATTTATTTATTTATTTATTTATTTATTTATTTATTTATTTATTTATTTATTTTTTTTTTTAATTTTTATTTATGTTTCAGTTATAAATTACTGTGAAAATTAAATATAAATTAATGGCCTAACAACTGTTTAAGACATAATCAGCTATCTTCGTTTCCAAAAGATTACCTATACCTCCCCCAAACATTACAATCTCTTCTATCATACCTTCTGTTACATCCTATAATGTCTTTAATTGTGTCTGATTTTCCACAGATGCAAATAATCTGAATATAACGTGTTTTCGGTTTAGTACATGATTTTTTAGGAAATCTAGTCCCGTTATATTTTTACTCAAATGTGATTTGGGTACCCCTAGGAATCCAGTTTAACAAAATTCTAATGCTTTTGCAATTGCAAACAGACGTACAGTGTAGCGTAAAATCTGCAAGTCCGTAAAAAATGCAAGTTCTGCTTCCGGTTTCCAGTCCAAACTTGTGTTTTTTACGCTGACTGTTGTAAAAATCGCAAGTCAGAAAAAATTGCAAGTCGCATCTAAATGTCAATAAATCTTTAAAATCAAAATAGTAAATGCACGAATATTTGTTTCTTTGTTGAGTACATTAATATTGAAGTCAGAAGTTATAAGTTATAATCATTGATAGTAATCGTTGTATGTTGTGTTCTGAATTTTTTTGACCCGGGTAAATTACGACTTTGTTGAAGGAAATGAATACTGCCGCATTACGAATATAAATATTTAAATAATATTTTTAGTTCAGTGGTTTAATGCAGTACTCTACTATTTATAATGGACGGAGTGTACTAAGTCCCAAGTAAGTGAAATTTGTCACAAATAAAAAAGTAAACTCAACACACACAGTGAAATCAAGACAACACCACGGACAACACAAATAAAAGTATTATTGTGTGGAGTATGTTAACAGTATTGAGAGATTGTATCAATCATTACATTAATAATGAAAAGTGCAAGGATATTTTTACACTGCTCCCTTTTTGCCACCATCAACCCCTCCCCACCCCCAAACAAAACCTGTAAATAAACTAGAATGTGTTAACACAACAAGTAATACAAGTGAATACTTCAGCAAGGAGGAAGAACATGGCGGAATTGGATGGTCAGCGTTCAGATAGCTGAGGTCAGTTTTTGAAAAATAAGGGTGTTGGAGGGTTCAGTAGCACATGTACGATGTTGAACTTAAAATATTTTAATCTTTGCTATGACTTGCTTGGTGAGAGAATAACTAATGGGCAATAAAACAAAGAGAAAAAGGAAAAGATTAAATAGTACTCAAAGTGGGTCGCCAGCAAACATGTCGAGCGCACCGAATTCCCAAATGAGTAATTTAACTTTTGCTATACAAAATGCAAACGACACATTGTACGGCCCGCCACCATGTCTACAGAGTGCTTCCCCTATTCATCACTATATGAATACCCTGCAGTTGCATCAATTAGGACCTCAAACACAGTCAACTCCAATACACAATGTACAATCAAACGCACCGCCGCTAATCCAATTGAACTCAAGTTTAGGTCAAGGACCTCAACACATATCAACAAACAATCAACAAAACAATATTGGAATTATTTTAAATGATATTCAAAATAAACTAACAAAATTAGACATTCTAGACAGTATCAATGACAGGATACGAAATATAGAACAACGATTTCAGATCGTTGAGAATGAAATCTCATCACTGAAAAGATCAGTTACTGAACATCAGAAATACAGTGAAAATAACGACAATGAAATGAGAATTTTCCATACAAGAGTCAGAGAACTTGAAATTGCAAAATGTGAACTTGAAGAAATTACTAATAAAATACACGAATCATTTCTGGATCAGCAAACTAGGGCAATGAAATATAACTTAATTTTTGAGAACATTCCAGAGGTTAAATCTGATTTGAACATTAACGAAGACACTGAATCTGTGTTAAGCGACTTTATAAAGAAAGAGCTTAAAATTCAAGATCCCATTGCACTTCATAATGTGCACAGATTAAAACAGCGTCGGGATAGAGGCTCTCCTTCAATTATTGCTAAGTTTGTGTACCACAAAGATAAAGAGAGAGTTTTAAAGGCCGCAAAAACTGAACTAGTTCGTAAACCTTTCAAAATTTATCAGCAGTATCCGCAAGAAATAAGTGACAGGCGCAGACAATTGGTCCCAATAATGAAAGAACTAAGGGATCAAAATCAGAGAGCATACATAGTTAGGGATAAACTTTTTGTAAACGGAAGACCGTATAATACAGCTGAGGTACGACCGAGTCAGTTTGATAATATGCGCAGAATGCAACAAGACGAACTGAGTGTAAACGAGAGTCGAGGTCTTGAACCAAGGCGTGTACAATTCCCAACTTAGGACAGGAGGCATAGTGTCATAAACAAAGGAAATAAAAATAATGAAATCAATGAAATCTCTATTGCAAACAATATTAATTTATCATGCTTAAATGTGTGTGGATTATTGTCAAAATTAAGAAATCCTGATTTTTTAGATCTAATCCAAAACTATGACATATGTGTTTTTCTAGAAACAAAAACAGATATCTATGACCATTTAGATCTTCCCAAGGGTTACAATTATATAGCCAAACATAGGTCAAAATGTAATAAGAAATCCGGTGGAATTATTATTATGTATAAAGATCACCTTGAAGAGTATCTTGAATTTCCAAAAACAAATTCGGAGTATGTTCAATGGGTTATCTTGGATAACAATTTTACGAATCTTGGTAAAAGATTAATCTTAGGTTGTGTATATATCCCACCCGAAAACTCAAGATACTCTTCCCCCGATGCATTTAATGAAATTGAATCAGAAATGTTGGATTTAGTAGAAGATGATGAACTTATTGCTTGTATTGGCGATTTTAATGCAAAGACAGGTCTTTTACCCGACTATGTCAAAACAGAAAAGTCTTTGCTGGAAGTATTTGATTTAGAAAACGAAACTGATTTGATTAATTTTATGTATGACTATGAAAACTTGCCAAAAGCTGGTGTTAAACTAGACAGAAATAGATCTTGTACAGGGAAACCCAATATGTATGGTCATTTACTGTTGGACTTTTGTAGAAAAAACAATATGTATATTGTGAATGGCAGAATGGGAAAAGATACTAATGGCGATTGTACTTGTTGTGACGTATCTTTGATAGATTATTGTATAGCTTCTTCAAACTTATTTAAATATATTTCAGAATTTGAGGTAAAATCTTTTTGTCCAATTTTTTCAGATGTTCATAAGCCGCTTCATGTAGAATTCAGATTTTTTAAAAGTTTAGATTTTACAGATAAAGCTCGTGATGTTAATCATCAGCCGCGCTTAAAACACGTTCATGGGATAACATTAAACTAAATGAGTACGTAGACTCAATTTTGTCTGACCCACGATTTGCAAACTTAAATATCTCTTTACACGCAATTGACAATAAGGTTCGTCAAGGCGAAACTCTAACCGAAAACTTGATCAATTCAATTGTGAATGATATCGGAGAGATGTTTGAAGAAACAGCAGTTAAAGTATTCGGAAGACAAAAATACATTAATTTGAATCGAATAGCGGAGGCTAAGTCGAACAAACCGTGGTTTAACGAAGAATGTAAGGTAAAAAGAAAAGCCTTTCACAGAGCGAGAAAAGCATATAATAATCACAAAAATGAGATAAATCGACAACTAATGATTTCTAAATCCCGCGAATTCAAACGTGCACTAAATAATGCATATAATAATTTCCAGACAAGTTTGACTAGAGAAATCAGAAGCGCGTCTAAAAATAACCCCAGAAAATTTTGGGATTTATTAAACCGTTGTACAAACAAACGAAAAACAAAAATAGATGTCCCTCTAGATCAATTATATGAATATTTTCAAGAAATTAATAGATGTGATAGCGACACCGCTTTCGTTGAGCCAGAAAATAACTTTAATGTTAATGAAGAAGTAGCTGATCGTATTTTAAATAGTGAAATTACGCAGTTGGAAATAGAAACTGTGGTAAAAAAACTAGGTAATAATAAAGCACCTGGCCTTGACGGAATAACTAACGAATATATCAAGAACACGTTGCATATTATGATGCCCGTATATATTAAATTATTCAACATTATATTTACAACAGGTATTGTGCCTGAATCCTGGCAATTGGTGTTATACACCCAATTTATAAAAACAAAGGAGATCGAAAGAATCCTACAAATTATAGACCAATTAGTTTAGTAAGCTGTTTTAGTAAAGTTTTTACAAGCATAATCAATACTAGATTGACTAATTTTTCTGATGAGGTTAATCTTATAAGTGAATCGCAAGCAGGATTCAGGAAAAACCATTCCACTATTGATAATATTTTTATTTTAGATTCATTTATAAATCTGTATTTTTCTAAAAAGAAGAAACTTGTAGCTACGTTTGTAGATTTTAGTAAGGCTTTTGATAATCTTGACAGAAGCAGTCTTTGGACCAAAATGATCAAGTCTAATATTCGAGGTAATTGTTTTAATGTTATTAAGAGCATGTATGAAAAGGTTAAATCATGTGTTTCAAAGGATGGTATACATTCTGATTTTTTCGCCTGTGAAATAGGTGTACGTCAAGGGGAAAATTTGTCCCCCTTCTTATTTGCACTATTTATTAATGACCTTGAAAGATTTCTCGAAGATTCAAATGTTCTCTCTTTAAGCATGGTAGATGATATACTGTTTAATCAATTACATATTTTTATGAAAATTTATCTTTTGTTTTATGCTGATGACACCATACTTTTTTCAGAAACTCTAGAGGGTATGCAATACTTGCTGAACGCATTTAATAATTAAGTAAAACTAAAGTTGTTATTTTCTCCAAAAGAAAATTACAACCTCATATTAAACTTGTGTTAAACGGCGAAGAACTAGAGTACACGGACACATATTCATATCTAGGTGTGCTGTACCAATATACAGGCAGTTTCAACACGGCAAAAAAAAGGCTGATTGAACAATCTCAAAAAGCTTTGTACGCTGTTTACTATAAAATAAGAAATTTGCATTTGCCGATTGATTTACAGCTGAAAAATTTTGACACACTTGTTTCTCCAATTCTCCTTTACGGTAGCGAAGTAATAGGTATTGGAAAGAATGATAACATAGAAAAGGTTCACTTACAGTTCCTAAAGAAAATTCTTGGTGTTAGAATAAATACTCCTAATTGTTTCGTCTATGGAGAACTGGGTAGATACCCACTGGAAATCACAATCAAGTTAAGAATGCTATGTTTTTGGAATAGACTATTGACAACAGATAAACTATCTTCCAAAGTCTATAGATTCATGTTTTCACTATACAACGAGGGAAACAACGATTTCCCATATATAAAAACTATCGCAAAAATTTTTGATGACATTGGAATGACATATATATTTCAAAATCAAATTCATGTTAACATAGCATGGATAAAAACTCAAGTCAAGCAAGTACTTATTGATCAATTCTCTCAAAAATGGCGTAATGATATATCCAATACATCTCGAGGTCAATTTTACACACTATTTAAGCAGAATTTCTGTTTTGAAAGTTATTTAGTACAATTGCAAGAATCAAATAGACTATTTATCACAAAATTAAGATTATGTAACCTAAAAATTCCAATTGAAACTGGTCGATGGCATAATATATGTCGAGAAAATCGCAAATGTACAAAATGTTTAGGCAACTATACAGGTGACGAATATCATTATCTTTTCATTTGTTCAAACCAAGAAATTCAGTCTCTTAGAGAGAAATATATTCCAAAATATTATATTAAATACAGTTGTATAGAAAAGATGGCGTTAATGCTATCTTTATGCAATTTAGAGTTATTAAAAAATATATCTATTTTTATAAAAGGATTGTGTAAATTATTGAAGTAATATGCTGTACATGTACCATTCTAATCCACTATGTTTTTTTTTCTTCTTTGTGTGTTGATTTTTTGTAATATTTGTTTGTATGTTAATGTATATATGTTATCTTCAATATTTGTTGTATTCTCATGTTGCACACTGTGCCTGAGTTTGAAATAAAATCTTGAAATCTTGAAAATCTTGAAGCAACATTACTTAATTTAGCACAAACATCATATAATTTGTATCATTTAAAAAATGATAATTCATAATTTATTACAATTTTAATCAAAATGGCTAAAATAATGTTCAATTATTCTTAAATATATAAATTGTCCTGTATTTCAAAATGTAATAAACGATATATCAAAATATCACAAATGCATATATTTTGCACAGATAAAACAAAAGGAAAAAATAGGCAAATGTGAGGACATTAATGATACTTGCTAGGTCAAAGTCATTACCATTAAATATTTATAAAAAGGTAATATGTGTCAAAAATGTCATCTAATTGGAACATTCATATAATTAACAATAATTGTGCAGACAGGATTCAAAGCTTTATTTAATCTATACAGCCATAAAAATGCAAGTTTAAAAATATGTTAAGCCATATTTTATAAAAACTGGTAAAAAATCATAATCACCTACTCTATATAGTACTAGCAGATATAACTAATTTTTTTAAATCAAAATTATTAACAAGAGGTATTTTTTGTTATAAATTCCACCAATTTATTTCAGAAATTAGTTCTTGACAGCCGTAAAATATGTAGGTTTTTATCTATATTGAACCATATTTCATAAAAATTGGATAAAAACATAAATTACTTACTCTTTATAGTACTAGCAAATATAACTAAAGATTGTTATTCAAGATTAGTAACAGAAGTCAAGTTTTTTATTGCAAATTCTACCAATTTATATCAGAAACTTGTTCAAGACAGCCGTAAAAAATGCAAGTTTTTACCTATATTAAACCATATTTCATTAAAATTGGATAAAACATAAATTACTTACTCTATATAGTACTAGCAAATATAACTAAAGATTTGTATTCAAGATAAGTAACATAATTTGAGCTTTTATTGCAAACTTATATCAGAAATTAGTACAAGACAGCCATAAAATATGAAAGTGAATTTTTGAATATTACATTTAATTGCATTTGTTTCATTAATGAAAAAGTTTGAAAACAGTTCACTTGGAAATATATATAAAACTGTATATATGACATTATAAGATTTATGTAATCCTTAACCAACTATTAGAAACTGTGAGCAAAAACATTGAAAGAAAAGGTTTCTTATATTTAAAATAAACGGCAATAAATGGCTTCCCACAAATAATCAACAGCATTTTAAATATAAAATCAAATTATCGTTTATGTATCATATCAAAGCCGTCCACGGACTATGAAATCAACGAAGTTGAGATATTCAACGAATTCATTTTTTTAAATTATTTATCGTCACCTCTTGTATCATAAATGGCACGGTTCCGCAATCGCGCTCTCGGATATTTTTCCGTATACGTTTCGGGCTTTAGTTTGTACCTGATTTTCACTTCCGGGGAGTTGGCGTCAGTCAGTCACAAATTGCAACATTTCACATTTTAAACCTGTTATTCTTTATAAAACTGATATCCAACTTATAAAACCAAGGTAATGTATCAAGTATGCGTTACTCTATGACCGTTAATTAATTAGTGTTACAATTTCTGTCGTTTGTGGTTGTTTTTATCCATAATATTATATGCCAACCAGGTCATGCAGGTCGATCTATACTAAACTTTACCGTGTCAATTTGACGGGTTTTTTGCTTGACAAAATGGAAAACTACTACCCCGTTTGGTCGAGTTTATGGTCCTTTTGTAAATCTTTTATTACACCTTTTTTTGTTGGTGCCGATTTGACTTGCACCCCAAAGAAACACTGCAAATGGACGCATAATGCATAAATATCAGTATCGTTGATTATGTCTATATGTGTTATTATGTTTACGAGATTAATGGTGTCCAGAAGGGGTAAATAAAAAAAATGGTATTTTTATTTTGATCTTCATGCAATTAAATGAACAAAACATCGTTTGAATTTTTTTCAGGTACATATACATGTATGCTAGACTGGATAGTCCTGACAATTCTGAAGATGAAAGTTCTGTACCAACTATTGATGACTTGAAAAAATGGACTGTGAAAACATTAAAAGGTTGGCTAGAAGACCATGGGATGAAAAGAAGTGGCTCAAAAGATGTACTAGTGAAGCGAGTATTACGTGGATACCAAAATCTATTAGATTCAGACTCCAATGTCACAGATTCAGAGGATGAAAACAAAATAGTTGATACTGATTTTAAAAAATTAGATGGTTCATGGATGACTGTTTCACATGAAACTTTACCCGATATAAGTGACAAGGATATTGAGAATTATTTCTTATATCAAAAGAACCCAACATCAGGAAAACATGCCAGATTTCAACGACATCTTACAAAAGCCAGGAAATTTTGTGCTGAAAATTTTTTGCAAGATATGGCCTATCATAATGTTTCTGATGATTCTGAAGTTTGTTATGTTAAAGCTAAGTGCAAGCCGTCAATGAGAAACATAGTGCATGTGGGTAATATTGGACAAACTTCAAACCTGTATAGTCTAAATGTTTGTTTAGCAAAATCTACTGGGCATATCATTAATGCGTATTGTGACTGTAAAGCTGGGGAGGCAGGTCTTTGCGCCCATGTTGGAGGTCTATTGTTTACCCTTCTAAAAATGAAAAATGCATGTACATCACAAGAATGTAGATGGGATAGACCGCGGCCTATACGAAGGAAACCAAGTCCAAAACGTGTACATGAAGTAAGATTTTCAACAAATGTAGTTGGTTCAAAGCAGAGACCATATCCGAGCACATTTCAAGCGTCTGTTTGTGATGACCCTGATGTCTTTTTGACAGATTTACTGGAAGGACTTGAACTTGTTAACCCAGGTTGTGTGCTTTACAAAACTCTGAAATCTAAACCTGCTGACATTTCATCATTTCTGGATGTTTTTGAACCAAATTTTTCATATGCTGATCATATTGATTTGAGCTCTAAAAGCTGCAAGACTACTTTTTCAGAATTTTTAAATAGATTGGAACTAGATACCAAAACAATTAAAAATTTAGAAATTGGAACCAAGGGTCAAAGTTTAAATAAAAATTGGATTGATGCAAGAACTGTCTTAATAACAGCTTCTAACATGGGAAACGTTTGTAAAAGAAAGAAATCACAACCTGATAATCTTGTCAAAACTCTAAGAGGATATAACCCCCCTCCAACCACAGTCAAAAGCCTTCAACATGGAAGGAAATACGAAAGACATGCTCTGAAGGACTATAGAAAGACACACATCAAATTTTGTAGTGGAACAGTTGAACTTGAGGACAAGCATGACAAGGGACTAGTTGTAAATCCAAGATATCCGTATCTTGGTGCTAGTGTTGATAGTATTGTTACCTGCAGTAAATGTGGCACTGGAATTGTCGAGGTGAAGTGTCCGTATGGATCAGACAAAAAGGGAAGTACTCAAAAATGGAGAAATATGTCTCCACTAGACTGTTCAAAAGATCCAACTTTTTTTGTGTGAAGTTGTTGACAATGCTTTGAAATTGAAGCCGAGACACAATTATATGTATCAAATTCAAGGACAGATGGCTTTATGTGAACAGATGTGGGCAGACTTTGTTGTTTGGACCAAAAAAGGTGTAGAGTTTCATAGAGTGAAATTTGAAAGTGACTTTTGGGAAGAAAACATGCTTCCATTTTTGCGAGAATTTTATTTAAATGGTATGATTCCAGAAATTTTTTCTAACAGGGTTAAAAGAGGCATTTCACTGTATTGAACCAAGGCTACATGAAAATTTGAATTTTAAAATGTTTGAGTTATGCTGATACAAATGTATACATGTACAAAAAATGTAGCTTGTCATTGTTAAATACACACACAGTCTGTCATAAACATGTAATAGTATGTGTCTCGAATGCAACCTTGATGTTCTAGATTACTTGTACAATGTATATCACCTAATATAAAAAAAAATAAATTTAAAAGTTGTTCATCTTGTCGTCATAAAATTTTTTAGAAATTGAAATACATGCAAGCATGGTGAACATTATATTATGGGACATATGCTAATGCTGTTTACCAAGTATCAAGAGACTGGTATTTGCTGAGAAAAATAACGAAATATTTTTCTCCAAATGCCCACCCAACATTCACCAATTTCATACTTATAACCCAGTTTTTTCACTGTGAAATCCGGCAAATTAAGACCTTTTTATACACTTTTATAATATTTTCATATTTATACATTTTATTTCAATAAAGGAGGCAAAAGATTTGTCCAAGCAATACACAAAAACGCCATCTGTTCTGCTAAGTGAGCCTCAGATAAAGGTAATGTTCCATTTAGTATCCTATAGTTCTTAAATTGTTCCATTTTCATTTCTACTACAATGCGAGCAGAAGCAATACCCTGAGTTTGAAAAAACTCATTTGTAGTCATCTGTCTATGAGCAGGAATTCTTGGTGGCATATTGAGCTCGACATTTACTGGGAGAAGGTCTTCAACTGTGAAGCCCTTATCCGCCATTACCATATCACCTGGACTTAATTTAGGAAGAAGGTCATCATTTTCAAAAATATATCGGTCAGATGCATTACCACACCAAAGACGAGATATAAATGTTACAAGTCCATTAGGTGCAACTCCAATCAATAATTTAAATGTGTTTGAATGTTTGTACTCGGACCAGGTAAGCCACTGTGCTATGAGAGAAGATGGTTTCTCTGTGAATAGTTCTGTACAGTCTACAACTACTCTGCAGTCTTTATAATCCTGAAAACGTTTTGGAAGATTACACAAAATTTGTTCTCTTGTTGGCCATGGCACTAAATCTTTTGCATGCGCATACAGGAAATTAACCCAAGTATTAACGATCCGAGATACAGTTGTTTTAGAAACACAAAACATGTCACCAAGATGTTCTTGAAGCAATCCCAGTCTTAGTCTCATGCATACTAATAGGAACTCGTCTTCCAGTCGCAATGACCTTTTAGGGCCTGGTTTCATATGATCTGAATGCTGATACAGTTTCTCAGCTCCTGCTGACCTTTTATCTCCTTCCCAGTAGTGTAACTTGTCTGCACCATGTTTTTTTATGGTTTGGAAATAGTGCCAAAACATTGCAAGTGATATAAAGCCGGTGTAAAATCTAGTTTTTTCATCATTTCTGAGGTCTTCAGGCATCATGTGTGGCAGATTTGTTGGCGTACTTGCTTCAGTGAACCATACATCAGTTTGGGTCTCTGCTACACAATAAATTACTGGTTCAGTATTTGTTTCAGCATCTACATTTTGTTTGTTCAGGATTTTTTGTTGTTCTGTCTTGTCTATATTACTAATAGGCTGAGAGTTTGCATTATCAATTTGTTCATCATGGTACAGCCAATCTAATCCCATATTACTTTTATTCTCCATTGAATGGCGTATTAAAGGCCTTCTTGGCTTTGGTACATCTTTAAGTGGTTTTGAGGGAAAAATTGTTGGCACTGAAGTTTCTGTCAGTTGTCCCTCAAAATGTTCTGAACAAACTCTAGTATTGCCATTAACAATTAAATTTCCTCTTACATTGCGTAAACGTCTTATCCACTGTTGTTTTATGTGAACTTTACTTTCTGCCATCGGAAGCCTATGCAATGTAACTTTTTTGCCATCTGGAGTTAAAGTTGATGAAGTGTTGGAACACCCAGGCACGCAACAGTATTTACGTCCCATCCTGTAAAATATACATATTGAATTAAGCATGTTTAACAAATTAAAGGAACTTGACAAAACTACATGTTGGTAAATTGAAAGAACAACTAATCCCATTTTATTAAAAAGTCTTATAGAAAAGAATGCTTGTTGTTTTAAGTGGCTCTGCCAACCATTATTTTTTGACAATTTGAATGTGCCCTGTATAAAAAACAAAGCATGGTTCCATAAAATCAAAGTTTTATATTTTGATGTATTTGTCCCAACCCCATGCATTCAAATTCATACTTTTCTCGAGCTATCATGACTTTCCTGCATGCATAGTTAGTTTTATAATTGTGTACAACTACATCTTTTGAAAAGTGACATATATAGCTACTTGATAAACATTTACATGATTTTCGCCGTATCCCTTTTTTCACGCATTAAACCATATGGCATATGTCATTCAAGACTATCAGCTTTAAATGGTATTTAATTAAATGACTTGTTATCGTCGAGAATCACATCAAATTGATCTCTGTCGTTTTGTCAACAATGTAGTTGACACCTGGACACTGATCGCATCAATGCTTTTACCTGTAATACTATTAAATCGGTTTTTCTCAGGTAACTTATTGATTGCGTGTACTGGAGCGTGCTATTGAACTCCCCGGAAGTGATCTTCGATAAGTAAATACCGGCACGTTTGCCGAAAATTGTCCGTAATTGCGATTGCGGAACCGAGCCATTGATAACATTCATTAGCCCTGGAATTATTACACCTTAAAAAGAATAAGTTAGTCAATGACAATATTTCTATACAAATTATTAAAGGTTTTTTCGAATGCCACAGTGAACCGGGAGTTACTAAACTTGCATTTTTTACACCGGAAGCGATTTGTGATTTTGCACATGCGCGCTTGCATTTTTTAAGGAACTTACATTTTTTACGCTCCAACTGTACGTCAATTAAGGTTTCTATCATGGCTCTGCTTTTATGAAGTTGTTTTGCTCTGTGGTTTAAATTTTAGCCAACTGATATCCTATTGTCAATGCATTGTCAATGCCAAACTATCTATAACATAAATTTCATTTTAAGAATTTTGCAATAAAAATTGATCTCGTTCTGATTTTTAACTGGTGCTAACATAGCCGTAAATTGTGTTTGAATTAAGGGGAGGCAGTAAAGGCAGGGGTCTGGGGGCCCCTAGCCCCCCTGGAAGCTGAGCACATTTTTATGCAAAATACTGCCATCTGGCAAATCCTAGGGTGTTTTCCATTGGTTTTTATTATGAGTGTATAAAACTCTGAATTTTGTTTACTGAGAACCTATAAAAATTTTACTGTCTTGGGTACCTGACATTCATAGGAATTAAAATATTAAAAACTGCTGCACGCTCACACCAAATTAATTTATATCTAATAAAAAATGATCATTTATAGTTTTCGGAAATAGACCAGCAGATTAGCATACTCAGTGTAGATTGTAAAGAAAATTCCGACTAAACATTGGTTACAGTCGGACACACGGAACCACAAGGAAAGAAATCCAATAACTTTTGTATCTCCTCCCGAACGGAGGTGATAAAACTAAATTGATTTGCAGACGGGGAGAGGAGGGGTCATCAATAGGTTCTGTGTTTTCAACAAATATTTTGTTTATGCAAATTACTCTTAAACTTTACTGATTGTGGTGTGAAAAATTCATGCTATTTAATATTTCTATGAACTACTTACATTACTGCAAACAATATTCACGCGGATTAAAATATACAGGTGTATCATTACCAATCGCGAATTTTTCAAACATTCATTATACTCATAGAATATAGATAATATTGTTTTGTTTGTTTAAATGGTGTTTTAACGCCACTTTCAGCAATTTTTCAGCTATATCGTGGCGTCCAGTTTTTATTGGGGAAGGAAGCCGGAGTACCCGTAGAGAACCCCCGACCTGCGGTAGGAAAACTTGTCAATTAAGATTGGAGTCGAGTACACCCTGCCTACAGTGAGAATCGAACCCGCAATCTCAGTGTTGACAGACCACGTGATCAATAGTAGACGAACTACCTTAACCACTCGGCCACCGAGGCCCCTCATATAGATAATTTGTTTTAATTTTATCTCTTCCTTTCTCTCTCTTTTCTCTTTTTTACTTTTATTTCATTTTATTTAATTTTTGGTCACAAATTTTTTTTGCCAGTTTTCAATAGGAGGCAGTTGCCTACATGCCTACATATAATTTACGGCCCTGGCTAATGTTGTATTTTAGAACCTGTTAATTTTCTGGTATTGTGATCTTATATATTTTGAGCAGTTATGATAAATTCTGAGAATAAACTTTTCCCAGGTTTCTCTTTTGCATGATATTTGTTGCAAAAATTCAATAATTTCCTTTATATTCAATTTTCTTGTATTTAGTATAATTGTTTTCATTAATATTTATGTATATTTTGCGTTAAAATGCAATAATTTTCATTTCCATTGGTACGATTTTCCATGTAATTTCTAGATTTTCCTTTTAATTGGCACATTTCTCTAGATCAAATTATATTGTTGTATATCTTTGAATTAAATATTCTCTAAGAATATGGAAAGTACTTTGTACAAGTTGTAAAGTTTAAAAGTTGAAATTACCTGTAAGTGTTGTGAAATCTTACCAATCAGCAGGCATTCCGATAAACTTTAAAGATTAATAGGTTCTTTCATACGTTTTTGGGAAAGACCGGTTGATCTTTCACGAGTGATAGAAATTTTATGTCTTTTCAGCGAAACGAGCCAAAAGACATAAAAATTTCTATCACGAGTGAAAGTTCACACGGACTTTCCCAAAAACGTATGAAAGTACCTATTTCTTCCGTAAACCAACAACTTTCACGTCGCTATAACATATAGACTCTCCATTGTTGTAGACTCCATTGTCTCTGACGTCCAATCAGAACGGCGGAAACAAGAACGTCATAGAAGAACGTTATGCTTCCATAACAACGTTCTTGTTTCTGGCGTTTTGATTGGATGACGCAGCAAGTACAGATGTGTGCGCGTGAGCTCATCTGTACTGGGTCATCTGTACCAGAAATCGGCCATTTACGGAAGAATTATTTCTCTTTCGTAACATATATAATACACAATTATAGCCTTTAAATTAGGTCAAAATTTTGCATATCGACCGTATAAAAAGGTTACAATAATTATTGTTATATTTGTAATTGATATTTTTATGCACATTTGTATACTAGTATTTGAAGGAATTTAGTTCAATGTTTCTTTTATGTTACTCTTTGATGGTTTGTTGTCTCATGTACAAATTTCACATTTCATTTCAATATCAGCTGAAATTATGAAAACTTTCAACTCAAAAGCTAAAACAAAAAACAAGCAACACATTAATATGTTTCAATTTTTTCAGAATGTACATGCTTTTCTAACTTTTAAACCGGAAATAGACAGAAGTCAATTCTGGTTGGCTGCTTAGAGGGGAATTCCAAATTAATATATAAATTTAAAAATAGTCGTGCAACATCATGTTTTCTAAATATAACCGTGCAACATCATTTTTCTATTAGCCGTTTTCAAAAACCTTTCCAAATAATGTAATGTGACAGGTTTACGCTAAACAAATTTATCAAAATATCAGTTAATAATATTGTTGTATATCAATGAATTTGCCGTATATTTTACTGAGAGGAATATGTTTTTAACCACATTTGACTTGAGTTTTGCATGTAATTCGAGTCCAAATTAAAATTCCACTATTTCATATTCCATGGTCAACTTTTGAAAACTTTCTCGCTTTTTCAATAAAATAAAGTTATTTATCAGTAAGTGTCTTCTAAATTTACCAGAGAAAAAGATTTATTACTTTTGTATTTGTCCAAATTTGAAATTCCACTGTATGTAATATCCCCCGGTCAACATTTGCCAACTTTCTCTTCTTAAAATTAAGTTAAGTTATATGTCAATTAATTTGCTATACATTTTAGTAGAGAAATATATTAACCACTTTTGATCAAAAGCTAGTACGTACCAAATTACAAAAAAAATATTGTGTTCAATTTTAGTAGAGAAAAACCTTCCGACGCGTTTAAATTAGATCGATATAGTTATATATACAAAAAACCTTTCTGCTTTCCATCCTTCCGCAGATTGGAAACTCCCATATGGAAGCTAATATTCTAAGCAAGTGGTTAAAACTTGGTTTTAGTCTATAAAATGCAATTCATCATCTCTCTAAACCACTTTCAAAAAAGTGCCTTAATATAAATAGGTAATGATTTACAATTTGTTAAATGGTTTCAGGTTTGTGTAAAATGAAGGAGTTGATTACATAAAATAGGAGCCGTCTGCTGCGGCAGCCAATGTTCTGAAAAATTACTAAGTTTTCAAGCCTGGACAATTAGAACAAAAACATCCTCGAAAAATTCCATAAAAGCAGGTGCAATTTCAATACATGTGCAATCTTTTTGTGAAGTTTCAGAGATCTGAGGTGAAAACTAGATGGAGTTGATTAAACAAAATAGGTACCGCCGTATGAAAATGTTCTGGGAAAATGACTAAGTTCCCAAGTCCAACAAATTGGGAAAAAACCTTGTAACACTTCCATCATAACACAAAATAGGAGCCGTCTCCTGCAAATGTGTCATTCTGAAAAATGACAATGTTCCCAAATTGGAAAATTAGGAAAAAATCCTTAAAATGTTCCGTAATAGCAGGTGCACAGCTTCCGTACATGTGCAATCCTTCTAAAAAGTTTCAGAGATCTGGGATGAAAACTGGAAGAGGACTTGATTACACAGAATAGAAGCTGTCTTCTGCAAATGTACTGCAAAATGACTACGTTCCCAAGTGTGGAAATTTAGGAAAAAAATCCTTAAAATGTCCATAATAGCAGGTGCATAGCTTCCATACATGTGCAATCCCAAGTCTAAAAAATTTGGAAAAAATCCTCGAACACTTCTGTAATTGTAGATGCACAAGTTCAATTTCTTATGCAACCTTTCTGTGAAGTTTCAGAGATCTAAGATCACCCACCATACTACAACACGGGTTTGCAACCCATTAAAAATGTCAAATTCCATGGTTTCTACGCACATTTTATTCGGTTAACTATTCTTTAATGTATGTGCAGACCAAATTTAAGAAAATTGTATCTCGGATTGAAATTATGGTGTCAATGAAAGTATCCTAGGATACGTCTTAAGATACATCTGGGATAATACTTATGATGATCTTAGGACTCACTTTTGGGGTTCAACGAGGCTATCTTAAGATAGTCCTACCAAGGATTATCATAGGAACATCCAAATACAATCTGTAGTACATATTTAGAAATGAAAGTCATTATTTGAGAAAAAAGATATATAAAATTTAATCGATATATCTTCATTTTTTTATAATTTTAGAATTCATTTCTAAATTATGACCTAGGAAAAAGTTTCTTTTTCTTGTTATTTTAAATGATATATAACTATCTTTCATGAAAAAAATATGCTCTAGCATGCCGATATACAAGTTTCATTACAAAAAATATATTACAATCAAACGTCCCTTGAAGTTGGGCCTTTCAAATATTTAATGGGCGATAATATCTTCAAATAAGTTCATTACGCCCCTACTCTTCAATTCAAAATCCAAAGTTAAACATTATACGATATAACTTGTTCGTTAAGTGACCTATTCTTACGCTGTTATAATTCAAATAGAACGAATAATCGTATCCTCGCTTTTTTTTTATTTGGCGACAAATCACAAAACTAACTTCAAATTATAACGGCAGTAAAATTCGGCCTATAATTCAAATAGTGTCACGACGTCATAGCTGTTTTTACCGTTAAAATTCAAAATTTATAATTAAAATTAAATTATAAGGAATATTTCTAATTCATGAACAGGTTATGTTTTGGTTCTGTTTACACCATTCATAATCCGCTTCGCGGTTTATTAGGCGTAAACAGACAACCAGGATGTTATATCGTATAACCTGTTCAGAAATTTGAAGTGTTCCTTAAATTGTAATTTGATTTCCTGCCATGTAAAACTTTTTATGGATTTATCTTTAATGACATTTTATTTGCATCGTAAGACATAAGACATGGTTCTCGTAATACCATGAATTTCGGTATAGTTATCTCTCTTTGAATACTCAGTAGGACAGCAAAGGCCCCGATTTGACAGATAAAGGTCAATTTAACGCCGTAAAAGTTACCCGTATGTAAACCAAAAATTTCTTAACAGCGCCACCTATAAAAATTGTTTAGGTCGGGAGAAATTGGCGAGGTTAAGTTTTTCTTAAATTAAATCGTTAAATTAAATGTAACAATTTATACGTAATACAGGAATCGATCAAGGGAATATTTTGATGCATGACTGTATGTATGCGACACAGATATAATCAACAGATTGCGTAAGATCTATGATACAAAATCGTCATTTTTTTACGTAAACATGGCGCGGGCCGTTTGTTTACAAATTTATTCAAAAGTAAAAGCTGACACAATTTTATTCCCGGCCCTTTTTATGTATTTTTACAACTGTTTATTCTTTATTAACCAATAGTTTTTCTCGTTATACCAGTCGAAATGTGTCACCATCTCTCGTAAAAAGCCACGAGGTTGTTTACCAACATGACCAAAACATGTGCGAGTTTTCAAATGTTGACGAACACATATCATGTTTAATCCACGAAACTGTCGTTTTGAAGAAGAAATGTTTGTTTAAATTTGACATTAAGCATGACTCGTTAAAAGTCTAGTATATAACGAATTCCCAAGAATTATTTTGTGCCAAGACACGGTGCAATTTGACAGGAATTGAGGAAAGCTCTATGTGCCTTCTTGTTTGTAGTGAATTTGTACACACAGCGTACGTAAGTCGTATAATAGTTTCAAATATGCTGTCTGTTGATAATTTAATGTTGATATATGTTTTGGCATTTAATAACGTATATTACACGTACAGTGACATAGCCCCCTACCCCCCCCCTTTTCACACACACAGAACCACCCACACTTTTAAGAGGGTGAACCTTTAAGGAATGAAAAATTAATATATTTATAATGTCATAATGTTCATATTGAATTCCAACAATCACACAGTTTAATGATGCCTATAAATTCTATAACCAACCATGTCATATACTGTGGCCTCCACAACTTCTAGTTAAGTCGCCGACCACGAAGTGTCGGGCGACTTATTGTTTTTACTCCGTTTCTTATTATTATTATTATTAAGTCGCCGACCACGAAGTGTCGGGCGACTTATTGTTTTTACTCCGTTTCTTATTATTAAGTCGCCGACCACGAAGTGTCGGGCGACTTATTGTTTTTACTCCGTTTCTTATTATTAAATCCCCGACCACGAAGTGTCGGGGATTTATTGTTTTTGCACCGTTTCTTATTAAATCCCCGACCACGAAGTGTCGGGGATTTATTGTTTTTGCACCGTTTCTTATTATTATTATTATTATTATTATTATTATTATTCTTCTTCTTCTTCTTCTTCTTCTTCTTCTGGACCTAACTTTGTCCGTAGGATTTCTCGAAGACGAAAAGACATAGGTCAATGAAACTTACCAGAAAGATAGGTCACCACTAGGAAATGTTCTTTCCGATTTCGAAATTTTGAAAATGGCGGCCATCTTGGATTGGCGGCCATTTTGAATTTGAAAAAAATACAAAATTAATCATAAAAAATCACAAACAATATGGATATGAACCAAAATAGGTTTATAGGTCAATATTAAGGTCCCGGACAATATGGGACCATTTTCCGAAAAATCCAAGATGGCCACCATATTCAAAATGGCCGCCAAAGTGCGAAAATTGAAAAGTTGTCCGATTTCAACGAAAATTGGCATTTAGGTCAATATTGATATTACGAACAACATGGCGACACTTTCGAACAAATCCAAGATGGCTGTCATATTCAAAATGGCCGCCAAAGTGCGAAAATTGAAAAGTTGTCCGATTTCAACGAAAATTGGCATTTAGGTGAATATTGATATTACGAACAACATGGTGACATGTTTGAACAAATCCAAGATGGCCGCCATATTCAAAATGGCCGCCAAAGTGCGAAAATTGAAAAGTTGTCCGATTTCAACGAAAATTGGCATTTAGGTCAATATTGATATTACGAACAACATGGCGACACTTTCGAACAAATCCAAGATGGCTGTCATATTCAAAATGGCTGCCAAAGTGCGAATATTGAAAAGTTGTCTGATTTCAACAAAAATTGGCATTTAGGTCAATATTGATATTACGAACAACATGTCGAACAAATCCAAGATGGCTGCCAAAGTCCAAGATGGCCGCCATATTCAAAATGGCCGCCAAAGTGCGAAAATTGAAAAGTTGTCCGAATTGTGACAAAAGTGGGCACGGGAGGGGATTTTTTTGTGACTTGCTTGCAATCACAATCAGCACTTGTTAAGTCGCCGACCACGAAGTGTCGGGCGACTTATTGTTTTTACTCCGTTTCTTATTAAGGCTTTCCACTTTCCAGTGGAAAGACTTATTGTTATTAGTCTGTTTCTTATTATTATTATTATTATTATTATTATTATTATTATTGTTTTTCCGCCAACTGTTTTTTCCCATTATAAATTTTGTTTCGCGACATGTCGTAAAGACATTTTGTACTATGGATGTATTAGACATTACGCTTTCGCAGTTGACCCTGGCACACCGAACACTTGTTCTTTACGGAGTTATCTCCCCTGTTACTGGAAAGCTTGTGTGCAGATAAACTATGAAACTGTAAAAGATTTCGCAATAAAAGTTGTTGCAAAATGGTCAGCTATGGATTGCGACAATTTGTTACATATCACGCAAAGTATTTTGATGACTCCTTGTAGGAGTTATTTCCCCTTATTTATTGGAAGTACAATTTGTACCATTGTAACTCATGAACCAGAGGTGATATAGACTAGATATTTCACAGTTGGTCATCATTGACCTTGACCTTGAAAAAGGTCACAAGGTCAAAGGTCAAGGTCATGTTCTAATTTTTGACCCTTTGTTGTGTGCAGATCTCCTCCTTTACTATAATAGATAGAGAACTGAAACCTTTACCAAAATGTGTATCATATTAAGATCTTGAATCGTCACTTTTTTTATTTGACATTTTATAAGAGTTGTCTCCCCTTAGACCAATAATATGCATTGTGAGTTACATTAGATCACTATATCTCAGTAACTATAACAGATATATACATGAAACCTTATATCATTGGTCATCATTGACCTTGACCTTGAAAATGGACACAAGGTCAAAGGTCAAGGTCACGTTTGAAATTTTGACACTGTCTCGCCATCGCTATTCCCTTGAAACGGTAAAAGAGAGGCAATAACTTGTAATAGGTAAAATGTCAACTTTCACCTTGACCTTGCCCAAGGTCACAAGGTCAAAGGTCAAGGTCACCTGGGTTTCAGTACAGCGACATGTGAATTTTTGTACCTTTGGATTCGCTTTGTTTTTTTAGCTTGCTACATGTCGCAATACAATTTGGTGCCAGGCATGGGCAAAAACATGGGGAATTTGAGGGTATTCCGCCAGCTTGCAAAAATAACTAGAGGCTCCCAGGAGCCTGTAATCGCTCACCTGGAATCCAAATGACTTAAACTATATTAAAATTTTTGAAATTAACAGTTTCAGTCTAGTTGTTATAGCTTTTAAGTTACTGTGCAAAAACTAAACATTTCTTCAAAAAATTTGTTAAATACAATAACTCCTATAAGGTGCCATCCACAATTTCTGAAAATTAAATGGTTTTTAGGCATTGTCCTTTAGGGTACTTTAGAAATTTACAGTTTTACTCTACTAATAGGTGTGTTATAGACTAATTTATAATTAAAAAACTGTTCATATGTCCAAATTCATAATGAAAGGGCAATAACTCCTATAAAGAGTCATCTTGCAATTTTTGGACTAAGCAATCATTTGTAGGGCTTCTATTGCTGATCATTTGTGCAATTTACAGTTTTAATCTAGCTACTATAGTTTTCAAGTTACAGGACAAAAATGGAAAATTTCTTAACAAAATTGTCATTTAAGGGCAATAACCCCTATAAGGAGTCATCTGACAATTTCAGACCAATTACATGAATTGTAGGGCTTTTTTGCTGATCATTTTTGCAATTTATTATTTCACTCTAGCTGCTATGGTTTTTAAGTTACAGGACAAAAACGGAAAATTTCATAAAAAATTGCAATTTAAGGGCAATAACTTCTATAAGGAGTCATCTGACAATTTCAGACCAATCAAGTGAATTGTAGGGTCTTTATTGCTGATCATTTGTGCAATTTACAGTTTCAATCTAGCTGCTATAGTTTTCAAGTTACAGGACAAAAACGGAAAATTTCATTAAAAATTGCCATTAAGGGCAATAACTCCTATAAGGAGTCATCTGACAATTTCAGACAAATACAGTGAATTGTAGGGCTTGTATTGTTGATCATTTTTGCTATTTACAGTTTTACTCTAGCTGTTATAGTTTTAAAGTTACAGGACAAAAACGGAAAATTTCATAAAAAATTACCATTTAAGGGCAATAACTCATATAAGGAGTCATCTGACAATTTCAGACCAATCAAGTGAATTGTAGGGTCTTTATTGCTGATCATTTGTGCAATTTACAGTTTCAATCTAGCTGCTATAGTTTTCAAGTTACAGGACAAAAACGGAAAATTTCATAAAAAATTGCCATTTAAGGGCAATAACTCCTATAAGGAGTCATCTGACAATTTCAGACTAATACAGTGAATTGTAGGGCTTGTATTGTTGATCATTTTTGCTATTTACAGTTTTACTCTAGCTGTTATAGTTTTAAAGTTACAAGACAAAAACGGAAAATTTCATAAAAAATTACCATTTAAGGGCAATAACTCATATAAGGAGTCATCTGACAATTTCAGACCAATCAAGTGAATTGTAGGGTCTTTATTGCTGATCATTTGTGCAATTTACAGTTTCAATCTAGCTGCTATAGTTTTCAAGTTACAGGACAAAAACGGAAAATTTCATAAAAAATTGCCATTTAAGGGCAATAACTCCTATAAGGAGTCATCTGACAATTTCAGACTAATACAGTGAATTGTAGGGCTTCTATTGTTGATCATTTTTGCTATTTACAGTTTTACTCTAGCTGTTATAGTTTTAAAGTTACAGGACAAAAACGGAAAATTTCATAAAAAATTACCATTTAAGGGCAATAACTCATATAAAGAGTCATCTGACAATTTCAGACCAATCAAGTGAATTGTAGGGCTTTTATTGCTGATCATTTTTGCCATTTACACTTTCACTCTACCTCCTATATTTTTCAGGTTATATTGTAAATACCAAAAATTTTGTCAAAAATCGTCAAAAAAGGGCAATAACTCCTACAATAAGCCAATACACAACTTCGCACTAATAGCAACTATTGTAGACCTTAATGTGCTGATCAATTTGAAGTAACGGTTTTCTCTATAGCTATTATAGTTTTTTAGATAATGATCAAAAACCTGTGTTGACCCCCATGTTCTATTTTTAGTAACAGCGGCCATATTTGTCTGTTGATCAACACCCTGGGTACAAACTTGAAACTAGGAACCCTAAGGATGATTGTGGCCAAGTTTGAAAAAAATTGGCCCAGTGGTTTCAGAGGAGAAGATTTTTGAAAAAGTTTACGACGGACGACGGACGACGGACGACGGACGACAGACGACGGACGACGGACGACGGACGACGGACGACAGACGACGGACGACGGACGACGGACGCCAAGTGATAGCAATAGCTCACATGGACCTTCGGTCCAGGTGAGCTAAAAAGGGGGGGGGGGTGTGTTTCTAAGGGACCCCATAAGAATGTAGTGTGCAGATTTCATCCTAGACCACAGAGAATGGTGAAACAAAATGCACGCCAAATCGTTCGGGGATTGATGTCCCTAAATTGTCGCTACAGTAGAATACGTTCTGACGAACGATAAAAAAATGTCCAGGTCATGAAAGTTGAGGATAGGTTTTTTATGCAAAAATCGCAATTTTCAGAAAAACCATAAGTCCTAGCTTTTCGAAAATGGTGCCAATCGATTTAGAATGTCGATTTTACCCCAACCATGTATCTCGGATGTGCATAAATGTCAACAAACTCCAAAATCGGCAGAAAAAATCAAATGTCGAGACCCCATCGGGACCCCTTAGATTTCATCGCTTGAATTTTTGTGCATTGATTAATCCTTGAAATATACATCTGAATTGTGTCTTCGTGAGTTGTTCTAGCTGAAACAAACATTTTTCCGCTTGCATTTATTTTGAAATGACAATAAAATGCGCGCGATCGAGTGTCGTTTGGTACGTACGATTGCTGTATTTCACCGAAGAAAAATCCGTTTTTCCTTTTACAATGAATTGAAAGTAACATTAAACTGTCAAAATTGCATCATTGTTGACGGCGATCATATGTATACAGTACGTATGACGCCTGTTTTCTATTTTTTTTTTTTTTTTTTTATAAGTCCACGATAATATATAGCATTGTCACGTGACATCAGACGTCTCGACCAGTCAAATCAATGTGTTCTATTTGTATTTCATAAATAAAAATCATAGAATTTTCTGTCTTTCTTATTTATTTCATTTGTAAATACACGAAAACATTACAAAATATCTTTGTATTTTAAATGTAGAAAACACATAGAAGGTATATATACGTCAAAATTTGACTTTCTGTATATAGGCTTCCGTGGTCCAGTGGTAACAACGATGGGCTGGCAATACTGACATCGTCGGTTCGAGCCTAGGATGTGACGAGTCATTTTTGCATGGTTTTTTGCTACGTTTCACGTATATTTTATGCAGTTATGGATTTTTATATATAAAAAAAAAAAAAAATGAAATTTTTTTATGCCGCGGTGTAAAAAATGTCGATGGAAGTGGTAAGCCATGATTATTTGTGGCGAAGTCACAAATGAACCTATATTTATTAAGGCTTTCCACTTTCCAGTGGAAA